>VXBZ01012762.1:149303-173469 GCA_013399135.1 Heliornis fulica | reverse complement strand
CCTAAAACTTCCAAGTAAACATGGGGAAATAAGTGGAGTTATTAATTAAGAGCAACTACAAATACAACCAGTTCTTAAAATCAAATTAAGCGATGAAGTTGCTGGTAGTTGTTATTTAGGGGATCAACAAATGAAATATTTTTGAATTTTTTCAACATGCTATTCTTTCTTGCATATCAAGGAAAGCGACTCAAAATTAGCAAAGAGTTTTATAAAAAAATAATAATATATGAAAATGTTAACTCCTACAATAACCTCTCTCAAAAATGAACTATAAGAAAAAGGTGATAGCACATAGAAACAACATTCATCTTCTAAAGAATAAAGAATAAGTTTATTAAGAATGCTTAAGAATGATATTTCTAAAAGTGAATTTTGAGAATATTAGGAAAAAAACCCCTTTAAGTTTGTTAAACTGTAATTAGAATATTAGGATGACATTCCATTACAGGGAAATAGCCCTGGGTTGAACAGGAGATGATGAACAATGGAACATCTCTGGAACTATTCACTATTAATTGAATAAAAGGTATTATTCACTTGAAATAGTCTAACAGCCAAGCGTTAACAATTCTGTTCATTGAGCATGTTTAAAGCAGTACCGCATAACAAAATATAATGATTCACTGGATTGATTATCTTAGTTTTCAAATATTTCTTGCTAAATATGTTTTTAAATGAAATAAAACATTTTATATTAAATAAATAAATAAACATGTGAAAAATGTGCCTAGGAATGTTAGTTAAGTAAATTGTGGGACCAAACAGAATTGAAAGTTAAAACCCAAAATTCTGATGGTGTGACAGTAGCTGGTGGTTGGTAACCAAGTGCTGTGGGAACGTGCTCGTTAACCAATAGAAAGAAAAATGGCAAGTGAGGGGAGCATTGTTTATAAACCTGATCTGAATGCAAAAGTGAAGTTATACCATGAACTTGCACAGAAGATCAGATCAATCATTCTCACTAAAAGGACAGATCGATACAGCATAAACACTGGGAAAGTTGAAATAAGGGATCAAGATATATTATCCAGAATCACTCTACCTCAGGTAATGTTAAGCCTGTCACCTAAATTAGCTTATTCAGAGACACTGTGAATATGATTATATGGTATTGAGCTATGTCATCTGGACAAACCCTGGTCTACCCTGATGGTTCTGTGCCTGTGCTTCCACTAAACTCTATCGTGGCTGTATTGCTACTAGTCAAGAGTCAGCCCAAGTACCAAAATTGACTGAAAAGTCAAGTCAATACCCTGCTGAGCTCCAGGTTTTGAGAGACTACAATGGAGTGTGCTTTTGTTTGGAACACCTTTGAAATAACAGTCATGACAGCACCTAGATTAAGCTGAGTTTGTGAGTCTGCCAGAGGGATTGTATTCATCTAACAAGCGGCATTGAAAAAGGGGCTGCACTGCTGCAGCCCTACATCTTGCAACCAGGAATGTACATAAAGTGTTGGGCAGTCATAGTGGTTGGAGACAGAGAAAAGAGGGGTAAAGAAATGAAGATGCTCTGACTTTTTTTATTTGACCTTGTAAGTCTATAGCTGTTTGGAATAGCTTTAAAGTACCATGGGCTTCCAGATAAAGATCTAGCCATGGACTGTCTGTCTTAATGATTCATCTTTGGGCATACATAAATCATTGGCCAGTATCACACGTATCAGCCTTATCTCTAAATTGGAGAGGCAAGGATTTGATGTATGGACCTCATATTATGATTCTGTGCATTGAGAGCAGTTCTAAGGAAAAGGACTTGGGAGTGTTGGTAGATGAGAAACTCAATATGACCCAGCAATGTGCACTTGCAGCTCACGGATTGTATCCTGGGCTGCATCCAAAGCAGCACGACCAGCAGATTGAGGGAGGGGATTCTGCCCCTCTACTCCGCTCTCATGAGATCCCACCTGCAGTACTGCATTCAGCTGAAGGGTCCTCAGTACAAGAAAGATTGTTGGAGCAAGTCCAGAGGAGACCACAGAGAAGATGAGAGGGCTAGAACACCTCTGTTATGAAAACAGGCTGAGAGTTGGACTTGTTCAGCCTACAGAAGAGAAGACTCCAGGAACACCTTCTGACAGTCTTCCGGTAGCTCTAGGTGCTACAGGAAAGCTGGAGAAGGACTGTTTGTTTACAGGGGCAGAGAGTGATAGCAGAAGGGGGAATGACCTTAAGTGAAAGGAAGGGAGATTTAGATTAGGCATTAGGAAGAAATTCTTCCCTGTGAATGTGGGGAGGCCCTGGCACAGATTATCCAGAGAGGTGGCCCATCTCCCTCCATGGAAGTATTAAGGCCAGGTTGGATGTAACTCCATGATCTTTAAGGACCCTGCAGTCCAAACTCTCTGAAAGACCATAGAATAATGAAATGGTTTGGGTTGGAAGGGACCACTGAAGAATCATCTAGTCCAAACCCCTGCAATGAGCAGGGACATCTTAAACTTGATCAGGTTCACAGAGCCATATCCAACCTGACCTTCAATGTCTACAGAGATGGGACATCTACTAACTCTCTGGGCAACCTGTGCCAGGCCTTCACCATCTTCAGCATAAAAAATTTCTTCCTTATATCTCATCTGAATCTACCCAATTTATCTTTCACTTTATGTGCCTGATTCTTATATTCCATACATGCTTGTTGCTAATGATAATACTATTTATAGAAAAGTCTTCATAACTACCACTGGAAACTCTCTGGACAGCCTAAGTGACAGAGCTATCACATTTAAATCTTGTTCTTTGCATGAGAAAAAACACCTCATAAAGAAATGATCCATTTGCTGACCCTCTTCAAAATGGGATGATAGAGTCAATAATATTTTAAAAGGAAAATGCTTTGTTGCTAGCTCCTGCATATGAACATAAATGTTAGTAAATGCGTAACATCAACTCATCAATCTGTTTGAGATTACTTATTTATGTAAATGAGTACACACTACACACTGAAATGCTTATGCCAACATTCTTGAGAAACATTTTTAGTAGTTCAAGAAAATTTCATGTCATGATGTCATTTACGTGCACTGCAGCTTTTAATTTCCCTTTGCTAGGCAAGGAATAAAAACATCAGTATTTATGCAATGTACTTCTTATTACTAATGAAGCATACTTTTAACTTCCTAAACACACAAGATCTTACAACTTTTCCTACAGGCTGAAACACAAATATATAAAAAATTGATTATTTTCTGAACTAGGATCATACTGACAGTGAATCTTTCTCACTGTTCTTAGTGTGTGATAAAATGTGCTGCCTGTTGACAGAAGGTTTGTCTGGAGGAAGTCAATAGACCCTTGCTATTCCACGCTCTTACTTGGTTTAGGACTGATCCAAGTTTGACAAAAGTTTAACTTCCCTGTATTTGACACTTTAGTATTATTCAGTATATAATATTTTCTTTATCATTTACTTTGAAATAAAAACCCATGATGAAACATACTTTCTTGTGGCTGGATGATCTAGCAGTATCTTTTTCATCTTAATGTATGGAAATATGTATATATTTCAAGGGCAAAGAAATAATATATCCTACAGCAGTGATGAAAACTCATAGATGAGCTCCCAAAGTTATCCATAATATCGTATAGTCATGGCTACATATAGAGACTGATCTGGCTGTTCTGGTTAGTTAGGAAGGTAATAGAAAGGACAGCTGAAGAGAAAGAGTTGAAAGGATTTCCTTTTGGCTTTCTAGAGGGTCTATGAATTCAACATATTCTAAAGCCATATTTTTTTGCTCTTACCTCTGGCTTTACTTGGTGTCAGGAGACAGTGGACTAATGTTTCTGGAGTAGTATGACAAACAGATTGAGTGGTTACAGCACATCCACAATGTGATAAAAAATAGCGGTGTCTGCACTCACTTCTTGGCAGGGAGATGGTCTGGGAGGTGCTGCAAAACACTATCTTGTGAAGGTTTCACTTCGCTGAAGGCAATTTTAATAGCCTTTAATAGCCTTTAATAGCAAGAAACCAAGGGAACATCATACGCTTTCTTCCATGGTTGCTGGTATCCAGGAATAGGCAGTGAATTGAACCAAAGCAATCCCTTTTGACATGATAATCTTTTACTTTCTTTCTATTTTCACAATCCTGCCAATCTCCAACCCATCATAGGCTGTAAAAGTACTGTCATACACCGCAGAACTGATATATGGTATGACTGCACATCAGAGAACCAATTTGAAGCTTCAAAGACTTTAGAATAACAGTTAACTTTTAAAAAGTTATTTGTTGTCACTGCTTTTCAGACCAACTTATGGAGATTTGCATTTGTCAACATTAAAGCAACTCGGTTAAATGTCATTGTAAAGGTCTCAGTCCTTTTCAGCACTGAAAACACTTGTGATTTCAATCATGACTCATTTTTTTTCTGAGTCAATGTTAAGGTTAACTTTATGGTGAGTAAGTAGACATTGCTGATAAGAGCAGAAGTACCAGAGGGGAACCACAAATTACAGTTTCCTGTATCTCTACAATCTCCTGATTAGATAAAATTCAAAAGTACATTTTACTCACTTAAGAAAAACTGAAAAAAAAGGGAAGAGCTTGACTGTTTTGAGCTTTCCCTTTCACACCTCATGTGAACTTTTTTCAAAAAATATTTTCTTTTTTTCCTTTTTTAGAATTATCTAATGGCATGATTTTTTTCAATGTAGTATGATGTACTAAAATGTAATAAAGGATGTAGTAAAAAAACCCTCTAAACACAGAAAACTGTTTCTTTAACTAAAAGCACCACTTTAAAAATTAAATATAATTCTGCAACACCTTGGGAATGCTCAGGATATTTCCAATGCTGTTAAATAATCTATGTCTAGAAGTAAAGCAAAACCCATTCCATAATACACTTTCTTTGATTTTTTTCACAAGTTTTTCTGTTTGCATTCTGTGTATTTACTTTTAAACTAAATATAGACATAGATTTTTGAGATTTTGGTTTATAGAGTAAAAGCCACATAAGCAATCTATTCATGCCCTATACTTCTGAATGTTCTGAAATAAGGGATCTTTAAGAGAGAAAGTTTCTCTCTGCTAAACAGAAATGGTGCATGATCTCCATGGTTTGTGCAAATGTCATTGCTTGAATACCCCCAGAATGTTTCTAATTACTCAGTAAATGCTAGGGAGGAGAATTTCTACAAGTCTATACTTATCCCTCACCTGAGGTAAAGGCTACAACAACTTCTGACAATTTCTTTCAGTTTAGTTGATTTTTTTTCCTCTAATATTTTGGTTAACACCAGGCTCAATGGAAAATTTTGCTTCCACCTTGTGATTTGCACTCTCAGTGACATCGTCAGTTCAATGTGAAACTCTGTATTGCTCCCCAGGTGCTTAAAGGATTAGACTGGGGTCCTTCTAGAAAGGTCTGTAACCAAGATGTACAGTTTAATATACTTGTTATTCTTAATGTGATTCTTGTCTGATATATCTACTTCTAATGTAAAATCCATCCAACTTAGCATTTTACTCCCCACGTTCTATCATGGGGTAACAGGTTACAGAAGAAAGCCTAAATAATTTTAAGGAGTGCTCTGCCCCTGGAAACAATACAAAATATGGTGAAAAAAGTTAACAGCCTTCCCTGTTAAAATCTTTTGTTCGATAGGTAGGATTGCAGCATAATAGTGATAAAACCCTTTTCCTCAAATGACATTGCATTATTTGAGAGATTTAGGTTTTTCACCAGTATTTATAGAACAAAGAAGTAAAAGAAAGGGAACAAAAAAGAAGAAACTGATTTTTGGGGTGTCATATTTAATACATTAAAAAGATATCCATAAAAATTTACTTTTTCTAGTGGGAAAAAGTAAACATATAAGTAAACATTTTTCCTTTGGAGTTGTCAGGGCAATGTATTCAAGACGAGGGTCAACTGCTAATCATAAGAGATGAATCTTTAAGTTGTTTGCTGGAGCAATAAACGGAGGAGTTGGGTTGGGAGAGTGAGGGGAGCATTTTTATCCCTATTAAATTGTGCCTGCACAGTCTTTGGGATATGCTCATAACTGTGCTCTCCTGGTTTCTCACCATCTTTCCTCAACAGGCCATTTGGAAACTGAACTGCCATGTGTGGGGCTGGCTTTACCCAGGAAAATGCCATTAATCTATGTGTGTGATATTAGGGATCTAAGCATCGAGGTGTGGCCAGGTCAGTGGAGTTTCATATTCTTGTGAGGTTGTCACTGAGCATATTTGCTGGCTGCGTGGTCGTTCAGTATGGTCTGGAGCGAAAAGAAAATGTTGACATCGCTAGGATGCTGTAGCTTTGCTCTTTCTGAAGTGAATGGTTCGAGAGCCACTGACTCCAGGACAGAGGCATTAATCTGAGGCTACAAATATTAGAAGGTTTCCTTAGGAAATCTTTCCCCTGACATCAAAGACACCAGCTTTTCTGCCTTGGATTTATGGATTCAAGCTTTACAAAATCCTTCTGTCTAGTACACCATTGCCTTCAGAATATGGCCTGGGACAATCAGAGCCAGTGATGATACATGTGCTCAAATGACAGAGAGGAAAGCCACCCAAAATGGGCAAATACCCTAGATAAAAACATTTTTGTATGCCATATATGATGAAAAAAGTAATCTGATCCTGTGTGTCGGAGAAAATCAAATGCATTAGAAAATTCGAAAATCATTTGCCTCAAGTGTTTTGCCAATATAATACTGATGCAATTTTCTCTAATTCAATCAGAAAACTGCTTCCTTACTCTCTCTAACCTCAGTGATACAGCACTTCTGCAGAGGATAGGTCAGAGCAGCTCCGTGTTAGTGTTGGAGCTAATCAGATTATTAATGGTGAATTATTTTCTCCCTTTCCTCTAGAATGCTAAACATTTTTCACTGTCTTTACTGGATTCTTCTGGAATATTTTTTTTTAATTTTTTTTTCATCTATGTTTTTGGTTTGTGGTTTTTTTTTGTTTTTCAAAAAATGTAAACCAGTTGACTTACCAAGCCACCATCCTGCAATTTCACTTCTAAAACTCCTTTTTAATCATCACAAGGTCATGTTCGATACTTTCAAGAAATTCTTTTGCAAATTATGCAAATAATAAGCAAATGTTCAAAAAATACAGGCTGATACCACAGGTGGTTTGGGTTTTTTTAGTATAGTTTAAAGCAATACAATGTACCTTATTTAACTTTTAAAATATTAACACGTTTACATTTATTTCCCAAAGTTACTGTATCAAAAGTTATAATCTGAACTAGATATAATTTAAATCCTTTTGATATCCTCACTCAAGGGGTTTGCATCTGAATTTTAATGCCTTTTTTTTCCTTCCAAGTGAGTTTCCAGGTGGTTTGTTTATAACATATGCCACATGGAAGATTGACAGCTACAATTAGGAAGCTGGATGAGATGATCATTTCATTCCCTGCTAGCTTTGTGAATGGATAGACTATCTTCTCTGTATAACCAGCTAATACGATTTAATCCAAATAAAGTGCAGAGCCAGTATGTATAGCAGCGTATGTGAAGAATGAATGTGTAAGGATAGTAGCTTGCAGTGAAAGGGGAAACATTTCCTCGGTACTTACACATGGATGGCAGGCTGTCATCCCACATCACAAGGAAGGAGAAACAAGCACTCCATCGATTAAGTCTCCATGGAGACTGTACAACAGATCTGTAAAGTTTTGCAGTAGAAAGGAACACCTGTGCTTAAACTTCTGGAGATTTAAGTCCAGATGGATTTTCTAATTCACATTTCTAATTTTAAATGCACATTTTTTTCTCATTTTAATCCCACATAATTTCTCCTCCTTGATTTTCTCCCACTGTCTATACTTTACAGCTGTATTTTCTTCTTGTCTTGAATACACTCCTTGGATTGCCAGTGCTGTCATGCCCCTGTGACTCACAGCTAATTTTACAAAAAAACATTGCTGAACAGCTTGTAACCCTGGGACACATGAATGTGCATAGAAGAGAGAGCAGAGGACAAAAAAAAAAAAAACATCAGTTCCAGCCTAAGACACCAGAGAAGCAAAGGTTCAGGAAACTGTGCATCATGGTGTTACAGATAAAGAAACCCGGCTAAATTGCTGCTGTAGCTCCACTATTGTACTCTGATTTTTTTCCACTTACGAACTGCTGCCACGAGAGGGAGCAGGGACGCATTTCATTTTGCACTTGGCATTGTAATTGTCCCAATGTCTAATGGAGAGCTCTGTACCCAGGGACTACCAGTACACCTGATGAGGCAAAGCCACTTCAGATCTACGGGTGGACTTTGCTGATGCAAAAATCCAGAAGACAGAGCATGTGTTGCTGAGCAATAAGAGACATTTAGAGCCCTCACATATTTGTACCATCCTCTTCCATTCAGAGGAAAATTTCATCTTTCATCGCTACACCAGGAAGTGCAGAGATATTGGACCTAACTAACAAGCACAGGCAATTTGTAAATTTAAGCATATTCAGAATTTGGGCAGCTATTGAGTGGGTTTAGCTCCAGCAGTTTCATGTGAGCATCTTGCCCTTTATACTCATTTATATCCACATGTGTAAACTGGCACACTATATGTAATTTTATTTAATTTTACAAGAAACAGATAACCTAAATCTATTACATTTCAATTTAGCTTGTTTATTCATCTGTTTAAGATGCATGGAGATGACATACAGAGATAGTTAAGATTAATGAGTGGCTGATTAGAAGTTGAATTCACATATGGAAACAAAGCACCTGAAATAATTGCAGCAGGAAACTCATAAAATTTATTTTAATTGGTATGTGACAGTTTTGTTTGTTTTTGTACAGCACAGATTGCTTACAGATCCATTTCCCTTGTGCCACTGAAATAATAAACAGAAACTACTTTAATCCAACACAACATGGTAGACACAGAAGACAGTAGCAATTTCAGTAACTTTTACATTTGCTATTGCAAAGGCAAGGCCTTCACTTTTAAAAGCATAGCACTGTGGAAACAGAATACTGGGTAGGAAGGGACCTGAAGCATCAACTGGTCCAACCTTTCCTGGGAAATCTCCATCTAGACAAAAGCACTGCCTAGACAACATGGCCCAGCACCCCATCCAGCTGAATCCTAAGTGTCCAATGTTGGGGAATCCAACACTTCCTTAGGGACATTATTCCAATGGCTGAGTGTTCTCACTGTGAAAAATTTTCACAGAAATTTGCGTCCAGTCAGAACCTCCTCAGCAGTAACTTGCACCTATTACCCCTAATCTTTTCTGTGCCACTCCTTGCAAAAAGGGAGTCTCCATCTTCTTCGTAGGCACCCTTTAAGTACTGGAAAATGCTGATGAGGTCTCCCCTAAGCCTTCTTTTCTCAAGGCTCAACAAACTTAATTCTCTCATCTGTTCCTCATGCGGCAAGGTTCCCAGTACTTTGATCATCCTGGTGGTCCTCCTCTGGGCCCTTTCCAGCCTGTCCACATTTTTTTGTATAGTGGGAACCAAAACTCAGCAGAGTATTCCAGGTGTGGCATGAAGAACATTAAGTAGAGTGGATTAATGACTCCTTTATCTCTGCTGGTGATGTCCTTGCTGATGCAATCCAGCACCCTGTTGGCTTGCTTTGCTGCTGCAGCACACTGTTCACTCATATTGAGCTTATTGTTCACCAGGACCTCCAGATCCCTCTCCACAGAGCTGCTCTCCAGCCAGGTGGATACCAGTCTGTTTCTGTATTCTTGAATTATGTTTTCCCAGGTGCAAGACCTTATACTTGTCTGTGTTGAACTTCAGAAGTTTCTTGTTAGCCCACTAACATTGCATATCTGTGTCTTCCTGCAGGGTGTCTCTCCTTTCAAAGTGTCTATTTCCCTACTCAGTTCGGTTTCATCTGGAGAAATCATCAGGGTGTGCTTGATCCAAATCACTTATGAAGACATTAAACAGCAATGGGCCTAATATCTATCCCTGGGTGACCCCACTGGTGCCAGGCTGCCAGTTCATCCTCTTGGTGCAGCTTGTCAGCCAGTTCTCCCCCAAACACACAGACCACATTTTTGGACCAAAAGGCGCATCAGGTTCTCTAGGAGGAGGCTGTGGGGAACCACCTCAAAATCCTTGGAGAAATACAGATAGACAATGTCCACTGATTGCCCCACAACAACTCGAAAGGTTTGTCTTAGAAGGCAATCAGGTTTGTCAAGAGTGATTTGTCCTTAGCAAATCCATACAAACATGAGCTTTAAGAACATGCTTATCTTTACTATTCTGAATTTTGGCCAAAGTGAGATGTAAGCACAACAGCAGTCAAGTGGCATAGATAGTTTTGCATTTGATGTGAATAAAAATAAGGTTATAAAGAAAAGCGAAGTGCAGCTTATTGAAATTAATAGTTCACATAGAAATTTTTACAAAATGGATACAAGCTCACCAGGAAATAGCTTTAAACTGGTGAACAGAAGGAAGTTTCCAAATGTCAGATGAAATAAAAATGTTAAAATGTCTGCTAGTAGGAACGATGATCTGAAAAGAATAATCCTCGGCTGAAGATGAAACTTGAGAAATTGATAAACTGTCTTAAAATGGCATAGTTGCTTTTGTTATCAGCAAACTGGGTTCAGGGTCCTAAATGATATCTTTCATCCTGTTGTTCCCTGAAGGCCTTGAAAAGTGGGTCAGGGCCTTAAACTCCTCTTGATACCATCCACATTTCACCTGGCTGTTTACCAGGATAAATTACAACTTGGATAATTCACTCATTAATTTCCTCCCACCTACTCTTTGCATTCTTCTCCATGAGTGCTCCAGTTGATTCCTATAGATTTGTTCAACAAGGAAGATCTGGTATTGACACAAATTCTAGAGTTACAGTGATTTATGTATCTGAGGGAGAAAGTCAGACAGAATGTGACCTCTTTTCGTGTTGGTTTTAAAAACCATTCCTAAAAGCACTGATAGCAGACATAGCCTGCCAGTGCTGGCCAACTCTGAAACCACTCAGTCTGTGGTTCATTTCTCACCTGTACCACATGGTTGCTTGGGAACTGTGTTCAGGGAGCTGCCTGGTGTCTACACAATGAGAGAATTAACAAACAGCTGGCTGAAAAACTGCAGTTTTTCCATTCAGTTCTTCTTCTTGGTCTATATTATAAAATTTGATTCAGCATCCCATGGTGGTTAGCTCTAGGGATGAGGCCTAAGGAAGAGCTTAACCCTTTCAAGATATTGACGATCCCACTCTTAGCTGGACATAACAAACTCTGTTCACCTAAGTAGGTTCAAGTTAATCTAACAATGATCAAAACTCTTGGAGTTTACAGTTGCCTTCTGTCCCCTTTCTTCTCATACTACTTCTTCATACAAACCTGCTTTGTCTTTTGCTAGCACAGTATGAATTTTTCTTTATAGGTTGATGGGCACATGATTCTCTAAAAATATTCCTTCATTTCTGCATAGTCAAAACAACAGCCACTTTGACTTCACAGATGCTTTGCTTCCAGAGTTGCTATTCCAGCCTAACTGGCACTGAATCCCCCTCATCCTTGGGTTAATCTGATGAATTTCCACTGGAGTGAGTGGAATTTTTAAGGAGGAAATGTCATTTGCATTCCCAACCAGGCTGGGCTTCTAACCTTTGTAAAGTGATGTCTAATCATTATTAATGGTGTTTTATTGTCTTGACAGAAAAAGAAATCAAAGAATCACAGAAAGAGATTGAAAGAGATTTCTATTTATCATAGAAGAGGTGACATGATCTAGCGAATAAAGCAAACACTGATGGACAAAGAAATAATGCTAATTTTCCCTTTATTCCATTTAATTATGTTTGTTGAATTATCTGGTGAATGCTTCCAACTGTAACATTCAGTTACAATGAATTCTCACTGTTAAGATATCTCTATTTCTAAACTACTAAATCCTAACCCTCCAACTGCTTAAGCTCTTTCCATTAACTGGCTTCCTGATGTCCCTTAGCCATAATTTTCACTATACAAATTTTCTTAACCATTTGAAGCCATAAGGACAGCTCATCAGGAGTAGTCAGGAGACCCCTTTTATTCATTCAGCAAAGTGTACAAAAGCATACTGAAACACCTGAATTATCACTAGCAATTTATCCAGACTGCTATTTATTCAGAATGTTTTGATATCAACATGTATTCTGACAGCTTTTGCAATTCCCTGATCACAATACAAATACAATTAGCTACAATAAAGGGTGTGGGAGGATTTGTCTCATTGTGAAAGAATCAGGTATCTTCAGGCTAATTCTTTTTGTGATAGAAGTCAGTCTTGATAAGGCTAAAGAAGGAAAAGGTAGATCCACACAGTACTTTTCTGTGTGTATGAGACAGCCTGACAAAAAAAAAATAGAGCATGGATAAATAGTCAAGATTAACCAGTTTGTTGAACCAGAAATGTGGAGATAAGAAACAGTAGAGTATGATTACAGGAGCATGACAGAAGAATAGGCAGCTTTCAGTTCTTTCAGAATCGATACAGGAAAGTAGATGAAATTAGACCTTTTTCTCTTCCTCATATATGGAATATAAATGTGTCATTTATTACTGATTTGGTGAAAAAATAAAGGGGTTTCCTAGATGTTGGGTATTTCCCAATTGGGAATGGGAGAATTGGGGCAATATAAAATACAGTTTGTTAACTTCATCTTGAAGTCATGGAGCACTGACAATTTTATGTCGTCACAAAATATTTAAGAGAGAAATACCACTAAGTTAAAGCAACTAAATAGGGCAAAGAGAAGCCATGCTTTCCATGGGAGATGCTGTGTTTGGAAGTATCACCAATGATGACCTAGATTCTCCTATTTCGAGATGATGACTTAAGAAAGGACTAAAATCATAGAAACTTTAAGATTGGAAAAGACTTCTAACACCATCAAGTCCAGCCATCAGTCTAATATCATCATGTCAGCTGAAAGGTTTCAAGCCATCCTGAAACGTAGAAAGGAGGTGCCTAGATATGCATTGAATACCTCACTGTTGTGAAAATGTGGCCTATTAGTCCTCCTTTTATTCATGTTACCTGTGATTGGCAAGTCATGCTGGTACATGCCAAAGGGAAAAGAAAGTATTCTCAGCAGGAAGGTAGATCTAGATGTAGGTTTTTTTCTTTTGTCTGTGGATGTACAAACTGTAATTTGAGGTTGGATCTTTCAGTGAAAATGTTGGGTGAAAACTCCTATTAGTAAGATTCATCCCTGCTGAATTTCTGTTTCATACAGTAACTGATGTGAAGCAAAAGATTATGAAGCATTGGAAATCTCCTTTGTATCTTTTTCTCTAAATTTCATCAGAGCTAACAGAACCTAAAGAAATGTGTTAGATGCAATGCACCAATATGTTTTACTGAAAATGTTCTGGATGCTTCTACTCCTGAGTTGGTGAAAGTGAAAAAAATGCTCTTTTCCTTCTGAGAAAGGCAATTATTATTATACTTGTCAATGTATTGTTTTCTGAAAGTGATATAATTCTTCGGGGGAGGGCTATTTGAATTGTGGTGAACATTTTAGCTTTCTGAAGTAATGAACAGCAGAATGGAAACTAAATTGTTCACTATTTAACTGAAAGGGATTGGGTGGCTGTTTCCTAGGAAACAGAAGGGGTTTGTTAGGTGTCTTTTAAAATGTAAAATATACACATTCACACTGTTTTACAGTCAGGTGGTGAAAAGATGTGGCATAGTATCATAATTACTACTGGAAATGCCAAAGAATGGCATGCAGGTATTCTGGGAAATCTCAAAATCTTCCTTATTCCAGAACTTGCTAGTTAAATTCCTTCCAGTAGTAAAAATTTAAGATGGAGTGGAAGTAAAGCCTGCTGCTGTCAGAGAAGCAGAAGGGTGAGGGCAGAGATTTCTTGACGAAGCATCTCTATAGAAAAGCACTTTTCAAACCGTTATAACTCCTGTCTCAGGGGCAGCAGCAGCAGCTGCCAGGCAGATACCCCGGGGCACTGGTATAAGAGAAGTAAACTGCTGAGCCTTGGCTGTTTCACTGCCTATGGCAGCTGCCTTCTGTGACTGAGCCTCAGGCTAGACTTAGATCTGCACCCAAACGTATTCTGTCTGTAATTAGGTGTATTGCAAAGCTAGAGTTCTCAGGTAGAGAGATCTGTGAAGAATGGTCATCAAATCTTCAGTGACATCCTGCAAAAGGTTGTCTGTTTTTGCAAATAGACCAAAAATGTGAAAGCTTTAAAGTTTTCCACTTCTGTTTCAGTTTTGCAGGAAAGACATAACAGACATCTTTTCCTCTTTCCTGAAATATGTAACTTGATACAATTAAACACAGAATCTCCCAGAAGCTTCACTTCACCTGCACTGTGAATGAGTGAATCACAGAATTACTGAGCTTGGAAAGGACCTTACTGAAGTAGAGATAAGCGTTGTGTATTGCTCTCTCCTCATGCACCAAACCAGCCATCTCACTGTAGAAAGCTAATGGGTTGGTCAGGCATGATTTCCCTTCAGAAATCTGTGCTCACTACCTCAAATCACCTTCTTTTCCTTCATGCATGTGAGAATGGTTTCCAGGAGGATTTCCTCTGTCACCTTCTCAGGGACTGATGTGAGGCTTACCTGCTTTCAGTTCCCTGAATTCTTCTTCTTGAAGAAAGGTGTGACATTTGCTTTCTTCCAGTCCTCAGTATCCTCTTCTGATTCCTCTGACCTTTCACAGATAACAGAGTGAGCCAGCAATGGAATTTTCTACTCCCTCAGCACTTGTGAGTATATCCTATCAGGGACCAAGGACTTACATGCCTCCAGCTTATTTAAACATTCCCTAACTGAGTTCTCCACCAGTTATAACTGCCTTGCACCTAGCTTTCTACTGTCTGCAGAAGTCCCTGTCTACTTCTTCCTGATCAATTGGTCTGTAGAAGACACTCACTGAAACATCACCCACACTCATCTGAACTCCAATCCTGATTACAAGTCAACATCTCCCTCCTTGGTCACTCCTAGTTCAAAGGTCTCTTCAACCACTGTCCATCCTGTTACAAAGATGCTTTTGCTCAGTTCAAAGCCTCCAGCTTCCCCTGCTCCACCCTTCCCTGCCCCCTGGGCTTGTCCACTATTAAACCCAGTGTTGTTTTGTTGGAGGAAATGGAACCGGCTTATAAAAGAGCATAATAACAGCACTTAAAGATTGGTGGATAATCCTTGATTTGTCATGGTAATGATTTCATAAATGAGAAAATGGAAGAAATGGTTAAATAAAGGCTTGGCGTTCAGGTTTTATGAGTGTGCTATAGGAGGGGCAGTGATAACCTCCCATTCCCCATTTTTTGCTGCTGAAAAATATAAGGTAAGTGGACTTAGCTTAACCCCATACTCGATCCAGTCCTGCTGCCTTCCATGTGAAGTGTTGAGAAGAGACAGGGCATGGACAGGTCCTGCAGCTCTGATTACATGTAATAACCTGATAAAGCACTGTAGCTTGACTGTGAAACTGACTTCTAAGTACTATGAAAGCCTAGGCAGCATTTACTTAAATGGATTTATCTTGAAACAGGCAAACCAGTGAATAGTAAGAAATAGAAATCTAATTTAAATCTGAGTATGCCTCACCATTTACTTTGGTATTCTCAAGAGGAATTCTTGGTTTCATTAATACTGTATTTAAAAGGAGAAGCTGTTACTATCTCAAATTACAAAAGGACTTTTGTGTCCTCGTGAAAACAATAATAATAATAGCTTAATCCTTTTCTGTGCGTTGTAACACCTTTTCTGCTGCGACCACATGGAGCTGGTCTTGTCATATTGAGTACTGAACGAGTACTGAGGTGAATAGTTATTTCTTATTAATGTTTTTTTCTAGCATTTTTTGGCCTTTGCTCCTTTGCTTTGCTTTCTGCCACTTGCTTTCTGGAGTGAAGAGGATGAACTGTGCTGAGAGCTACGAAGGTGAAGAAATGTGGAGAGCAGGAGCTGCTGTAAACCCTGTGCCCAGAAAGGTAAAACAACACAAATCTTGCATATTCAGGTGGATTTGAGATTTGAGCAAGGATTTTCTTTACATGAGCTAAGCACTTTCAGTCTGCAGCTCCTGAGCAGACACAGGCACATGCTAAGAGGGGCTCTGCTTCCCCTGGTTCTCAAGAGTCTCCTGCTGTGCAAAATACAACAAACTATTTTTTTCCTCTTTTTCAAATTTTTTTTTTTTTTTGTGTGTCACGTTTCCTACAGGATGAGCAGGCATAAAACTCAGTTTCCTCAGTATTAAGCTTTCCTTTTTTCTGTCCAGGTCAGGCTGTGCTTTTGCCCTGGTGATACTGAGGTTTTCTCCCTGCCTGGGCTCAATCAGCTTTTGTGAATGGAGGTCCTGGAGCTTCTTTAGAGTTGAAGATACAACTTCTCCATTCTAAGATCAATGTTTTGTTTTTTCCAGAGCTTAATAGAAACTTGTCATTCAAGTTCAAATAATTCCAAATTTATCTGGAATTATTTATCTACTAAATATTTATCTACTTTATCTCTCTTTACTAAATATTTCAGTATATTAAAATGGGTGCCGTTAAATATAAGCAGGCTATCAGGGAGTCATTTTCTGCCTTGACATTCCTTCTTTTTATCACCATTTGCCTAAGTAGTTCTTGGATCTGCCTCCATCAATGATGTATCTGGATAACTTTAGTGACTATTTTGTGTTCATGTTGTCTCTTATACTAGTAATCAAGCTGTCAAAAATTGTGTATGTCCTATACCTGCACGAAGCATTGTACATTTTTTCTAGGATTAATTATGACATGTATATATATAGAATCATAGAATCATTCTAAATTTTTTTTTAAGAAAAGGTCATTATGCATATACTGAGGAAATGCCCTTTTCAGAAATAATGTTGTCCAAAGATTTGTTCTAATTGTTTGTTTTAACCTAAAAATAAAAGAAAATAGATATCTGCAATATAATTTCAACCTCATTCAATATCTGTATAATTTTCCATTAAAAAAACAAACAAACCACAAATCCCAGGAGCCAAAATCATTTAGTAAGACCCATTTTGTGATACATCAACACCATAAAAAAAATTAAACTGCAAAGCCCAACACTGGGTGAAAAAAGTAGTAAATAATGTTTATTTAATTTTATAAAGGGTTGGAGAGCAAGACATTGTAAGCTGGATTTTATTCTTCAGGGGCACAAAATAAGAAAGCTCTTGTGAGTTTCTTCAACTGTTGTAAAAATGTTTTTCACACCAGTAGGCACACACATGTATGTCGGTATTTGCTTGTGTATATGTACATGTGTGTATGTTTTGGTATACACATAACAGAGTACAGTCTTTCTAATCTTCTGTCTGAATCCTGGACTGGGTCCTCTCCAAACAAGACATGCAGTATTAATGATTTGCTGATGGCTATTTTATGTCTGTAGTTTTAATTGCCTGATAGAAGTCAGTCTTCCCAGGTGAAGCTATTTGTTGTAAGAGAACTGGCACTATTATTATTGGCATTTGCAAGTCAGGAGCAGATTTCTCAGTTGGCATTGTCCAGCATCTGACTGATGCAGGTTTCATTGGCATAAAATTGGCTTCTCTCCTCCCTGGCACACAGGTGGCTGGGTTTCTGCCCATGGACATGGTTCTTTCAGATGTCACTTCTAGTCTCTTCACCTGAAGATATCATGAAATGGATCCAGTTACGTGTAAATAAGATTTTCACAGAGATGGTTTTTTCTCTTCACAGATCTGATATGCCTGTCATGTTCACACACCGAAAAATCAGTTTGGAAATGGAAGTGCAGACTGACTTCTAAGGAGCTCAAATTAAAACTGATTTACTTCCTCCTGATCCACTTTAAATCTTAGAAGTCTGTGTACAATATTACTTGGGACCAAGTTGAGCTAGACATAGTCTCTTCAGACAAGAATAGTTCTGAGAGGATACACGGATTTCATATAGTCATTATGATTCTGTGGTGATTTAAGAAATATATTTCTATGAATATGCTAAAATATTTCAGTTGTTAATTAGCATGTGTTTATTTCTTACAGCATTCTTCACAATGAATTGCATGCTGTGTCCAATGAGCTGTACACTCTTCTCCATATATTGAGATGCTGCACTGTGGAGTTGAACCCATTGCTGAGAAATGGCAATGCCTAACAATAACCCACAGCCTGTAATTATGGATATGAGGATCCAAACCAGCATGTTAGTCTGCCTCATCCACAAACAGAATATGTGAAGAAAAGCCAGTCAGGTATTTCTTGATATTTTGTTGAAGATATCAGATGAAATGTTAAAAAGTAGAATAACAGAATCACAGACTGGTGGGGTTTGGAAGGGACTTCTGGAGATCATCTAGTCCAACCCCCTTTCAGAGAAGGATCGCCCAGAGTAGGTTGCTCAGGACAGCATCCAGGTAGGTTTTTAAGATCTCCAGAGAAGGAGACTCCACAGAGAAGGACACCTTCCTCACAGTAAAGGAGTTCCTCCTCATGTTTAGGTGGAACTTTTTGTATTCATGTTTGTGCCCATTGCCCCTTGTCCTGTCTCTGGGCACCACTGACTCCATACCCCTGACACGCACCCTGCAAGTATTTATAAGCATTGTTCATTTAAACATCAGTATTCAGTAGGTTTTGTCAAATCCAAGACATGCTTCATCCAGAATAAGCTAGCATGAAATAGAGGTATTGTTTCCATCCTTTTGCTCTGCCCCTCTCCTCACCCACCCCCGTGTCCCTTTGAGAATTTTATTAGGGGTCAGGGAAGAGTGGAGTGTGTACATGCAAACTGAGTAGCTGTTTAAGACAGTCATGTAAGATTGGCAGAATATAGGGAAAGCACTAAATGCTTTAGTAACCTTGAGTAACACTTTATTCTGCAGGTATATTATCCTCTACGATGGAGAAGACTGTGCTCTTGGGACTTACATGCCCAATGCCTTCAGACAGGATCCGCTGTACCAGGGAAACTGCTGAAACCCCCAGCCTCTGGCATACCAAAACAGGTAGCTCCCATTTTCCACCTGCAAGGTAACAGTAACACTGTGGATTTTTTAAATCTGTTTTATTTTAGGAAGCCCTCTTGGCCGGTTGCAGTCTTTTGCTATATATGTGGGCAATGCCCAGTTTCATGGGGACACGAAGTACTACTGCAGTGCAAATAAAGCAGGAAGGCAACATTAAATGTCAGCACTGTTCAACTAGCATACAGACATCAGAGTGAATCGCTGTTATTATCTAGCATGTACTTACTGAGTTATAATGATGTACTAAAATAAAAATGACAATAAAACATTGCTGTAACAATAACAGCATTTCAGGGTAATTTTGTTTCTGAAAAAAGATGCTGATAATTAGATATCCATAGAGGCAGCAGCTAGAGTTATCAGTTTGAAACTTGAATGACAGCGCCAAGTGTCAGTCTCTTTTTCACAGAGAGATACAGCCTTGTCATTTACCTCTTTTATGTAGAAAAGAAATCCAGACTGGTACAATTGTCTTAATGTTTGAGCTGACTTCATCCTACAAAAGGATCATGATCAAATATTTCCAGACAATAGGAATATTTTGTGTATGCTTTTTTTTTTCATTAGCAGACATTTTCTCAGTCAAACAAATCACTGTTCTCCATTCTAACATCCACTTATACGTGTTGTAAAGCTAATGGAAATGATGCTAAGGGTATACTATACACCCCTTCTTTCTTTTATGTACTTCAGGAAGGTATTTAAAAAACAATCTGCTGTTGCCAGTTTGGGATGAAATGTCCTGGAACAGTATCTCCAGAAGATTAATGATTTCCTGAGAATTATTGATGTCAAACCAAACAAATCCTCATGCACCTCCCCATCAGTCAGAAATACTTCTGGACATGTTTCAGTGGCTAGATCTGCTCCTGTTGCCCTCATCTTCTGAAATGAATTTAGCTCCATAGTTACAGTCTCAGAAGGGAGTTGAATTCCCTGCATTGTTGCAGACCTTCACAATACTTTTACCTTTTCCTTGTCTGTAAATTGGGATTTTTACAATTTAGGTGGAGGGTAGAAAACTATGGACAAATTAAAGGGAATTTATCTACACTGAGATGTTCAGGGAGAACAGTGAACTGGGGCATTTTTACCGAGTTGTAGCACAACAGGGAGCTGTGAAGTGCATGAGATCCTCATTTAAGATTTTCCAAAATTTTACATCTGGCCCAGAATAACAATTTCTAATGCTGTTAAAGCTTAAAAATTTTAATTTATAAATTTTTTTTTTTTTTTACTAGAAGAGCAGTAACTTCTGGCATATGCTAAAGTTCATAAAGGAACACTAAAGATGGCGAATCAGTCTACATTTTGACAGTTACTTCAAAGTTTTTCTAAGCGATTAGAAGCAGCCCAGGGTGGGAGTGAAAGCAACCAGGATGTAATTAGGGTGTTGTAGACTAAAATTGCCTCTCCTCCTGTCCAGTGATAAATGGCCATGTATTAGAAATTGTCTTTCAGATAAGTTGAGGGCAGTGTCAGTAGTGTGAATACTGGGTTATCTGCGAGGCAACACTGCAGTCACGCTGAAGATCTGGTGTCTCAAATTTGGTACTTTAAAATCAAAACTTCATCTGCTCATCAGCATTGAAGTAGGTCACATGTGTTACGTTTCTGGATGATGAGAGATGGAATTGCTTTAAAAATGCCTGAAGGGAACAAATCTTATTGGAAATAATGGAATCTCCTGAGTTGCTCAGGTTCTGTGCCCCAAAATTATTTGACAGCTAATTCTTATTGAAATCAAAGGGACATGGTATCTCCATATCTTTCAGGAAACTTTGTTATCTGTGAAACTCTGCATATGAGCTAAATATTTTATGATTACTATTTTGACATTGAGTTTAATCCACTGCTATAACATTCAGACTGATCTGTTAATTTGTAGCCAGTCTTGCAAAGTGAAAATGTGACTGTTGTGGTGTTGTTACTTATTTTAATAAGCAAAAAAGGGTGGAATATTATGTCAAATGATATTTCAGAGGAAAAAAGAAAAATCCCTAATCAATATCTTTATTTGCCCGACCATTCCCACTGAGATAGTAACCCCTTTCACAACAGAAATCTCTTTGAGGCACTGCAGCAGCTTTATAAATGTTTATCTGTGTTTTTGTGATGTGACTGGATGAGTAATTAGAAAAAAACTTTCATTTAAAAATCACTTGGAATAAAGGAATCCATGGGGATTCATCAAGCCCCATGAACCTCTATGGTCTCCAGTGAAGGAATGGAGATTTGCATGCTTGGATTATTTCCTATCTTCCTAAGAAAAACCAGTATTTGGGAAAAAAACATGCAATATATATATGTGAATGCAAGTCTTAGCATGTATCTAGTTAAACTTAGTCACCAGTAGGCAAAATCCAGTTGCCACCAATATACTACTACTGTGTTTGAAAGGTTTTGGCCATGCCTTTAAAAAGAAGCAATTTCTAGCACTCTGTTTTAGCTTGAGCAGAAGTTGCTTAGGGCAACAATGCCTAAGTAAAGGGCGATGCTTGATTTTTTTCTGTAATGAAGGATGTCAGACCAGTTTATTGGTGCTGTCCCTTCCAGCTCTCACACCTCAGAAATGACACATTTGCATGACCAGACACTGAAACACGTTCCCTGTTTCTGTGTTGCTCACTGGGGGCTTTCAGTTACTGACGCATCTCCAGCTGAGCAGTTGTATAAGCAGGGGAGCTTGCAAAGAGCAAGCATGTAAATGATGCTCATGGCCAAGGGTTTGGTGTTGACAGAAGACAACAACATCCCACCATGACCAAAGAATGTACCTTTTTGGTCTTAGGGCAGTCTCCAGGGCATGGAAAATGGCAAAAGGTAGTTTGTTTCTTTAGTTTTGCCGGATAATTGGTGGGGTCTAGAATAAATAATAAATGCCATGTGTGCAATTAGTATTTAATGCTGCTAACCAGTGCTAGGTTAACGGTTAGAACTGATGATCTTAAAGACTTCCCTTTGATTTAGATGGATGACTTAAAGCTATACTTATAAATACAATAGGACAAGAAAGAGGCTTGAGCACTCTGTGAAAACAACACACCCTTTTTGATTGTGAGCAAACCTGCAGCATGGAATTGATTCATGGCAGATTTCATTCTATCCCCAAACTGGCTAAAATATTGAGCAGATTGTAGAAGAGCACAATTCAGGCACTCTTTCAAATAGATACTCTGGACTTTCTTGTGGGACAAAGACTGTTTAGGCACTTGGATGCTATTTCTGTAGTATCACTTGTCCCCCAAGGCCATGAAAAACTCACAGACCTGCTTAATTCAGTAGCATAGACTTACAGTATGATACTGAGCCATAGTACCATGGATGAGGGGATCTGGATGAAGGGATCAAGCGCACTCTCGGTAGGTTTGCAGATGATAGTTAGACAGGAGTGTTGATCTGTTTGAGGGTAGGAAGCCTCCAGAGAGGGATCTGTACGGGCTAGATCAATGGGCTGAGGTCAGTTTTGTGAGGTTTAACAAGGCTCTGTGCTAGGCCTTGCACTTGGGTCACAACAACCCCAGGTAACACTACAGCCTGGGGGAAGAGTGGCTGGAAAGCTGCCTGGTGGAAAAGGACCTTGGGGTGTTGATCAACAGCTGGCTGAATATGGGCTATNGTTGATCTGTTTGAGGGTAGGAAGCCTCCAGAGAGGGATCTGTACGGGCTAGATCAATGGGCTGAGGTCAGTTTTGTGAGGTTTAACAAGGCTCTGTGCTAGGCCTTGCACTTGGGTCACAACAACCCCAGGTAACACTACAGCCTGGGGGAAGAGTGGCTGGAAAGCTGCCTGGTGGAAAAGGACCTTGGGGTGTTGATCAACAGCTGGCTGAATATGGGCTATCAGTGTGCCCAGGTGGCTAAGAAGGCCAACAGTATCCTGGCCTGTAACAGGAATAGTGTGGCTGGCAGGACACAGGCAGTGATCATTTCCCTGTACAGGACACTGGTGAGGCTGCCTGCAGCTTGAGTTCTGTGTTCAGTTTTGGGCCCCTCACTGCAAGAAGGACATTGAGGTACTGGAGCATGTCCAGAGAAGGGCAGCAAAGCTGCTGAAGGGTCTAGAGTGCAAGTCTTATGAGGAGTAGCTGAGGGAACTAGGATTGTTTAGCCCGGAGAA
This sequence comes from Heliornis fulica, assembly GCA_013399135.1. Lineage (NCBI taxonomy): Eukaryota > Metazoa > Chordata > Aves > Gruiformes > Heliornithidae > Heliornis > Heliornis fulica. Next base: position 150,404 of record VXBZ01012762.1, on the reverse strand, counting down.
AAGGAGGATGAGGGGAGACCTTATCAGTCTCTGCAGCTACATGAAAGGAGCTTGTAGCCAGGAGGGTGTTGGTCCTTTCTCCCAAGCAACATGCGATAGGATGAGAAGAAAAGGCCTCAAGTTGTGCCAGGGGAGGTTTAGGTTGAACATTAGGAAAAATGTCTTGACCAAAAAGGGTTTGACTGGAACTCAGTGAATTGGTTGAGTCCTCATCCCTGGGGGGGCAGGTGTGGTGCTTAGGGACATGGTTTAGTGGTGGACTTGTCAGTTGGACACGATGATCTTAAAAATACTTTCCAGCCTAAATGATACTTTGATTATGCTAACAGTGAGTAGAAAGTTAACTGTGTTTCTGAGATTATGGGCCTTCTGGGTTGATTGGACTCTGCACTGCTTATCCTCTTGGCTAACATATTCAGCAATAAACAACTGACTGGATAGTGCACTAAACACTTGTGGATGCCACATCCTCTGGTACTGTTGATATCACTCTTATCTCTATTGTTTTGTCTCTTATTCTCTTTAAAATGGGAAACAGTATCATTCTTTGAGATATGTCAGCTGGCAACTTTAGCTCTCTCATTTGCTGTCTGGTCACTCAGCAGGGACTTGGAAGGTTACTGTCTGCTCCAGCCAGGTCAAGCTGCCAGAAGGTGTGGCAAAGGGATAACTGTCCATCTGGACTAATTTAAAACTGAAAAAATGCGTGAAGTTTCATTAAAAAATGAAGGCAAATAGAATGGATTCTGCAGGCTTTCCCAAATGATATTTTTGTGTGGATTTCCTATAAAGTTGTGCACAAGGACAAAGTAAGAGTACTACTCTTAGTAGTTGTCAAAAAAAAAAAAAAAAAAGTAAAGGTAGCTAAACCCCTTCCACTTTATTAAGGGCAAAATTGATTTTGCTGGTCTCACTCTTCTTAAAGAAGACTAGCAATACCTTATTTTTTAATTTAATCAAAGTGTTATTCCCCAAAATATTGGCATTTTGTTGAAGCCTAATAAAGGATTTTTCATAGAATCATAGAATCACAGTATAGTTTAGGTTGGAAGGAACCTCAAAGCCCCTCTAGTCCCAAACCCCTGCCATGGGCAGGGACAC
>VXBZ01012762.1:41105-140820 GCA_013399135.1 Heliornis fulica | reverse complement strand
TATATATATCTCAATTATCTAAGAGACTACAAAGAGGTGGTCAGTTCACAGTGGCTCCATCAGGAAGAGACATTTTTAATCTAATGAAACCAACCTGCACATCTGCACATAAAACAGAATAAAGCAATCATTACATCAAGTGACTGGAAGCAAAAGCTAAACAAATACAAATTAGAAATATGGCACAAAAGTTAAGTGAAGAAGATAACTCACCAGGGAAACAGTTTGCCTTTGAGTACAAGGAATTTTTAAATAAGGCTGGGCTGAATTTCTAGAAAGGATGTGTTGGACTTTTTTCAGAAAGACAAACAAAAGTCTAGGAAATGGATCTGCTAACTGGCCCCACTGGTTGAGTGCTCAATGATGCCTCCTGAGGGTTTGCACACCTTTAGCTAAGTGTGCAGTTCAGTGGCTGTAAGCCAAGGCTAACCTGAATAATAGGCTAACCAAAATAACTTGACTAATGGGTATAAGAAAAGCTCTGTGAAGGTTTGGCAGAAAAAAAAAATAAAAAAACCCAAAAGTTATGGGTTTAATTATCACTCAAAACAGAAAGGAAGCTGGTGATATTAAGTGTTGGCTGTCTATGTGTCATATTACACATGAAGAGTGTAAGTCTGACCTATTTACATAATTTGATATGACCATTTCTGATTATAAGAGTCTAATGCATGGAGTAAGATAGTGTCACTGTGTGGGGTGTTTAATAAATACATGATGGAAATTAAACAGCAAATAAAACCAAGTCACAAGAACACATTTTTTGTATATGAAGAGAATCATTAATTAACATAGATGACTGTGGGTTGCACGTAGGTGGAGATTTATGAGGTGGGATCACCACAGGCCAGTATTTCAGCTGTTATTACTGTGCTTTCAAAGACATAAGCATTTGAGTTACCTGAATAAGCCTGTCCAGAGATGTCTGTGACTCTTAATGAAGTGGACATTAGAGGAGCAGTCAACATACATGGGTTTGTTCAGGATCACGGGATCACAGAGCAGTGCAGCCAAAAGGCATGGGATTGGGGAAGAAGTTTCTGGGAGAGCTCCCTCTGATGTTAATTTCAATTAATTTATTAGACAACTGTGAAGACTTTAATTGTTAGTTGCCACAGAACTTGCAGTTCATGGAGGCAGGAGAGAAGTAACATTAGATAAAATCTGTCCAAGATGGAAATTAAGTCATAACATTAATGATAATAAAATACTAATTATACCAGGAGCAGCATTTTAATAATGATAATTCAGATTATGTTAATGTACCATTCTCTTTAAACATGCTAACTACCTGTTCAAATTGTAGAAGGTCAATGCAATGTGCAGCTGGCTTTCATTAATTTTTTTCTTATATGCTGGAATTCTTCAGTGTTTTGGCTGAAGTCCATTTTCCTTTTTCAATCAGCAGTTTACATTTTAAATTCATCCATTAGGTAATAAAAAATCTTTAATTAAAAAAGTAATTTATTCTTAATGGCTTCAGGTCCTATAAACTGACAGAAAGTATTGCTTTAACCCATTTATTAAAGTCTGAGTGACACATTGTATCTCCCAAGAATGCTGAAGACGATATGATCGTTATCAGATTTGTTTACTCAGCACACACAGAAGATTCATAGCTGTGTGGTGATGTTGGTGCCTTTTATTACTTAAACACTGATTAGAAGACCTGCTTGGTGACTGCAAAATTATATTTCATAGCAATTTGATTAACATCCTTTTCAGCTGTGATAAGAAATGACCGGGGTAAGAGTTAATACTTTAAAGAGATGCTTTCTGGTGCATTAGCTGAGTTTCAAGATGCTGTTTGACAGAAGCTAAGGGAAAGGGGAGAGCAAGAAAAGGTACTTTGGCTACATGAGTCTGTCTTTTGCCAAAGGAAGAAAGAATTGCTGTGAAGTATGGACTGTAAGTGTACTAAAATTAGTGGGATTTTTATACAGCATGGTCTTGTCTTACTTATTTCATGTTCAGGTTTAATGCTTTCAGTGCCAAGTGAATAATGCACTAGTCTTGCTTAGCAGGGTGAGGAGGAGATGGGGAAGGGAAAGAAGGAAATAAATTTGGCTTACAGCCATATTTCCCCCCTGGGCTTGATCTGAAGCTCAGTCAATGGAAGATGTTCTATTCGTTTGGCAGGCCATCACATTGGGCTCCCTACCAGCCTGGGATACAGTTTTGTCTAAATGTAGATTAGATTTTCTGTGGATTCTGCTGAATTAAGCTTTATTTCTACTTAAACAGACAAACTAGCCAGGCAGAATTGCAAATTCTACATTCAGAGCATGAATTTTTGTAGTGGTCTCTCAGGAGTGGAAACAAGAAAGTAAACAGAGAATCCCTTTACATGGCTTTGTCTAATGCTGTGGTCTGTAAGGGGTAAAATGTATTTTGAGATTGTCTTGCAGCTGAAATGAACCAGGCATATGTGCACACAACTCATGTTCTGAAAGAGAGTTAGACGCTTAACTGGCCTGTCTTGGAAGGAAATGAAGGTCTGAATGTCTGACATTTGCTCTTTAGGAAGACAGGAATCCCTTCCTCAGTTCCTAGTAAAGGCATAATCTATCCAAATTTAGTATGCTTGCAGTTATTCTTCTCTGAGAGTGAGAAGATCGATCATTTCTAATGGTTGATTTTGATTTTAAATTCCCAGTCACTCTTTTAAAGTACGATTTGTCTATTTTCAGGTCCAGAGGAAGGATTCCAATGACATTCACAGAAGTTCACATTTATAGAAAATCAGTGGGTATGTAGATCACATCATAACTGAATACTTAGGAAACAGCAGTTCATGATGAATGTAAAAACATCAGAGATTAGCTCTAGAACTGCCTGTCTGAATTCAAAAGTAAAATGTTGTAAATAACCATTACAACTGCCATGGATTTCGCAGAGCTTCAACCATTATCTGTTTTGTGAATTGGGCCTTGTCAGCATTTTGGAGAAAAAGAGATGGAGAAAAATAGAGAGCTAGGAAGCACAATAATGATTTGCCAGGATTTTTCCTTCATTGATGGAAGATTGAAAAACATAGTAGAAATTATGAGCAAGTGTGATCATAATTGTAATGCCATAAAATCAACTTCACTGCCTGGTGTGTTTTGAAGATCAAGGTTTTGCAGTCTGTCCAGATTTTTCTGGTTGAAATACTTCATCAAGTTCTAGGAATGTTGTTCTAGTGATGTATGGTGGAACACTAGAAACCTGGTAGCAAGATATTCTGCACAATTACTTAATTGCTTAATTGCTGAGGAAACTGCTTTCCAAAGTTAAAGTGTCCTTTCCACTGGCACTTAATCAAATAGTCCCATTTTTAGGCAATATTTACAAGACCTCACTCAGAGGAGGGCTTTCCAAAGGAAAGAATTATTAAGACATAGCACTTTGTGTGAAATTAGTCTGATTCTCAAAACCCTATAAAAAACGAAAAAGCATTAGGCATAAAAAAAAAGATAATTTTCTCTATTCATTTGGTTTTGTGCCTTTATTGAAATTAAATTTAAATATAAAAGAACTTCATTCCCTTATCATATAGGAAACTGGTACATGTAAATATATGTTTCATTTTCAATAGACCTGGCCCAAAAGCTCTCATTTTGAAAGAGGAACAATTGTTTCAGCTGAAAACTGGAAATGGAAGCTGTCTCTCAACAGTGTCTGATCTACTGCACCATCCCTCTCACTCACATCTTCTTTCGTGGTGTCTCTTACAGCACCTTAGGATGCATGTTTCCCTCTGGTAGTTGGCCCCGATACCTCAATTCAGTATTAGCCTTTTATAAAAGACATTTTTCCTGGGTCTTATCCCACCTTGTCTCCACTCTTGCTTACCTTAAAACCTCAGGAACAAACTGATTTTTCAGCATTCATGCATGCTGTCTGTTTTTGATGGTCATGTTACAAGAGACACCGTGGGATGTTTGACTGAAGAAGTTCAAAACTTCTTTTTTCAAATATTTTTTTGTTGTTTGTTTCCTATCAAGAGCTGATCCAATGATAGTTCAACTTCAAGTTGCTATGGAAACCAGTCTACAAAAAGTAAAGCTACCTTAGAGATTAAATTTTTAGGTTTATGATGTCTATATATACCTTTATACTTTCAAACTTCGGATAACATAATGCCCACTGACTGCAAAACATGCTTAATGCACACAGGCATACTCACTCCAGAGAGTCAGTTTTCCGTGAGGTCTGTGAAGATAAAAATACAATATAGAATCATAGAATTTTTAAGGTTGTAAATGACCCCTAAGATCATCCAGTTCAACCATTAACCTACCGCCACCAAGTCTACCATAATAATATTTAATGATATTTATCATTATCACTCGAAATAAATAATATATATTCTTTGCAAAAAAAAAGAAAATCATGCTCTATATGCATTTCCTCAAAATTATATCTTAAGCAGGTATCATCAGTTCATAAATTGAATCCAGTACCAACTAAAGCAAAATATATAAGGACAAATAAAACACTTCTATTGCAAAAATCCCTAAAGACTTCATGTGGCCATCAGATAGTAGAATTTAATATACGAATAATAAAGAAAAGTTACCTACTTTCTTCTCTGCAAGTGTTCAAAATCCATTTTACAAAGAACTTTATGGAATATTCTCTTAGATGAACTGCAACTGTTCCTGCAATCATGTCTTTTTAGATAAAATATGCTTTGAATTGGTCCTCCAACCAACAGAAATGATCATAGAGGGAAAAAAAAAAAACCAAACCAGAAATCACATACTGGACATTATGTCTGTTTTCTGTAACTCAAATAGATAAAACTTTAAGCATAACTGTAGAAAGTAGCATTTGGAAGATTTGTGTAGGCATTTCCAGTTTGTTTAAGATCTCAAATTGCCAGGCTAAGTTGCTGGTGGTGGTATATGCAGCTCAGTACCTCTGTATCTCTTCAGTGATTTGTACTGAGTTACTGAATGAAAGCCTACATTTAGGACAAATTACAGAAAAATACTGGATATAAAGGTTCCTCAAAGAAGCAAATTGTCCACAAAGGTCCTGAGGACTGTGTCATCATGAATTAGTACAGTGCAGCAATTTGCACACATCATTTGGACTGGACAAGAACACTTCCTCTTTCTGTATGTCAAGCAGGGGAAAAAGCTGATTACTCTCAGGGGTACATCTGTGAATGTCTACCTATGTCCAGTTACATTATGTTGAAGTCTTTTTTTGTTGTTGTTTTTGAAGTGTGAAATACAATCACAAAGCTTGTTGGCAGGAGAAGGTAATGTGAGTAACCCTTAGCAGAGTAATTTCTCTGAGCTCCTGTTCTCCTTTGAACTTCTAAGCTCCATTGATTTGGGCATGGTTACATGGAGATGAACATTTTGTCATACACATATGAAACACCCTACCTAACTTTTGCTGTCTACAGGCAGCGTGTTTAGACCATGCCAGTCATCAAGCACTAGTTAACTGAGACAAAAACCTGCAGAGACTGATTTAGCACATCCCCAAAATAACGTCCAAAATAGGTGAGATAACCATGTCCTGAATTTAATAGAATGTCCTCTATTAAATGCAGACTATAACTAAAGTGAAATGCTAGCATTTAGGCAAACAAATTTGCTGAGATGAATTTGCTCTAGGACACAAGTCCCAACTAATCTCAAGCAACTGGAGAGAACAGCATCCCAGAGACTGTGGGATGTGCAGAAAACTCGTGCTTTTTCATCAACTGGATCCCAAATGTCTGTCTAGCAAGCAGAGACACCTCATCATATAGGTGGAGGCTCTAGGATGCTTTAGCAAAGGGGGCACAGAAATTCAAATCGCTTGGAGGCAAGAGGGTATGATGATGCTTCTTGGCTGCTCCCGATTCCTGTGCTTGAACACGTAGCTCAGTGGAGGAAGATTTATCGTCTCTCAGACCACGCTGTGTGCCAGGCTGAACACAAAGCAGTGGCATACATGCTACCTAGTTTAAAACCAGCGGGAGTGCCTTTACACAGCAGCGTACTCTGCAGGGTAGATGTACTCTGTGGCACTCCATGCATTAATGTGCTTCAACGAAACAGGATCATCAGACTTCCCTGCTGAGGAGCAATCAAGCATACAACAGTCAAGGTGGGACCAAAAGGGAGAATACGTAAGATCTGCAGCTATTTCACTGGTTGAATCTGGTAATACACCTCTTATCTATCCCACAGGAGGTAAAACAGCAATGTTTTGCTGAGGTATGCGAGTGAAAAAAAAGTATTTCAGAGCCAGAATTGGTTTTAAGGTTATCAGCAAAGCTACTCAGGTTTACAGTGTTGTGGAACTTGAGTCTTTATTCACTTCCCTTCTTAAACTTAGTGGCACTGACTTCCACAAGGTAAGATCTCTAGTGTGACACAAATGTCCCACTGATTCAAAGCATATAAATCCAGGCACATCTTCATCCTGCAGAAATTAGATTTCTGCTTCTTCTCTCCTTATCACCACTCTGTGTTTGAGTGTTTCTTTGCCACAGCATCTACTTCCTAACTTCACAGCCCGTTCTGTGTTTTCCTTTTTAAGCTTTTGTCTTTTTTTTCTTCATGGTTAACATTTGTGCCCATCACATACAAGGAACAGGGACTGTCTTGGGGTGAGTTTAGAGATGAGACTCTTCATGGCAAGCATTGAAACCAACAAAAGGTAAATTACCAAAACATGTCAGATTCACTAGCGTATCTAAGATGAATTCTGAACAATTATCAAGGGCCTTGCAATTAATTTCTTCATGTCTCCACCTGCAGCCTGTTAGCAATGCACCTGGTCCCAGCATTAGAAGGATATGGATTCATATTAGAGGTTGTCATGCGTAGGCACACGAATTTTTCACACAGATTCTTCTATGGTTGGGTGATTATTTCATCAGAAATACTTGCTTCATCACTAATATATTAAAAAGACTGCAGACATTAGGAAAATCCTGCTCAACAGAGGGGAAAAAAGCTAGCACAAATGACAGCCATGTAATAAGTATTGACATATAATAATATAGCTTGATTGTGGTCTCAGGAGCCTAGCTGAAATGAAATGATCTCACAGGTATCCCCAATTCTAGTGGTAAAAGTCATCTGAAGGAGGGACAGAGAATATGTGAGGCATGTTTCTGAAGCTGGTTGCTGACCCTGTACTATGTATATAACTCTGGACTGTGGACTGTGTTTATTCTGATTTTATGCAGCATGTAGAGCGTGATCTGTTCCCATGGGGTATCCTAGTTTGAAATTAGGGTCAGAAAATCAATAGCTGAGAAAAAGTACATGAGTTGGAGCTAAACAGTCAAGAAGTTGGGGATGGTGAGAGGAAGCGAGCCTTGTTCCTCTAATGCATAGATGCAGTAAAGAAATTGAGTGAGTGGATATACAAGTTGCTTAAGTGTTACTTTGAAGATATTTGGCATTTCTATAGTTTGAGACCCCTTTTCCTCTCTTCTCCTGTTATCCTTCAAATATAAAATGATAAAGTACTGCAGCTACCAACCCCTGTGTTAGTATTGTGTTATATTAATGTGTCAGTGAGAAAATTGCTACCAGCCAAATCATGAATTCATTCTTTTCTTTACTTCCTGATAAAAACCAAGACTGATCCATGATTCAAGGTTAGAATTGAAACTGCTGTTCTAGAAGGCATAGTCATTGATCACCGGAGGATGTTTTCATAAACAAACCTTAGTAGATCAAGTCAATATCTACTTCAGCCTTTTCACACGCTAATGTTGTTTTTTGTCAGAATTAGAACCGAGTTGAATAAAAGTCTCCTTTCTGACTGGTTATAAAGGAAAAGATGTTGGGTGTTTTTCTTCTGTGTCTTTCAAAACAAGCCCAGAATTTAGCTTTTCTGATTTGTTGTGGTAGTTTTTCTTTGTTCACCTTCACAAAACCCAGCCTTCTCCTAGTTACATTTACCTAATTTTGGAGAGTAACATACTTAAATGTTCTACTTTAATTCACCATATGGACAACAGAGAAAACCAGGCAGAACCGGAGTATGATTCAGCCCATCTTGAATCACTCATCCTCTACAACTACCTGCCTTCACTGACTCTTGAAAGAGCATGAGTTCTACAGCTCCTCTGTGGAACAAGGGATCGCTTTAAAGATTGGCATTTCTGAAGTAAAGATCATATCGCTTCTTTCAGCTGTCAAGAAAATTATCTGTTAACTGGAAAGTGAAGACCACCGCTGGTATTTGATAGAGCAGACAAAGTAGAAAAGACAGTGCCTGAGATGGAGGATGAGGGTGAGTCTCAAGATTCTTATTTTAAAACTGATTTCTATGCAGTTTCAACTTACCAAGTGTAATTCTTTTACATTCAGGCTGTATGTGTCCTGTCCATCCATCTTCCTCCCTCCCCCCACCATACTGTTTTTATTTCACAGAAGATTGACTGCCTTTTTAATATAAAAGAAACTTTATGAACCTTTTAATTAAAATAAAGCTTCTGTTATATTTTAAAAGGAAGTTGTTTGTATTTTATCTGGATATATAATAATACAAACAGCCATGACAGCTTACAGGACTTCTGGGGTGGCCAAATTACCACTACTGTGTGTCAGACGTGTTCTATTTTGTGCTGACATAGCATAGATTTCAGATTCGATAACCTGCTCTCATTGCACCTCGGTGTAGCTGGAATGCACATACATTTCTGTGTGGCTGTACTTAACATCATAGCAGAAACTGAATGTCCTTCTGATTAGGCTCCAATTCATTCCTGGCACTAGAGCTCAAACTTAGCTGTCCCCAAGCAGATGCAGTTAAAACTTGGCTTTTGTTATCTCTCAGCAAGAGTAGTCACAGATTACCAGACAGGACCACAGGTTTGTACTCCTCCTCCTCTCCTGTTATATGATTGGGAAGGAACTATAATGCCTGATTATCACTGTGTTTCCATCCAAACACAGACAATTGAACCAGAAAACACATGTTGCTTGGCAATTGGTTCATATCTGATGCCGAGTTTGTTTCATGGTAATTACTCTGGGCATGGTTGGTATTGAAAAATTCAGAAAGTCATGATTTGTGTTCATCCATCCTGAATGCTTCACAGATTTTTCACCTCAAGCACCATTTGATTAAATATTTGTTCAAGATGACTATTCTCCATAAGGTTTTCCTTTAAAATATCTAGCTAGATTCCTAACCAAAAAGTTTACATTAGTTTGTTGACCAGCAAATCATTTGTTTGGCAATGGACTTAGATGACATCAATGAAGAGCAAAAGAAAACATGTAAAACCTCCCAGTGCAACATATGAAAAAATTTAATCATCCCAATTATTAAATGAATATTTATAAACAACCCATATCTTTAAAGACATTCAGGATCAGTCCAAAAAAGGATAAAATACAATTAATATATTTAAACAGAAATGAATTTCAAAAGAAATATGTTGACTAGTGAAGTTAATGTAGAATTAAGCAGCTTGGCGTGTAGGGGCTGCAGCTCACTGCGTCTAGCTTCTGAGAAAATAAGATGTTTCTTTTGCTACTCATCTTTCTGTTACCTCGGTTTCACCAGAGTTTGATGAAGTAGATTGTTGCTTTCAGTGCTGTACTACAGCAAGACCATGGCTTGGGCTGATTCTACACATCTGTGCTATGTTTAGGAAATCTCTAAAATTTTGGCAAAGCAGTGTATGTGTAATTTAGGGGTGACAGGCTCGAAGCAACTGTATGTATACTCTCACATATCTGTAATTAAGGTGAAATTTAAAGAAAATCACAGGATTTGCAGGATTTGACCCGTAGAACACAAAAGAAAAAGAAGTTTAAAAATGTAAATCCAGACTGCTAGCTCTGAGGTAACAATATAGAATATCTGCCTTTTTTTTTAAGACCATAAACGTGAGATATTCAAGCAGAAAGAAGACACTTTCTGGGAATGTACACAATGCTGTATCCTTAGAGAAGCATGATAGTAGGTAATTACAAGGCAAAAGGGGTAAACTGCTGGGAGTAAGGAAAGCTTTTTTCAAAAGAAGTTTGTCTGAACTTGGGGAGAGGCTTACCTTTATTGAGAAGGTGAACACAAATCTAAAGCAAACTTTAAAAGCTAGAAATAAGTGTAAGGTTAAATTAAAAAAACACAAAGGCAAGCTGAAGCTTCAGATGGCAATTTCAGCAGCTGCCAGTTACCAGATTTCCAGCTTAACTCCGTTCTGGGCACATGAAGAAGATTCAGTAAGGAAAATGTGATCAGTAACAGATCTATGAATGCTGTAACTGGACTGAAGAGAATGAATAAATGGAGCACGACTCCTCTAACTTGCCATGGTGCAAAGACAGGGCCAAAAGTGTGAAAATATGGTGTGAAAATAGCCCTTCAGGTATTGGGTAAGGGCTGGGTATAGGCAGAGCGGGAAACAAGAGCCTTTGAGACAACAGATACTAAGCAGATGAGGATACAGTCCCAAGCATGAGGGTATAGTCCCAAGCCAGTAATTATCTCCCATTTCTAGATGTGTTCTTGTTCTGTTTGACTTTATTGACTTTATTAATGCAACCTTGAAACAGTTCTGTACTTGGCTGTGGATGCAAGCAACCAGCCCTGACTTACTGCTGGTATGCTCTGTATGAGTTGCATCCACTTGTCACTGCTGTACCTCCCTAGGACACCAAGTATGCAGACGTAGCCTTTTTCTGGTTATTGAACAGATATAGTTATTGACTATTTTTATCTATTCATTTTCACATCACTAATTTTAAGGAAGGGTTTGAAGCAGGATAATGAAATTATTCTTCTATTTCCTCCTATTGTTGATTCCAGGAAGCTCCTCTTAAGCATGAGTGGGCAGCTGGGCGAGTTTTTTAGAAGCGGGTGGCATTCACTGTGAATGACCAATATGAAAAAGCTCTTTGGAAAATGTGATTACTTATTTTGCAGTTCTAAAAGTAAACACTTTTGAAAATCTGTCCTGATTGTAAATGTCAAAAACTTGTTAATGAGTACAAGTGTTTTCTTTGTGAGGAGGAAGGAGAAACATGGAAGGGTGTTTTCTATGCATAATCACAGGGCTGAATTTCTCCCTGAAAAGCAAATAAGATGGCTATACTGAGTTTGATTGTTATTACTGTACTTCTGATTCTTAATAGAGTGATATGTCTAGAAGAAATAGAAAACTAATTATCTGGTTTTGATTGCTGTATCACCATCCATCCATCCATCCATCCATCCATCCATCCATCCATCCATCCATCCATCCATATAATGAGAGCCATTGAAATTACCCTCGGAAGTAATAAACAAAAATACATCCTGCAATTAATTCAGGCATTGCAAGATGTCCACTTAATTTTTCTGGGTATACTAAATCAATTCTATGCTTTATTCAGTGCATTGCAAGGAGCTGGCTGGCAGGAACTTCATCTGTTACTAACTTGCAATGAAAATGAAGATAATGCTTTTATGCTATGAATTGTCCTCTGCTTTTAAACCTGAAAGTCCATGGGCTAGTTGAATAGCTGATTCCTTTTAATATACAATAGCTATATTCCATTTGTCACATGCAATCAAAACCTAGTAAAAGCTCTGACTTCCAGCATTCTTTACTGTGTTTTACCTCGTGTAAGAAAAACCTCCCATCTCTGTTTCAGGTAAAACTCATTATTTAAGCGATCTCCAGGAAATGTCACTGCTCTTCAGGTAATAATTTCTCTAGATACAAATTACATGTAATACATTTAACAAATTTAAATTACATTCATATGGATGTCAGCACTTCACCCATCAAAATCTGTTCTAAACATGGATTTTTCTTGAGTCTTCTTTAATTTATTTTTAAGCTACATTTCATGAGTTGCTAAAGGTGATTTGGAATAATATGGAGAGTAAATTTGGTGGGTTTTTTGTTGGGTTTTTTTATGGCACTTTGGATTATGTTTTTTTTTTCACTTTTATCTAGATTGCTGATAACATGGGACTTCAGGTTATGTCAGTTCTTTTTGGTTTCGTCAGTGAGGAACAGTAGAGGAAAATAAACTGGAAGGTAATAAACACATTCAACAAATCAGACATCTCAGGTTCATTGGAGAGTGCAGTTAATTGAAAAAAAACCCAGTAACTTTTCTGTGTCCCATGGTGATTAAATCTAATGTTTCACCTGAGTTTTAAACACTGGCTCTATAATCTTATGGTTGAGATTCATTTGACCTTATCTCAACTGTATAACTTTTAGACATGTAATTTTAACTTAGTCAAAGGTTCCCTGTGTGCTATGTGGAGAAGTATAGACAATTTATTGTAACAGTTCTAGTAAACTAGAACAAACCTTTTTCTGTAGATGTTTATCTTCCGCATTAGCCATAGAAGTGTTGGCAGACTTCCCACCTTGTATATCTCTGCAGGCATACAGTTCTTATTTTACAGTCATACATTATTTAATGTGATTCCATTTATTAGTCAGAAAACTTTCTAGTGACACACCGACGACACAGACCCACCTTCTGCTGCTCTCAGAGGAGTGTATCAGACGTGTTGAGCAGGTTGTCTGTCATAGTCTTGTCTCCCTTACCACTTCACAGGTGCTTGTGCTCCCAAGACTTTTCCAAAGGAAAGATTTCTAATATCTCCTGAGTGCAATGACTTAGACCATAAAATACCCAAGGATTTTTGCTACAAACAAGATTGTTCACTCGGCTAACCCTGGAACCTAGAGTCCTACCATAAGAGCTGAAACTGCTCGTACAGCCTGCTTTGGTATCAGTGGAATGCTTTCCTAGACTCCGTTAACTGTATTGACTTGGTCTGCATTGACCAAGTACTTACATACCTCACTCCCATCTAGAAAAACACTTTAAGTGTCTTAATCCTGGTGCCAAATCCACACTCCAAATGGCTACTCACAAACTTCAAGTCAAAAGAGAGAATTATTAAAAAAAAAAAAAAAAGCTGTTCACTTGCTTTCCCATCACCACCATATCAGTCATCACTTCATAATTTAAAATCCTGTCAGAAGTCTTCTAGTATGGCTGAAATAGACAATAGACAAACATGACAAGCCTATGACATATACACATTGAAATATTGTAACAGTGCACCATCAATATTTATTGCATATTAATTGTCAGTTGCACCAGTAAAGGATAAATTTGGTTTTGAAAGTGATTTGGGACATAAAGACTATTCCAGCTTGCATGTCTAAAATATAAATATTTAAGTTCAAACTAGTCAGTTGTAGATTCCCCTAACAGTGAATGGAAGGGAACAAATAACTCCAGGGAACAGCTCACAATACTGTGGTAGATTATCTACAGACCAAAGTATGAACAGAGAATATCCAAATATTTAACTTACAAATGTCTAAAATTTGTTGAGAATATTTCTAACCAAAATGCCAATGTCACCTCTTTTTATAAGCATAGTATATTTTAACCATTTTATTAGTGTGATTTTGGAGAAGTGATATGCTAAAAGTTGCTAAAGAAATGAAATTTAATCTGTTCAGGTGTTTGGCTGGGGAGGAAAATAGATACTACAACATAGAAAAACATGTTGCATAATTTTTTAAGTATTGAATTGGCCTATGACTATATGTATATGACTTTATTTTTTTATGCTTTAAATGCAAAGGAACCTCACCAAAATGTAAAAAAAAAACCCTGCTTAACTTATTTCATGTTAGATGATAGAGCTTTTGTACCATCAGTAACAGAATACAACAGCCCAGATGACTTGTTTTCAGACCTGATATATGGTAAAACCAGGTTGTCTGGAAACTTACATGTAGGTAATTGCAAATCTCAGTGAACATGGTCTGTGTTTCCTGTTTGTAGTAAAACCTGAAAACATGTGTTAAATTTTTTCTTGATGTGTGTGTGCATATAAATACACATAGTACGTATATATCTATAAAACATTAAGGAAACATTTTACATGGAATTTTCCTATCAGTTGCAACACAGACAATAATATCCTCTTCATCACAGTCTTTGATTCTGCTAAAATCAGTGGCTAAAGTGACATCACCTTCAATGGAAATGAGGATAGGCTGAGGGAGCTGGGTCTCTTCAGTTTGGAGGAGACTGAGGAGTGACCTCATTAATGTTTATAAATATGTAAAGGGTGACTGTCAGGAAGATGGATCCAGGCTCTTCTCAGTGATGGCCAGTGATAGGACAAGGGGAAATGGTTCCATACTGGAACATAGAAAGTTCCATCTTAATATAAGGAGGAACTTTTTCACTGTTAGACGACATATTACTGGAACAGTCTGCCCAGAGAGGTTGTGGAGTCTCCTTCTCTGGAGACATTCAAGACCAATCTGGACACATTCCTGTGTGATCTACTCTAGATGATCCTGCTCGGGCAGTGGGGTTGGGCTTAGTGATCTTTTGAGGTCTCTCCAGCTCCTGATATTCTGCGAAACATAGGTTCTCACCATTGCCATCAAGTTCTGCGACATGGTCATGACCTATGCATGAGATATTACCTCATTCATATTTTTTTTCTGGATGGACAAAAAGAAACACAAAGCTTTGCAGAGAGTTTTTTGGAATTTCTGTAGAACAGTCAGAGCATTCCCAATGAATGGCTTTACTAGTGCTATGAACAAATAAAGGTAGAAAAAAAGCTACAACTCTTAGACAAGTTAAATACAGCACATTGAATTTTATGTCTAACACTGCATGCAAGATGAACTGCATATTGTACACATACCAGCTACCTCTGAGGTATAAATTCAACAGAACTGATGTGTGATAAAGATCCCAATTTCAAGTATTTTTGTGGTAGAAATTCAGGAGTCCTATGTAGAAAGTGCAAGCACAAAGAGAATAGGTAGTTGTCAGGAAGATAGTCTAAGTCTGCTCAGTCTTGCTTTTGTCTATCTTGGTATTCCTGGTGCTCAGCTCAGTTTCTGTGCTGCAGTTCTGGGAGTAGGGACTTTTGTCTTAGTACTGGAAATATCAGCCTTGGGTTTTGTGCAGTCATAAAGTGGGATAGAGAAATGTGAAATCATTAGAAATGATGTGAAGAAACAATGATGAGTTGTCATCTGCATTTTTAAATGTGACTAATTTTTTCCCTCCTCCAGGAAAACAGGATCAAAAATTAGTGGGAGTGGTTCAGTTGCCTAAATACAAGTGTGTATGACTATTTCAGATACCATAAATTAGCAGATATACTCCAAAAGTGCCTTGATCTTCCATAAGCCCTCTGTCTTGTCTGTCAGCCCTTTCAGCATATTTTATATACCCTGCAGTTTACCAGATGTCCATAGTTTCCTGTGTTTACAGAACTGACTATTATTGATGATGGAAAAAACAACATCACAAACACATAAAAAACCAATCCCATCTTTTTGTTCAACTTCTGTATATTTAACTGAAAGAGATAGAGCTGCCAAAATCTGTTGCCTGACCTAAAATGCAAATAAACCCTTGGACGATGAAGGGCTATTGGGATTTCTCCCAGTGTGAATAGTTATACACAGCCTTCAAAAAGTGGTCCTGGTTATTAAATATGATCAAAAAGTTGTATGAGCAACTCAGAAAGGTTTTGTGTTACCTTTAGGGAAAGTATTGGAAAAGTAGGTCAACCAAGCAAATCAGCCACGGGAGGGAGGAAAGTATAACTCTTATCAACATAGTCAAGTTCTGGAGCTTGTAACACGCAAGCCTTTGAAGTGTTTGTAACTGTTTATGTTTTGCACTTATTAAATAGACAGATGTAATGGGCCTTATTTTCAGGCAGCATAAACTGGAGCCCTCTGATTTAATCTAGGTTACACCAGCTTTGGCCTCCAGGACATGTGAAGTGTGGGCATAGTAGATGTATGTGTGGGTAGTGGAGCAGTCCGTTCGGCAGCAGACAGGACTGACTGACCAGTGAGTTGTTTCTCTATCATTGACTTGCTGAGAGGGTTAGATCCTGGGGCAGGCAAAATAGACAGCTGTGTGCTGCAGTAAGCAGTTGGAGGCAAGAAAAGAATAAGGCTTTCCTGAGTGTTTTGCCTCTAGGACAGCCTTGGAAAAAAAGGCAGTCTTGTGGCACTGCATACAAGCGATATGATGGCAGCGCTATAGCCCTCTCAAAAAGCACTAGGTACCCTTTTCTCCCTCAGCCATTACATATCTGCCATACTGCTCACTTATAACCCAGTATAGACATAGGACAGACCCAGGCTGTTACCTCTGTGGCAGCAAAATTTAGGCTGAAAAGATCACCATCAGTTTTACCTGGGCTGGAGATGGAAACTCCTACTGTTGGTGCTGCCTACACCAACAACCTTGCTCAGGTTCTTCAGCCTTTCTGCAATTCCAGCTATTTTTGCTTAGCAACAGAAAGTTGAGCTTAATTGCCCAGCTGTAATAATCTTTTGACTTCCACAACTGAAATGTAGGGAGAGTCATATGTAGAGGTTTAATAAAGTGCTTTGAAATCTACAGAAGACAGTTTGCCACAGGGTGTAGAAATCTCAAATTAAGGGTTGAAATCCCAAGTTCAGTATTTTTTGGGAGTTCTAGTACATTAATTTCCCATGAAACTTCTATTTCAGTGGAAGTGCTTTTTTTCCCCTAGGAAAGTAAGTGAATTTTGGAAGTTTTTAATGATTTTTTTTTTCCTGAGAATGGGCTCAAAAACATCTGACCAAGTAATATCAAGTTTTTAGGCCAATATCAACATTATAATGCTGTACAAAAGTGGCAAAGAAGCCAAGGTAGCTGATGAAAGCCTGTAATTAATACATTATCTGGATAAAACGCCATCAATCTGTTGGACAGTTTCAAGTTGTACACTCTAGGGAGTGGTCTCCCTAGCTTTCAAACAACTCATGAGTTTTGTAACACAAATACTAACAGCCCACCCACAGTCTATTTAATTTCCAAAGAAAGGACAGGACAAGGTCCTCTGCAACCTGTGCTCATTGACCCTGCCTTGAGCAGAGTTGACTTTCAGTTGGACTGGACAATCCTCAGTGGTTCCTTCCAGCTTCAACTAGTCCTCGATTCTGTGAAAATCAATATCATAATTGTTTGTGCTCTACGAAAGTTATTTTCTTATGTAAATACATCTCTTCTTTTTTTTTTTTATTGAAAGTAAGCCAAAACAAAGCACTGACCACAGAAAACACCATAACCATTTTTTTCAACTATCCTTAAAGACAAGTGTTGTAGATGAAGCTGTTGATTCTGTAAAAGTTTATTTCTTTTTCTTTTAAAGTTATAATGACATGGCCAACATTAGGGGTTGTTTCTTGAATTGTGATATTTTTATGTCATTTCCCCTTGTATTTCTCCTGGTAAAAACTTCTTTCAAGTCTACACCACTGGACAGCTATGTTTTCCAATGCTGGACTCATAGAATGAGTTCAGACATGTTTATGCATGTCCGGAACCAAAAGATGTTGCTAGAATGTAATTCCAATATTTGGGCATTTAGTCAGTGGCCTTTAAAACATCTTGATAATAACTAATAATAATACTTGATTAGAATGTAATTACTTAATTTGTAGTTATATTGTGACCTAAGGGGTGACATTGAAAGGCCTGTTTACTTCTGAATATGTCAGCATCTTCGATGGGCAGTTTGCTCTGTTAGTTAATTTAAAAGCTTTCACTTCCAAATATACTGTGGTCAATCAGTAGTCAAGAAGTGAAAAAAAAAGCTGTTATGGTGAACAGATAAATGTGCAAGCATTAAAAGTCAAAGAAAATATATTTCCTTGAAGCTGTTTCTAGGGAGACATTTTAGGTAAAACATCTGTTATACTTACTGTGATTGAGTGCCAGAGCTGATGGATTGGTTTAATGTAGTCCTTATTAACAACTTGCAGAGACCAGCAAACTTTGCAACCTTCTAACAGGAAAATGTTTTGAAAATTCAGGACAATAGTAAAGGCAGCAAAAATGTAATTTGAAATAAATGGGAAGCTTTTATTTTATTTTTAATTTTAATAAATTTAAACATCATATTGTCATGTTTAGTTGGCCTACAAAATCTTCAAGTTTCTAAGTAAGCTGAAAGATATCCAAGTGAAGAGTAGAGGAATACTTTTCAGGTTGATTTTTTATAAATGCAGAAAAAGGTGTACAGGACAGAACCACAGAGATAACTGACATGGTATGTATTCAGTCAACCCTTGGAATGTATGATAATGCTCAAAATTTTCAAAATAATCCCTTGTTCTTCAGAGTCATTGGGAAGGTTCAGATAACATATTCCCCTCACACTTTTTCTTTTTTTTTCCCCTTCTCCAAACTATTATGTCAGGAAGAATAGCTCTAAATGCTATTCTCTGGTAGGAATCTTGCATCTTTCAGCCAAATTTAGCCCCTGCTTGCACAGCCTGAGCCTGTGGTCAGTTAACATGCTTTTACTCAGTATTTCCCTCCATGCTGGGTGGTCCTCAGATGATCAGCTCTTAGATTCCCCAGTACTGTATCAATCTCTTGAAATCCTTCTGTCTTGAAAGCAGGAAAAAGTGCCCCAATACTTGGTCATCCTGCTGCTTTTTCTCTTTAGCAGCTGCATTCCTCTCTTTCCAACTTTTCTTTCAATTGCAGTTCTCAGTGAGCAGCTGGGGAAGTTTGCTCATTATAGGTTGCCATTAACTGTCCTTTTAGTGATGATCTGCTTAGGAGTGCTCTGGAGATATCTTCCAGCAAATCAAACAGAGAATTATGTAATATCACACCAGATATTTAGCTAGGTTTTAAAAGCCAGTCTATTAAATAGCAAAGGCATGTGCTTATAATTTGAGCATGCTTTGCTCTACTGAGATTTTTTTTCTCTTTCTTGTAAGGAGAGCAACTCGGTCATATTGATTCTAACGGCCGGACTGAACGATTGTATGTTGGCAAAGTAGGATAACTGTGCAAAAAGCTTAAGAGGCAACAGGAAGCCAAACCCATGTCTCTTGTATGTGAACTGGTATTTCTACTTGGTTCTGATCTTCCCATGTTGTGCAGGAATAAAACATTTTAATGGCTAAAATGGGCTTCAGGATTTTCTGAAATCCCCTAAGCAAGGGACAAATATAATGCCTGAACACAAAGAGTTCTGAAAGAAGCCTTAACTAGTTAAAATAGTTGAAAAGACCTTGTAAGAGTGAATAAATGTGGACACAGTGGTGAGTTTCACCTTAATCAAACCTTTTGTTTATTTTTTGTCTCCAAATCAGAGAAATTAAAAATAAAGTTGGAATAGTAGGCTTTAAGAAAAGTTTAATTATTCTAGGAAATACGTAGGTAATGAAAGCTATCAGATTTCTCCTTTAGCTCATTTGGAAGAACTTATGCATGTTCTGAAATAACCTACATTTCAGTATTCAAGCAAATACAAATTGTAATAAAAAAATAGCTAATACTAAATTGAATCTCCAATGTAAATAAATAAGCATTAAATTTCTACCACCATGTGATCAATCAGGTTGGGCCACAGATGTTGTATTTATGCCCAAAGGAATTACTATTGCTTCTCTGAGACTTTCCTTTATAAATTCCTCAAAGGTGTGAAACTGAAGAAAATTAAGCAACAAAGTAATCTGCACCTTGCATGTGACTTTGGTAGAAATACATACCATACTTGATCTAATTTCTAGTTAGGTAAATATTTAATTTCAGTGCAGTGTGATGCATGTGCAAATTCCCCTCAAGACCACAATAATGAATGTTTTACTGAAGAATCTCCTCAAAAGGAAGTTAACTGAACTATAGCCAGTTTAGGCGTTTAACTGTTAAGTGTCAATTTACCCATATGCTGAGGTGAACCTATGGCCTTGGCATCATATCACCACCACTTTGACCCATCTTTTCTTTTTAGGACCAACAGCTCTGAATGCCACTGAATCTGAATGCCACTGAATCTATCTTAGTCTCTCCTCTCCTCTCCTGCATCTCATGATTCAAAAATGCCCTACAAACAAATTAAATTTGGTCTAGGATGAAATAAAATATTTAAAATGTTCTACTATTTCAAAAGAAATTTCAGATTACTGGACTAGAAGATTTAAGAGAGTTTAATTTCTGTAGCCAATTGAAGACAAGAGAATGAAGCTGTCAGTACTTCACAAGCCACATCTTAATCCCTCATATATGCTGAACGGATATGGAACACGTTTGTGTCAAAAGTCTGTTACAGCATTCAGACTGATACTTTATTACAAAATTTCTCAATAAGTGTCTTCCAGTCCCATGCTGTCCCTATTTTTGCATTTCTATGCCCATATCCTAACAATTGCACCATCCCTTTTCGTGTAGCTCATCACATACAATGGACAGTTTTCTCTGTAATGAGTGCAAATATGGTTCCTTTAATCCAAATTAGAGAAATATAGCAATATGGACACATTAAGGTTCTATTAGCAATAAATGTTTTCCTTCTCTGTTGGCAGGCAATATATTCCCCTGCTCCGAAATGAATATGTGTAGCATGCATAAATTGGAAAAAAGCAGCTTAGAAAAGAAAATGTTTCTCTTTTTCTCTCTAAACCTTTTCAGTTCTAACAGTCTCAGGAAACATTCATCACATTTTTAGAAAATCTCATAACTGCATATGGTAGAAATAAATTAGTACAAAATACTATTACAGGAATTATCTGGTAGATGTGGGAAAAAACCTCAAAGACAAAGGTAGAAAGCTAAATAAGGATGTGAATTTTAATCATTCAACAGCTGAAAGATAGATATCTGTGCAGAGACCCAACTTCTCAGCTGGTATAAATCAACAGACACCTGTCAGAACTTTGTTGGTATATGTCAGCTGGGAACCCAGTTTCATGTTTCTCTTGAAGTAGGAGATGTCTGTTCATCTGCTTGGATCACTGATGAGAATATTGTAAAGAATAAGAGGACAATCACATCTCAATCCCCATTACTGGCTTTGAGAAATCTATGTACGAAGGTACTGCTCTGTATTACCATATTTATAGGTTCCTAAGGATGGATACCTTTCCCTGGAATGTGTGGCAAATTAAACTATCATCAGATTTTTGTTGGGAAAAAAATTAAGTTCTAATTACACCCACTGCCTTTAAATAATTTTTTTTTTTCTTTTTTCTTTTTTCTAACTTGGCCTATGGAACATAAAAGAAGAAGCTTCGTGTTTTTGTTTGTAGAGCAGCAGCAGGTTTCATTACAAAACTATAAAAACAATGATGGGAGTTGGGAAGACTGTGGTGAAATACCTCGTTGCTAAATGTTACTTAATCTTCCACTTAAGCAGCAAGGTAGTATGGAGAAATCAGCCAACAAAGTAATTTAAATTATGAAGAAATGTATAAAAAAATGGCAGAGAAAATGCCTGATATTTACATTTATTTATATGGTCCAGTGTTTTGTATTAATAATCAACAGGTATATTTGAGTCCTGATGATGCATGAGGAATCTGTACTGTATTGCACAAAATACACATCTGGAGGAAGCAGTCCCACTTCAAAGATTTGCCTTGTGCTTACAAGAATATGTTTCCACCAGGTAATTGGATTGTCTTTCATTTGGATTGTAATCCTTTCAGTTGGTTTGTAACCTTTCATCCATAAGTGATTATGGATTGGGAGCAAATCCAAGTCAGTGAAACTGTTCCATAAGGAAAGAGAAAAAGCCTAGCTGAGCCAATTTTGGTAGTCTTTGGCAGGCACAGAGAAGTAGACACAGCAAATGTGAAGAATGTTTTCTGCAGAAATTGTGTGAGGCAACTGGATATGATTGGGTAATATGGAAGTTGCAGTGAAGGGCAATGTCAGAAGGAAGACCTCTAAGTCTTTTCAACTTTCTTTTTTAAACAGGACTAACATCAAAGCTAGGGTAGGTTTGTAAAGGCCTTGTTCATATAAGGTCCTAAAACCCTAGAGGGCAGAGACAGGTGCACCTCTCTGTGCACATGTTCCTGTATTTTGGAAGCAGTGCAGTGAATAAATTTTCTTTATACCTAGCCAGAATGTATGTTTTTGCAACTTGCATCCATTGCCTCCCTTCAGTGCACATGTCTGAGAAGAGCATACCTTTGTTGTCATGAGGTCAAAGTGTTGGTTCATATACAGCTTACTGCCCACCGTGACCTCAGGTGATTTTATTCAGAGCTGTGTCACTTGGCCTGTTGTTCCCCAACTTGTACTGACTCATGGGGTTATACTATCTTGGGTGCAGGATTTCACATTTGTGGGTTTGATTTTTTGTAATATATGCATGTATTTACATACATAAAATACTTATCTGTGTACATGTTTGTTTAAAATGGGGATTCATTATTAATGCATTATTTCACGTAACATATACGATGAATTAAGTTCTAGAGAGATTGTCCCTCAGGACCCTGTAACAGAGTGATAGAACAGAACAGAAACTTGAACCTTTAATAGGCTGGTACTGCAAATACAGACAATATCATGGAGTTCCAGGTTGTAAGATTTTCTGGGACATGGATGCTGGAGCAGTGTGACTGCGGAAGTACTAGAGCAATGCAAGTAAATACATCGTTAGTCTTATTGTTGGTGATAGTGGTGTTGCATACTTGAGAGAAGGGGAGATCTGTTGGGACTCATTCCATGTGCTAAAAGCTACTTGTTTTGTCATAACTGAGATCAAGATGGTGAGCTTACTGAAGCTAGGAGAATTTCCTTTTGTGTGTCTGGTATGAAATGTCCATCTCAATATAGAAAGAGGCATCCAAAAAGGAATTCCATCATCTTGGGAATTTGTTTTCTACTATCCTCTTCTTCCCCAAAATAAGAGTGAAAAGTCAAATGCCGTTTTCTAATAATTTGTTTTTAGGCCTTGTTCTCCCAGCAATGTGATGGAAGCACTTCCATTTACTTCAGTGGTGTGAAAACTTTTATTTTTTAGAATGTTTCTTGATATTACTCAGAAGAATTTCTCACTATATTTATACTGGCATAGATCCACTGAAGTAACCAATCCTGGGGTACATATATGTGATTATTTATATCAACTTAATTTAATTCAGTAATTTAAATTCCTAACATTAGCTCGATACTTTTACTCGTATGCCCTTCTAAATTTTCAATTGACTTTGTTTTCTTTGATAACTCTGTGGAACTTATGGTTTATCTTTTCCAAACTTAAATTTATGGTATTGTTTTAAGAACATAGATCAATGCTTAATGCTTTTTAAAAATCCACGACAGTATTTGATATTACTTTATTCCTTAGGCAAATTTTAAAAATCTTATTGTTAATGACATTTTACCGACGTACTTCCCAGTTTTAACCTCATTCATTCCACTTTCCCTTCCTTCTTGATCTGGGGATTTGAATGAATTTAGTATTGTTGTACACTGCATAACTCTAAAATATTTCTCTACTATTCAAAGGTAAATAAATCAGTTCTGTGGAATGAATAAAAGCTATGAAACGTCCAGACGGAGCTTTCTAACCATCAAAAAGGTAATCAGCATTTTGCTTAGCAACCAAACTTTAATTATGCTAGTTAATCTTGGAGGTGGAAACAGAAGTGGAAGATCTGATGCTTAACTAAAATTGATTGACTCTATAAAATGTCCTTGAATAAAAGGAGGTAAATAACCTGACCTTTGGAAACCATTACACAAATAAAGTATAGTTAAAATGATTTTGGCATTTTGAAGTTGACTGATCACTTTTAAGTGTGTTGTCAGCAAGGTGTTATAGTTCTAATAGTTTTGATAGCCATCTTTTGAAGGGAAACAATTTTTGGGGAAGGGAGTTATAAGGTTGCTGCTACTTCAGGTGAAGGAAGGACATTATTTCCAATACATATGCAAAGAACATGGTGAAAACATCAAGCTGTTAACCAACCACTTCTCCTAGGAAAATTAGTTTTCCTGAAAATGTAGAATGACCTGCTGATAACAATAACTACTAGAACAAATCTGGGCTGGAAATAATCAGTCCAAATATAAACCATGGAGTTGTCTGTTGTCCTGCTACAATTAATGGGAATGAAGAGGCAGCTTTAGAGAACAACTCCTCTCATCCCCAGATGTTTGACACGCATTCAATGAATAACCTGTCATGTGCCTTCTTTATTTGCATATGATGGAAGGAGGAAGGAGATTCATCTAACAAAGGTGGATATCTACACTGATTCTAAACCAGTATGATTTATCACAGTCTGAAATATTCTAGAGGAATCTCTTCTTAACAATATGAATTTTCTTCCACTGACTTCATGAACTTTGATTCTGTAGCCCATGTGTAGAGACCTCAGTGTAGGTAAGATTTTTCACAGCCTTAGTGTTTCAGATGTGATCAGTTGCTAGTTTGATCAGATTGGGTTAGAGCTTCTAATACAAAAAAAAAGATAAAAAATTTTATTGCCATTTTTAAGTCCATATGAGAACAACTGGCATAACTACAGTAAAAAAAAATAAAAATAAAATTAAGTTACTACATTAAATCATCTTCTAAAATTGATTCCCCAGGATCTGAAGGAATGAAAACTGTGAAAAACTTCTGTCATCATGTATGATGACATGCTGATGTGATTCTTCTTTCCTGTCCTTTTGTTTCCATGGAAATTATGTATGTGTGTGTGAATATATATATGTGTGTATATATAAAATATATGTATAAAACCCTGCAAATTGCTAGTGATATTGAAGTCCATTTTACAGAAAAAAAAACCCCAAAACAAACACTGTAGTGAAACTAATGAAAATGTTCAAAGTTAATAAAAGCATTAGATTTAAAGTAAATAGTATCTGTTACAGCTCGGTGTGTTACTGAAAAGAGCTGGAAGAAAGTGTCACTGGAAACAGTGAGGAAGTATTGCACTAGTCTCAAATTTGTTAAAATCAGTTTCTGCACGTTGCATTTTTATAAACAATGATGTATTACAGTTTCAGCATAAGGACTTCCTTGTGGTAAGCCTGTATTCAAAGTCATACTCTATATGTGCACAAGGTATCTGTTAAGAGTCGTCATCCCTGAGTGACCAGAGAGGAGAAAAGTCGAACAGATTCTCCTACCAACATTTTGCTGAGCATCCAGTAGTTAAGAAAACTTGCCAGTTTAATTTTCAAAAACTGATTCCTATGCATTTGACTGAAAGAACCTGAATGATATCAAGATCGTCTTCAACTGCACCATCTGGTAGCATCTTACAGTAGCTAAGTGTGATGAAAGCCAATTTAACAATTAATGCAGATGTCTCTTTAGAGGATTCATTGTATGCCTTCAGTGTTATCCACCAGCAAGATTATGATGCAGAAGTCTGGTTTTGGTCTGACTTTTTATCCCATTTTTATAAAATTTGAACCAGGAAAAGCACAAATGATAGAAAATTTCCATGTAACTAGTAAATACATATTATTGACGAATCGTAACCCCAACCACCTCCTTCTGCCTAAGAAAAGTAATCATAATTTTTCCATCCCTTGCTGAAACTTAGCAGTCTGCCAGGTGGCAGCCACCATTTCAGAAACATATGCTTGAAAGTGAAAATGTCTATTCAGTCATCCTGAGACAACTGCCCTCACAAACGTGATTCCTATAGTGATATCTGTACTGGATTTAGAGCTGTATAGCAATATTAAACTTGTGGTCTGAGAGGCTTTTAAAAATCACTTGACCTGATGACAGAAGCACTCTGTGCCAGCAAATGCACTTTTTTTTTCCCTTCCTTCCCCCCCGCCCCTNGATAGAATTTGTAGCATAGTGAGCAAATATGCTGACATCTGGAAAGCTCTTAGCCAAAATTCTTGATATCTTTTCTAACACTGCTTATCCTTCACATCTGCTGGAGGGTAAAAAGCAAGAAAAAGTAAAACCAAAGTATTCGCTCCCATGCCCAAATGCTCACAAAACCTTGCATTTTGAGGATCTACTGTTCCTATTGGCTTTCATAGGCCTGAACTAAAGCAATGAAAAAGATCTCCCTAATTAGGTAGTTACATTTAGATACCATGCATTTCTGCCTTCCTAGCCTCTCTCATAACACCTAAGGGATGAGCTGGTTAAACTTAATAGATACATGTGGCATGTAAAAGGGGCCATGACTTGCTTGTGGTGTTCAGCCAGTGGGTGGGTAGGCCCTACGTAACCATAGACCTGTTGTAGCCAAGAGTGGCCTTATCAAACAAGCTTGGGATGGGAAGCTCTGGGCATCTCTGTAAGAGTTACTCTTTTTACTAAAGATGCAATATAATTTCTCCATGTGTACAAAAGGGGGTTGGTCCTTCAGTATTTATGCTGTGCTCTTAAGCACTGACTGCTTATGCCTTGTAACTTTTTCACCCTTGAAATCTCTAACCGCAGGGTGCTGCAGTCAGCACAAGCTTCAACTTTCCATTATTATAAGGTTTTGTGTAGCTCTAGCAAAGGCAAGTTCAAGGCCTAGGAACTAAACCCCTAATCAGTTTTACAAATTGCCAGGAACCAGTCAGAATGACAGGTTTCACATTGAAAAAAGCATAAAGAGCAGAAAATCCTGAAGGAGGTACTCAGCTGTGCAGAAAAGTTTGGAAAAAAACAATATTTATAGCTTTCCCTTTAGAGTCTTTAGTCTGAGATGATCCTGCCTTTAAGTTCACCACTGCCTTCACTCTTTGACTTCAGGACATGCAACTCCTTGAGAGAGTCCAGTGCAGGGCAACTAAGATGATTAAGGAAGTGGAACATATTCCTTATGAGGACAGGCTGAGGGTGCTGGGTCTCTTCAGCTTGGAGGAGACTGAGGGGTGACCTCATTAATGTTTATAAATATGTAAAGGGTGAGTGTCAGGAGGATGGATCCAGGCTCTTCTCAGTGATGGACTGTGATAGAACAAGGGGAAATGGTTCCAAACTGGAACATAGAAAGTTCCATCTTAATATAAGGAGGAACTTTTTCACTGTGAGGGTGACAGAGCACTGGAACAGTCTGCCCAGAGAGGTTGTAGAGTCTCCTTCTCTGGAGACATTCAAGACCAATCTGGACATGTTCCTGTGTAATCTATTCTAGATGATCCTGCTCAGGCAGGGGTGTTGGACTTAGTGATCTTTCAAGGTCTCTTCCAGCTCCTAATATTTTGTGATTCTGTGATTCAGTAACTTCCCACATGTTTTGCAGCACACAAAGAGGTTAGTTGATCTTATTTGGGCTAGTTCCTCCAAGCTAGTCATCTACCCAGCTTTTCAGATGAAGCTCATCTAGCTTTCTTGAGCTGAATAAGTGTACATAGATGCAGTTGATTCAGTGATCCATTGGCTTCAGGAAAGGGAGTAAGAAATAAAAAATCTTTACATAAACCAGATAGAAAAAAAAATAGTTTTACTGTCATTCATATCACATTGTCTAATTTTCATGACACACTGCTCTTCACAGCCAGATTCAGACCACCCTCTTACTCAGTGGTTCTTTTAGTAGCAAAGTTTATTCATTGTGGGTTTGAACAAAAAGGAGATAAAAAAGTAAGAGCAGGTGTTCCTGACTCCAGCAAGTATTCCCCGGGGAGATACTTCATACTTTTGATTCACCCATCTGTGTGGCCTTACCTCACGTGATTAGTGACTATAAATGATGTGACATTTGGAGCCTACTGATATTATATACTGGCCAGCACTATATCAATCACTGCTGCCAGATGCAAATACAGCCTGTCACCAAAAGACATCCCTTTTCCCAAAGCAGTTTTATGTCAAGATGAGAGTACTGAGTTCCTACTTGAGCTAACACAGACCAACTCTACTGAAGTCAACGGAATTATACAAAAGTTAAACTAGGTTACATTGACCTATATATGGGAAAACCTTCTTGCTTCTTTTCCCTTGTAAAATCTGCAGGACTACAGCGATCTCAGTGATGCTGCTGCAGCGCTACACTGCTACACCATGGGTGTGTGCACAGACTTATCCCCAGGTGTTAATAATACTGGATCTAAGTGGAATATTTTTCATGGACTGATACCACATTGGCAAACATCGACTATGGGAACATAATATATAACTGATAATTTCAACATTGTCTACAGACTTCCCTAGAACAGCATCCGAAAAGTGTTGAAAAGCCTTCCAGCTCAATTCAACTGTTGAATATCCATTTTCTAAAAGCTTAGACCACTAAGGCAGCTAGCTAACAGTCCTGGAAATTTTAGTGCTAGTGTTATTGGCTTCTAGATTCCTGTACCTTTGGACTGTCCCATGACTGAATCAAAAATCCAAAACTACTAGATTTGTTTGTGCACTAGAACTATTAATATCCCTAAGATTCAAAAATAGGATAGCAGACAGGGCTTCTAAGGTTTTCTAATCCCAGATTCTTTTATTTTCAGATGGCATTTCACTTAATATGTTTATTAATAACATTACTACTGCCATATTGCAGATACTTAGAAGAATTTACTTGAACATAAATATCAGAATCTTGAAATTTTTCGTATTCTAACACTGTCAATCCAATTCTAGTCACTGGATTTTTGTGATCCTGTTATTATTACTAGATAGTTGTTTCTTGATAGTCAAGTCCCAGTGAGTACCTTGGGCCCATAGTCACCTAACATGATGTTTTCCAGGAGTTAATTTTCCCAGGTCAGTTCAGAACATGGGTGAAATGGATGTGTCACTGACAGCTTTTTAGTCTCTAAATATGCCTTTACTGGTGGTATCAAGCATCCAGACCCTTTTACACCCTTATGCTACCTATTTTCAAATGCTTATCTGAACCACGCAAGTCTCCAATGCTTAAATTGCAGAATCCAAGGGCCAGAGTTCTCAGGTTCATCCTGACACCATGTAGCATAATTCTGCTTCCTGTCCCAGATACTGATTTCTGTGCTGTGAGAACTGGAAAGGTGCAGATCACTTTTATCAGTATGCTGACCTGGAAAAAGTGGTATTTAAGACATTTCAGACACATTGATGTGCACGGAAGACTTAAAATGTCTATAATTCTCCCTTGATATTTAGTGGACAGATATCAGCAGTTCTGGATGGTGGCCTTAATCAGCCGAAAACGGAGTGATTTCTTGGGTGTCCCTCACAGGAGAACAAACCTAGGGAGGCTGGATTTATACAACTAAGAAGTTCAGGTAAGTGTCTGATTTTATGGTGGATGAATAGTAACTGTGGGATGCTAAATGCTAGACCGGATTTACAACAGTTTCAGTGAGTATAGTCCTACCACAGTGTTTTATCAACCACAGGCAGAGTTTGTCCCATTAATTCTGTGGGGTTCTTTACAATAGCTTGTGGGACACAGCTCCAGAGAAACATGGTGCTTGTTCATCAATTGCATGCATTTCTCCTAGAGTTTTAAAGCTTGCTAGTCTTGCAGCTTTGAAATATTTATAGATGCTTGTAATTACTGAAATGCCTTCTTGGGAAACATTCAAGCTGTTGTTTTAAAAATGTATAAGTATGTCTTGCTTTAACAGCTATTTCTGAGTTTAGATGCAAAATATCCCTTCTTTTCACTACTTACTCACTCAACCTTTGGCTTGGAAGTGGAGAGGAGAGCAAATTTAGGCATTAGACTTTACCAATTTGCCTTTAAGACCATTAATACTGCAGCAGTGATTATGGCTTTTTTATTTTAGCAGCAGGAGATGGGCAGAAGATACACTGACAAAGAATGTAATCCTTGAGAGGGTTCTGTTGTTGTTGCATTTTGCAGTATATGAAGTTCTTTGGGGAGACAAAAGTGTCTGTCCTCTCTGTCCCTGCCATTTCTGGGCCCATCCGTCTGAGTTACTTTGTCATTTGAAACTGTGAAAGAGGATGGTGGGAAAAAGAGAAAGTTGAAACAATTATTGGTAGGCTATTTTCACGTAAGTGTCAATCTTCCTAGTTTGAGCTCAGTTACAGGTGACTTATCAAAATAACAATAATAATAATAACAACAACAACAACAACAACATTGATTTCTTAATATAATTATGACAGTATCAGTAGCATCACGTTGTATTTATTAACTTTGCAGCTTACATTATTTTATTAAAAGATCTCTATTACTATTCCTGTGGTTTTTTTAACGGATGGTGAAAACAGGGAGTAAAGAAGAAATTAATTTGTTCAAGGTCACTCCACGGAGCAATGGAAAAGCTATAAATTGAAATCAGGTTTCCTGAGTCCCAAGCCAGCTCTTTAACGTATAGCAACAATGCTTCTTACGAAGGATAGCAGGCACTTAAGAGGATGAAATAACACAGCATTAAATGAAAAGCACTGCATTAAAGATTTTTGCTTTGAACATTTTATAGTCCATTCCCTTTTATGAATTCCAGAAATTCACATTTATTTACAAGACACAAAGGAGAAAGAGATGACACCCAGTGACTGTTACTATAAATAAGCTTTCCAGAATGCATTTTTTTCTGAATAAAATGTATTGGGATACTTTTGCAGGTAGGATATATAATGAATAATACAGTATAATTACTATTGATGTCATGGTGTTCAGGTAAAGTGAAGATGTAGGCAGTATATACAGAGATTGGCTAGTAGACCTAACTGCTGGTTTATTGCCTGCCTTTATCACAACATATAGCACTGCCTGAGGCAGAAATCTCAGGTTCTCATATCCTGATATGATCTGAGTGAAGCCATTATACTCTCATCTTGCTTTTCCACTGGGTAATTCAGGTATAACCTAACACCAGAAAAGATTCATCATTAAAGGGTCATCAGTTGCCACTTATCAGTATTCAAATTTCTGAAGGTATTTCCTATTCTACCTTTGTGCAGGGGCTTTCTTGGTATCACTCTGAGCTACCGTGAAGATCTGAAAACAAACCAAAAAACAAAACCAGGAGAGATGTCAAGAAGTTGAGAAAAATCTACTTTTGCTGATGTCTTCGGAAGTTAGTAAACACTAATTTGTGTGCAATGTTCTTTGTCCAGAGGCTGTCCCAGTTTGCCAATTATTAACATTACTTTTGATTAATTCAGAAAATCTCAAAGGGTAATTGCTGCATTAATAATGATCTGTAGGCATTAGCAGGGTATGTGAAGATCTTGCTGTACTGACTGTGGGTATTTCTGCAGAGACTATTTGTAGAAAGGCATTATAAATAGGGAAGCTATAAAAATGCTCTGGATCCTCAGTGACTGGGAATATTTGGAGCACTTGAATTTTTTAATATCTTTGTATTTTTTCTACGATGGGGAAAATAAGTAGATTTAAAACAGTAAACCCCCCACCCCCAAACCCACAAAAGAGCAACATTAGCTTTTCAATTTCACGTTTAAATAATTTAATTTTTACACTAAGTTTGGTAAGTAAACACAGTGGATCATGTTTTTTACTGGTGTAAATTACTTGTTTTTTTTTTTCCTGAGAAACCTATTTGCATTTACCCCAGTGTTTAATAAAGGACTATGGATCTTTTTAATATAGAAGGGTGGCAGCTCTGTCCAGCTGTTAATTACTTCATTATGGAAAATGTGCATAGTTGGACTGCATGAATATGTTGAACTGCATGAAAAATGTTGAACTCCGCAGCCAGAAACAAAGAGAGATTGGATGGAGCTAAAAATCCTAAATGTATGTGTGCACCATGAAATATGCCATTCAATTTAAGATTATTTTTTAAATTGGAAAATAAAGATGGTATTTGAAAGAAACTCCTTTGATTATAAGGTATTTTATAAGATTGAAAAGTAGTTAAAGAGACCAGCTACCATTATCACTTTTGGATACTCACTTTAATACAACAATTAACTGCTTGCTCAGGATGTGAAAGCCATGAGTTCAATTTTCACTTATTCAGAGCTCCTGGATTTTAGCTGAGATTTTAGATTTTATGGTTCTGCAGTTGTTACAATTTCTTCTAGTTTTATTATTTTGTGTTGTAGAACTAAACATTTGAGGAGATCAAAGACTGTATTCTTTTCCCTACTTAGTGAATATCCCAGCCAAAACATTATATTGAAGAGCAGAGCATCATATTGTGACACAGCTTGAACACATCAGGACTTTGAAGACATGACCTTGCTGTAGATCTCTGATCTCAGTCAGGCAGAGGATAGGTTTTTACTATAGATATAAATGGGACAGGTTATGACTGTACCTTCTATAGATGTACCAGAATATCACCTGTGTGAGCAGAAAACCACTTTTATCAGAGGGTGATGGACCACTGGGACAGGCTGCCCAGGGGGGTTGTGGAGTCTCCTTCTCTGGAGATATTCAAGACCTGCGCGACCTGCTCTAGGGAACCTGCTTTGGCAGAGGGGTTGGATTTGATGATCTCTCGAGGTCCCTTCCAACCCCTACAGTTCTGTGATTCTGTGAATCTGTGAATCTGTAACGGGAGCTAATTCTTTTCTGATGGATGGAAAAGGAAAGTTGACCCTTCCTCTACTTGGTCTTAACCACTGACATATTTTCTCTATCAAGGATATCACCATCTGACTTCTTACTTATTATATGAAATTAATTAAAAAAAAAAAAAAGGTTTTGAGGAATTGGTGTCTGGTACATTAAATTTTAGGGTAACTTAAAGCTGAGTCACATAATACATTTGCTATTTTGCTACTACTACTACTGCCACTACTAGTAGTAGCAACACCAACACCAGCACAAATACATACTATTTTCACTATGGCATAAGACTCTTCACAGAAATCAAATTAGATTTCTATAGATTCAGGTGTAAGTAAAAATGTTATACTTATATGACAGTGTAGAAAAGAGTATAAAGAATTTCAGATGAATGGGATTAATTAATGAGAAACATTATTTGCCATTAAATACATTAAAAATTCTTCTTAATTATCCCTACATTTTGATTTTATTCTCCCCTTTGTGCTTGTGTTATTCTCATTTAGGTCATAGAGACCTTTTTGACTCTACTTAAATCACCTGTTTTGGATTATAGTAAGCAAAGAATCTGTCCTGAACAGAGGGACAGTAAAATGAGTGATTCTCAGAGAATTTTTTAACCAGAACATCCCAAACAGCTTTTAGGTAGTTCCCAATATTCATATTTACCCAGTGGACATCTTCCTAGTTATCTCCGTAGGCTAAATCCAGGTCTTTGTGTAGGGATGATAAAATAAAACATATCAAAATGTTTGTGAAACACTACAAAGCCTTGGTTAGTGGGCTTGAGTTAAAAAGTGTCTGAATTTCTAGTAGGTGTAACGACAATTCACAAAGAAATGGTGCTCAGGGTTACAGCTGGACAAAGTACATGAGGTGTACCACAAAATGTTTTTGAAGATAATAAAAAAGAGAGGTATTATAATTTCAATTATACTTGAAAAATATTTCTCACACTTTTTTTTTTTATGTTTACTTTGGAAAACCAGACATTTTAATTAAGACCTGAAAATACTTGTGTTCTAAGTTATTTTGTTTATATTTCTAAATGAACTTAGGAAGAAGAAGTTTCTTTCATAAAAGTGTAAAATGTAGGTAGAAATTATTTTTTTTTATTATTTTCAGTTGGCCAAAAACTAAATGAAATTTTCTATGCAAAACAATTGAACTAGCCCTTCAGCAGTTGGCAGAATGATTCCAGGGGAAAGGAGCAATTATATAAAAAGATTAGACCAGATTTTCCTCTTTAAAATAAGCAGCATAATTTAATCTAATTCATCAATTTTCTTATTCAATTTAGGATTAAATTAGGTTCTTCATTTCACCAATATATATCTGAACAAAATAAAAAGTTATAGACTTCCCTATGTACTGAATTTGCTATTGTGTGAGTTAATGAAGAGATATAGAACAGTAGTCAAGTACTGAGAAATGAGCTAATACATTTTAAGGTGAAAACGTTTATTGCTTTCTCACTGTTTTACATCTCTAAGCCCCACATTTCAAATATAACAGTAAGAAAACAGTTGGATATATGTGTGGATCATGTGTGTATTGCCACTCTGAAACAACCCTTCTATCAAGAATATACAAGATAAATTTATTATTAAATATAGAAAAATATATTGTAAAAACTATGAATAAACAGCTTTATGTTCAGAATATTGCTAGAAAATGAACTAATAGCATTTTGCCCATTATGTACAGTAGACATACAAAATGAAAATAATATTTATTTTCTTTAATCGTTTAATCCACTTTGATGTCATAGAAATGGATGAATGAATGAATCAATGAGAGTATAAAATATTCCATTATAGTAAGACTGCTATACACACAGTACAATATACTCATTTCATCCAAATATGTATACATTTTAGAGGTACATTATATGTTACATTATAATAAAGTAACAACAGTCAATTCATGGCTGCAGTTTTTTCTGGTCAGTATATTTGTCATTCTCCGTGGCCATTCTCCAAAGATTATGAGATTCTCATTGACTCTGCTATACATAAATCAAAATATATGTTTTTGCAGACCTGTATACTTTTGTTATTTAAATAAGATAATACAGACTTTGTACTTTAAAAAAAAAAAATCATATATACTTACTGCCCCTCAACTGGGAACTGAATGAAATCTGTGAGGGACAGAAAAGAATATTTTAGCAGCACTTAGGTTGGGATTAGTCTTGCAAAGTGTAGGTCTGCCACTGAAACTGAACTCTAAGCCTTGAATCTTATTTTCCAAGAAAAGTTTTAAAGGAAAATTTTTCATTGCCACTAATGAATGTGTAAGAGAGATTTTTAAATTGGTTTAAGAAAAAAGTAACTCAAATAAATACATATCCCTACATGCATGTAGCCTACTAGAAAGCTTATCGTAGCAAATTCCACAGCGTGATTCCTGACCTGTCTGTTTTATCAGGTTGTAAAGGCAGAAGCAGAGAATTTTATATATTGGGATTTTTTAAAAGCTTCAGGTTCCAATGAAATTTCTCTGCATTTTTAAACACCTAAAACCTTCCTCTAAACACCTGGTTTGTGTGCCCATTGCATACAATGCCCTTATTTATAATGGCTGAGCACTTCACAGCCATTAATGGATTTTATCCCTCTGAGACAGGGAAGTGCTCTCACAGCTATGATAGCCTGAGAATGACACACGTAATAGATTTAGAGGTTTTCCCAGAGTCCCACAGAGTCTGGGATGAAGCCAAGAAGTGAACTCATGCTCCTCAAATTCATTCCACTGCTCTACCAGGTCACCCCTTCTTTGTTCCTGGAAAGAGACAGAGTTGTTGCAGACAAGATGATGGCTTAAATACACTTTTGTCTCCTTTTTATTATTATTTTACTCCTGTGCTAATATGCAATGGATTGTCTCAACTGTGACATGGTCCACTAGAATCTCACTTCAACACAACTTCATTACTTGTAAATTGTAATAGTAGTGCATCATTTGTCTTTGATGTTACTTCATAAGTGAAAATTTTGAGGCTCTGCAAAAATTAGCCTAATGTTTCTGCAGTCCTTAATGTGCCACACAATAAACCTGCACTAAACGCTTAGAGTTGCTGCTCATGCTTTGTTTTTCCAGTGTTCTCTGGTGAGAGATGAAGGCTCCGTAAACAAATATCCCTCTGGTTGAGGATTCAGGCACTGAATTGGGACTCACTGACAGAAAAAAGTTCAAGCAGGGCAGGATGAGATTAATACAATGGAGGAAAACCACATGTTTTTAGTTCTTTGTGAAACATCAAGGCCATGGTTTTTATTCTTCACTTAGCACTGCTGTTTTGTATTTTCAGAATGAAACGAGGAGTGTGTAGCGAGATAGGTCATGGTGGGGGAAGCAGCACAACTAAGTGTAAAACCACATGTGAGTATTCTCATTGTCGTCTTTTAAATCATAGGAGTGTGCAGTAAACAAATCTAATATTGAAAAACTACAATTTTAAAAAGTGGTCGAGTTCTGTGCATAAAAAGCATTTTAAAGACCTTACACATTTTAGCATTATTTTGTGACTTTGAGCATATACAGTGTCCAGCAGGCATCTCATCACCCAATCCCAAATGTCATTAGTTTAAGAAACAGGCTTATGTCTGATTCTGTAGCTTCCCCACTCCTGCTGTTTTTCCTTCATCTGAAGTTGTATTGAGGTTTATGACATCTCACTTACAGGAATATCATTAGGAAGAATTAGGACCTCAGGTGAGGTAGAAGTAACAGGTATAGACAAAATGATCAACAGTGAATCTTGTGGGTTTGTAGAAACATTTGTGAGATCAAATTTAGAGATGAGGAAAAAAAAAAAAGAGAGAAATAAAGATAGGAAGTATTACATGGCTGGAACTTTCTCTGATGGATTGTTTTCCAAATTTTTCAAGAAGCATCTGGGACTGAGATTCCAAATGCAGTGACATTTTACTTACCAAAATATAGCAGAGGAAAAATAGAAATGGCATCACAGCACATAATTCTGAATTAATGTTTCTCTTCTCTCTGTCTTCCTTTAACTTTCATATATGACCGCCATCACAATGAAGTCTAAGACTCTGGGCAAGCCTATAGTGATGTAAACTGATATAGTTCTTCAGTGAAGCTTCATTAATTTGTAGTGCTGGTGATTTGACCTACTAACATGATTGGAATTACATTTGATGCCTACTACAAATTCATAAAATGGCTTTGAAAGTCATGACTGATTATGCTACATTTGCTTCTTTGAAAGAAAGTGGATATTTCTCTCTGGAACTTTTAATCCCCTATGACAGTTCAAGTGTAACTAGTATAATCATAATCAGAATCAAACCCAAAGGATCAAGAAATGAAAAATGTTATTAATATTTGAAGCCTCTCTTTAGTGTTTTGCAATATTCACCATGTATTTCTTAGTTCATGGACTATGTCTACGCTAATCAATGGAGCAAGGCCACAACACAGCCTTGTAACTCTTGCAATCACCCACAAAATGTTCATCCCTTGCCATTTGTCACTCTGAGGTTAGTACAAGCCAGGAAATGTTCCCACAAGGCAGTTTTTCCTTCACCACCTAGTAGTGGGAAATAAGAAAGTTTAGCTGTTTAGAAGTACGTGGTGGTGTACCAAGCTGACCTCAGAGAGGAGATAGTGCTCTAATTGGTTTCCTAGGCATAATCAAGCACTTACCAGGTATGGACCTCTAAGGGCCCTCTCCATCCTTTCTGTTAGGTGTGATAGACTGAGTATCTTCCAAGCTAGTTAGCAACATGAGCATGGATTGATGTCATTCATAGCTCCTGTTCAGAGTCAGAACTTACTAACTGGGGCTCGGTGCTATGTTTACCCAGTTTCCGAGTATTTTCTAGTATAGACATGTAGCCTTTACAGTCACTCTCTACAGGTGACTTTACCAAAACATAACAAAAAAGAGTATTGTCTAAAAATGATTTGTCAATTGATTGTAAATTCGAGATGACAGTGAATTTGCTGTTTAATTGAAGAAGGTAGAAGAAAATGAAATTTCAGTACTGTTATAGTATTCCGCTAAAATCAGTAATAAAAAATGCAAATTTGATCAGTTGTCATAACTTCTAGTTCTGTTTTGCCAACACATGTCAGGCTCCCAGGCATGCTGTCATCTGAATTGGGGTTCTACTTTCTTGGAATTCTGTGCTGTCACTGCGGGGTTTTTTGCTCAACTGCTGGATTGATTCTTTTGTGGTGAAATGAACAGGATGGGATATTAGGAAAGTTGAAAATGGGAAGCGCGGGGAAAGAGTATTGATTACTTGAATCAGAATGGACTTGACAATAGTAACTTGTCCCTGCCTGGCCTTGAAAAACCAGTAAACAACGTCATGTACTTACATATTACTTTTTGACAATTTGACAAGGTATTTCACAACGTTTGTTTTTGTAACTTAATGTGGGATACAAAAACATGGTTCTTTCATTCATCTGTGTATTTCATAATCTTTAGTTCCTCTTTTTCTGTCTTGCTGCATTTATGAGTTGGTCTTGGAAACACTGTAACTTCATGAATATGTACTCTGCTTCAAGTATAAGCAGCAGACTTAATTGCTGATGTTCTCATGGCAGAATAAATCTCTATGTTTTTAAAAATTTAAAGTGCTTAATTCTGTGTAATACATTACCATCTGAGTTACACTACATTTGGGATTCTGTTTCAAATTAATAAAAAAATCCTTACTTTTTATAGTCTTCCAGGTCTCATGGTGGACTTTTAAAATCTTAATTAATTCTTAGAGGTTTAAATATGGTCATTAAAGAAACTGCCGTTCTTTCTCCTTCACAAACTTTGGAAAGTTGGTTGTAAAGAGGAGAGTAAAGATCTGAAAAGCTGTTTTTTAGAGTAAGTGTAAACATATATTTCTGTTTACATCTCAGTGTATTTAAGATTTCAGACTTGTCCTTTATGACTGGAATCAGAAAATTACTGATGTGCTTTTGGCTTAAATAACTTATTTAAGGAATAAAATTCTGAACAATTGTTATTTTTTTTTAAGTGTGAACAATAGAGAGGATTACAATATTCTCTGATAATTTATAAAAAACGCAAACAAGTTGGTCATGTTCTAATAAACAAAACATTCATTTTAACAGTTTCAGCAATAGCCCCATTACAGTAATAGTGTTTTTCTTTAGTGGGAGTGATTAGCAATAATTATACTTGTGTTTTGCCATTGCCATAAGCTTCATACTGTGCTTGCAAGGCCTTAGAACTGAGACTTCGCAGCTTCTTAGCCTTGCTCTGACTGAGCCTTTCCTGACCTGCCAGCTTTTTTTTTTTTTAATTTGGTTTAGCTGTGATAGCAATTTCTCTAATTAATCAGGTGTCTGTATCTAATTTATTTTACTTTGGTTTATCTCCATGTTATACAACCATCATTTTACACAGATAGCAGTAACAAACCCTGGGCCTAGCTATAGTGAGATTGTTATGGTTCTAGCACAATGAGATAGCATTGAGAAAATCAGGCCTGGGGTGATAGCAGGGACTTTGAGAAATGGAGACATTCAGTGTGGTGTAGAGGAGGTGAAAACAAGATGTTAAGAGATGGGCCCATAAACATGGCTATAAACAGCTCTTCAGCCACCTGGCATAAGAGGACCTGAGGGTGTTGGTCAACAGTTGGCTGAATAAGAGTCATCAAATGTGCCCAGGTGTCTAAGAAAGCTGACAGCATCCCAGCTGCTATCAGAAATCGTGTGGCCAATAAGACTAGGGAAGTGATTGTCCTTCTCTACTTGTCACTGGAAAGTACCTTGAGCACAGTGTTCAGTTTTGAGCCACTCATTACAGGAAAGACATTGAGGTACTGGAATGTGTCCAAAGAAGGGCAACAAAGGTGGTAAAGGTTCTAGAGAATAGTTCTTATGAAAGCAACTGAGGGAAATGGTCTCATGTTGCACCAGGGGAGTTTTGGATTGGACATTAGAAAAAATTTCTTGACCAAAAGGGTTGATGATCAGAGGAACTGGATGCCCAGGAAAGTGGTTGAGTCACCATCCCTGGAGGTATTTAAAACTGGAGTAGATGTCATGCTTGGGACACGGTTTAGTGCTGGACATGGCAGAGCTAGGTTAATGGTTGGAGTTAAATGATCTTAAATGATCTACTTTGATTCTTCCACAGCTGATCACAATAATCCAACAGAAAGTGAGTTGCAATTGGTAATGGTAGGAATCAGTAGGAGGCATCTCAATTACATGAAATTACTTTTGTGATTACACAGTGGGTTTTGGTACTCTATCAGGATAGCTGATTCTGTATAAATGAAGTTTTTGATTAAATGTTGTCTTCTGAAAAATCCCCAATAAACTAAACAATCAGCCTCCGCCCCTCCCCAAAACCAAACATGAAAATGTCAACTCAGAGACTTTTAGTTCAGTTTATGAAATAGTAATTTTCTTTAACTGAAGGAAGAATGCTAATAAAGATGGCAGGAATATTTGCTCTAGAAATCTTTGGTACTTTGTCTTTGCCAAGGGATAAAAAAAAATAAAATTTAAACATTTAGAATTACAACAAATGCACAAACTGCAAAAATTGTATTCTTGGATCAAGACTACTGAATGTTCACCAGTGGGTCAATGGAAGTAGTAAGACTGGGAACATCTTTGGTGCTGTAGCCAACATACAGAACCAGACAAAGTTGCCTAATCAGAGTCAGAAATCTTTCTCTTGTTACACTATGTGAGGTATCCAGCATGTATCTGTATAAATAGTTTTTCTCTGAGAATAATTTGCTTAGGGAAAGCAACACTTTATGCCATATCTGTCTCATTTAAAACTTAAACCAGAAAATCTGTATGGTTGAGGCATGGATAACTGCCAGGGAAATATCAACAATGCAAGGGGAAAAAAAAATCAGCATTATATGCCCACCTTGCATTTTTACTGCTAACACAATTGTTGACATTGTAAATTGACTCTTAACATCATAAATGGCTTCCCACACATTGTAAAGTAAATCCCGTAGACTTTTATTAGTATCATAAATGGCTTCTTAACATGTAAATGGCCTCCTTCAATGTAAATCCCATAGGCTTTTATTGACAGCATAAGTCATATAGTGTATTGCATTTTGCTATCATTGTTGGCTTTCATTTAAAAACTAAATAAAAGTTTGAGGAAATAAAACAGAGATTTGGACATTTCCAGCTGTGGTCATCCTTGTTTTTCTGCTCCTTTGATGTACATGAACTGTCAAAAAGACTTGATAGTTTTTTCTTAAGTTTAACTCCCCTTTGCAAAATCAAATCGCTGAACAAGAGTTCACCAGACTTGATATTTCAGTAGGGGTTGACAAAGCTGACAAAATGGATGTAGGAACTGTAAAATGGTAACTATAGTCACTCCCATTTCTTTGGCTCCTTTCACTCACAAAGATCCCAGGGCACTTCAGAAATTACACAAAATGTGCGGGTTAGGAGATGAATCTTCCACGTATCAGCAGCACACAGTACCTGATAGATGGCGGGGTATGTGACCTGGCATTACGAGAGCAAAGCAAAATCCTTGACAGGATATGATGTTCCTAAGATTACAAGATGCATTGTGGACCTGAACGCGACAGTCCTGTGGTCATGTAGCCTCGACATAACAGAAAGATTAAAAAGGAACTGGGTGCAAAGAGCAGAACAAGAATGTTATGTTTAGATAAATGTAGACAAAGCTAAATGTTAACCAATCATGAGCTCAGGTTTTGCACTGTGTATTAGATAATTGACTTTACACCAATCAATGTAAGACACATATAACTTATTGCTTGCCTTAAGAATATATATATGCTGCTGTTATATTCAATAAACAGATTCTGACTTGCATCAAGCCAGGTCTCCGTCTCTCCATCGCAGCAAAAATGCCAGTCAGGAAGCAATACAAGGAAGCATTTTTCATATGAAAATTATGGTATCACCCAAATTCTTGGATTCTGAGTGATACTTTGCTTTACTCTTGAAATATCTGCCTCTATTAAAGTGAACATAAATAGCTGTGTAATAGTAAAACTCCAGTATATTTTCAGTCATAAAGCATAAATGAAAATATTTTGTAAAACTGGATGACACTGTGGGCTATGCCCTAATTGTTCAACTAATTGATTCACTTTTTACAGTAAGATCAAGGGTAGTAATTTGTCTGAATGAACACATAAGTTCAAATAATTTAGAGACCATAACTTAATAAGACATTGTTCAAAAGCTACTTGATATTGTTGATATAGTTCAGGTATGTTATAATTTCAGGAGCTCTTGTGGTTTAACCTGGTAGGCAGCTAAACACCACACAGGCATTTGCTCACTCCACCACTCAGTGTGGTGGCAGAGAGAATGGAAGAATATCTCAAATGTGTGGGTTGAGATAAAGACAGATTAATGGGATAGTAAAGGAAGAGAAAATAATAGCAAAAACCAGCAACAACCATAATAATAACAACAGTATATATTTAGGGTTGTACAATTTAATTGCTCACCACCTGCTCACCAATACTCTGCCATCCACAAGCAGCAATCCCCCACCTGGCTATCCCCCTTCAGTTATATGCTGAGCATGACAACATATGATATGGTAACCCTTT
Organism: Heliornis fulica; assembly: GCA_013399135.1. Lineage (NCBI taxonomy): Eukaryota > Metazoa > Chordata > Aves > Gruiformes > Heliornithidae > Heliornis > Heliornis fulica. The sequence goes on along the minus strand of VXBZ01012762.1, from coordinate 99,051 downwards.
GATGCCAAGGGTATGAACCTTTTGGCCAGTTTGGGTCGGTTGTCCTGTCGGTGTCCTCTTGCAGCTTCTTGAGCTTCTCCAGCCTTCAAACTGGCAGAGCATGAGATGCTGAAAAGTCCTTGACTTAGTATAAGCACAGCTTAGCAACAACTAAAATGTCAGTGTGTTAACACTATTCTCATGCTAAATTAAAAACATGGCACTATACCAGCTACTAGGCAGAAAACTAACTCTGTCCCAGCCAAAATCAGGACAAACTAACTATATATGTAAAATACATCATTTTTAGGTTGCTAAGAAGATGGTAATTCAGACATTTATGCTTATCTGACCTGAAACACAGAACTGAATAGAGTTCAGCAGGATATTAAATGCACATCACTCACTGCGCATCAGCAAATCCATCCCACCCACCTAAGATTTCCACACAACCAGAAAATACATAGTAAAGAGTTTCACAAAACAGTGTGCTGTCAGGACAGAACATAGATCAATTGTCTTGAATAAAATCTGTCCAAATTATTACATCTTGAGTAAGACATATCTAAAATGGTAACGCATATCTTCTTCCCTAACAGTGATTAAAAATATATATATGTATATATCTATATATATTTTTATATTCTAATTAAAGCATTAGAGCATTCCCTGACATTGAAATAAATGTGGGTTAATTCCTTATCTCAAGAAGATTGTATGTGAGAGGACTCTAAAGTGTATTTGCTTGGATGACTACACCTTCGGTGAAGACAATTGTTCTAATCACTGTTATGGGAGCAACTGACATATTTTATCTGGTGACAGTTTAATGCTAAGTGCTATAGGCCAGTAACTGTTTAACACAATGGCTATTCAATTCATATTTCTCAGGGAGACCTGGATGCTTGAATAGTTTGAGGAGCTACATCAAAGTGTCAAAAGTTATGTTTGAAAACGGCGTTATAAGCCCGAAACCAGTAACATGTCTGACCCCTTCTCATCGGTCCATTTTGAAATTAAGCTACATGAGCTCAACTAACCTCACGGTCCCAGATGGTAGGTAAGAAACCTGACATTTTAACCTGCTCTGGTAGAATAGCAACTTTTTCTGTATTCATGAACAGTGCAGGTCCTTCCAGGTTTGTTTGATCTTTGGACTGTACCTTAATCACAAGGTCATTTAAAGGAGTGTAGATAATGATATTCTCTCATTTTTTGCTAGTAAAAAAGTGAGCAACGTCCCAGAATTTCCTCAGCTCAAATATACGTAAAAAAATCATGACTTTTTTTCTACCAAACCCAAGTTTTTCCAATATGCAAATACATTAACATACATATTGCATTTCTGTTCACATAATGTAACTGGACAACTAGATCTTGTTTTTTTCAGTTTAAGTTTAAAAAGCAATTGCCAAACATATTCAGACAGCACCAGCTTCAGAAGGCTGCTTAACTATTTAAATATTTAAAAAGTTTTTTTAAAGATTGCCTTAGAGGAGAAAAGATTATATTGTGGAGTTGATCTGACTTTCAAAGTCAGCTCATTAATCATAGTTAATGCTCCTTGTTATAGCAGATAGTAATCTGTACTTCTTATAAACCGACACTGCCCACAGCATAAAAATATTTCTGATCCATCTAATAAAAAATTATAGTGACATTCCTTTCTAAGGCTTGTTCATGTCTTTCATCCATTGTAGCAGATATTTATGAAGAAAGAAATCTTCAAAATGTTCTTGAAATTATATATATTTATTATTTATATTTATTTTCCATATTAATAAGTTTATACATAAACATACAGGTATGATATATCTATGTGGACATCAGGTTGTTCAGGATTTTGTCTCGACAAGTTCTGAAAAGCTGCAAGGGTGGAGTTTCATTCACTTTGCTCCTCCCCTGTTCTTGTGTCCAACCAATCTTACAGTAAAGAACTTTTACATGAAGTCGAGATGCTTTCTACCATGTTTCTTTTTTTTTTTTTTTACAACCTAATTCACAGTCTGGAAGCCTTGGGTCATTCCTGCTATATCTACTTGAATAAACAACCAGCCTCACAATGACTAAGCTTCCATTATAAATTCTTTCCTGGATATGTAAACAACATTCTGCACAATTTCAGTGTTAATGCATTAGTCGGCTTGTCAGCCAAGGAGTCTCATGCCTTCTGTGGAACTTCTCCAGGTGATGGATGTGGTTTTCTGCCTCCCATTTCTGGAAAAGTGTGGTAGCATCTTTGTATATGTCTTAATTTGCAAAAAAACCTGTGTAAAACCTAATGTACATTCCCTGTTCTCCCTCTTTATCACTGTGTCTGCCTGAGAAGCCTGTGACTCATGAGAACCATCTGCTAGTGAATGATGGCCCTTCATCTCACAAAATAGTCTGGCATATATTGATCAGATCACGTGAGTCTCTGAGATGCCCTTTTGGTAAAGCACAGAAGTCTAAGCTAAAAGAATGCTTCCGTAAATTCCTACCTAACATCAGACATCATTAACACCTACAATTTCAGGTGATGTTTCTTGGACTTCCTAAATTGTCACTCTTGCTAAACTGGGTATCTAAGTATCTTTTTTCCTTCCAGTTTCTGTTAATGATGAAAAAAAATAAACATGAGCAATGGTACTGTTTTTTCTACACATCCAAAGGCAGCCCAGTGTGCTGGGAACAGCTAGCCTTTGCCTTATTCACTTGCACTAAACAATGTTAAGTTAAAAATCTGCTGCTAGAATAATATAGTGACAAGAAAGTTGGATCTAAGGCTAGGATGCCTTGATCTTGCCTCTGTATGGTATAAATCTAAAATACCCTCATTTGAAATTGAGGAGCTAATCATGAGAACTGTGTTCCTACTGCTAGTCCTGAGAGAAGGCAGGAATCGTCACTGCACAGCTCATTGTTCAGATTCAGAAATCCAGAAGAAAAGCAGACAAGAGTGTTTCTAGTGTGGTAACATCAGCATTTACCTGCAGAGAAAGGGACTGCAATTCTGATTCTTAGATTTTTAGCTAATGACTATTTCAATATAAATTGCTTAAGCAACTGAGGGAACAGGATCTAGAATTCATATGTCAAGAAAAACTCCTTTTTGGTCTTCTGCTTTTTAATCCCTTTTTTCCAAAGTTTTTTTTCAGTTCTTCATTTTATGATACACATTGGCCCAGCTTCAGCAGAAGAGGTAGAAAAAAACGCTGGAAATAGCTCAGAGTGTGGACAGAAAAGGAGGGTTCTTTGGCTGTGATAATGATTAGTTAAAATCTATTTAGCTCAAGTATATAAATATATTAGGCAATTTCATGCTCTGAGACCCCATATCACGTTAAATGATTTACTTCAGAGTGTCTGATGTCCTGCGAACTCCATTAAATTGTGTTATACATAAATTTTAGGCATTGTTGTGCTACAGATCGTAACTTCTACTGAAAAGTTGTCTTCTTGCTTTCAGGCTGATAATCATGGGTCAGTACTAATGAGTGCAGACAAAAAGATTCCCCACACAGGGGAATAAAAAATAACAGATTAGCACTGGAAACTTTTCAAATACTAGGACCTCAAGGTCAAATTCGTTGTATCTTAAATGCCTCACTGGTTTTGTACAGAGCCATTTGCTGTGGTCTGAGGATTGCTCCTCACAAGCCATGCTGACAAATGTCTCTTAGAATAATTTTTTGAATAGATGAAGGCACTATCACTGCATAGGCATAGAGGAGGACAGCTACCACAAGATTTCACTCTGACATGCTTACAGGAAAAGAAAAAGTCTTCCTGGGCACTCCATGCATTTGCTTAATGCCCCTGACAGAATGTTACATCACCTCCTCAGGTGAGGATTGGGAACACACATTTGTATATGTTGATCGCAATGAATTGCTCCTCACTGCAGCATACAACCAACAAATTACAGGGGTTTGTTTTTTAGGGTTTTTTTTGTTTATTTGTTTTTTTTTCCTGTGGGTATCTGTCTTTTCCCCTTGATTTTACACATTTAACTAGTAGCTCATATAAAATAACCCGGGTTATATGGGAATCCAGCCACAGAATTTAAGGGGAACCCAAGTGGATTGAGTTTCTAATGCTGTATGTGATGCAAAATGACTCTGCTCAGAAGAGTAAGCAAGAACCATAATCTGTGTCAGATTTTTTTTAAGTTATTATATATACTGTATCACTGGCAAATTAACTTTTCCAAAACTTGAAGTATATTGAAGTCTGTAAGGCACCCTTTTTAAGAAGAGATGACCTGTTTTGATATAAGTTTTTCTGTCTATTGGCTGTAGAGGGAGCCAAGGCTTGCAGACAACACAAGTTAATTAAAATAAATGCCAGTAAGCAACAAGAAATTGCATGTTTTTCTACCATTTCTTGAAAACTGTCTAAGGGCACACCAAAATAACTGCTTCTTCTGTGTAAGGTCTTTGAGCTTATTTCAGGTATATAAAAGTGTGGAGGACATCGTTAAAGAATGGTTATGTGACCGAGGATGTGAACAGCCGGACATGTTACGGTTGATGCCAATTCCAGATGGAAAAGTACAGAACAAGATGAGGCCTAAGTGGTAAACAGGGAACAAAGAAGAAAGAATATCATGAGAAAGAGAGCATCATGAGTTATGCGAAGGCCCTGTTTTCAGTTTGGTTCCCAAAACATTCTCGTTCCCATGTTGTTTTTCAGAAGCTAGCTGAATTCTCTCAAAACAGTCTTGTTTGGTTCTCATACTCTTAGCTCCTATCTAGAACCCCTGATCAGTAAACTTAAAACATGTTTTTCTGCTAAGTACTAACCAATCAATACTTGCAAAAACAAGTTGTTATCCAATCATGTGCTGACACTCAAATTGCTGTAATGTAACTAAAAAGTATAAAATCACATGAAGTTCCTGCAAGTAGTTGAGACAGTAAAAGGTAGTCACTACCTTCGGTCTCCCAGCGTCTTCTTTCCGACATAAAAGGAATCATAGAGTGAATTAAGTAGAAACCCTACAAAACCTTGTTAAGAGAAGTAATTTTTCTGGCTTCTTTCGCTTCAAAGGAAGGTAATTTTTCTGTCTTCTTTCACTTCCAAGAACAAGTACCTTCACCTCTTCAGCTGTCAGGGTGATGGCAATCTCTGATATGGACTACGGTGACTCTGTTTTATGAAAGTTGTGTCTCCAATGCTCTACCATCGAGGGTAAAATATAAATACAAAACACTGGGGATTGTTTCAAAGAGAGATCTTCTGTTTTCAAATGCTAGAGAAAATATACTGTTCATAGTCTGGTTTGTTTTCTCTTACTCTTATTGAGTTTCTAGTACTGAAGTCAAAGGATCCCCACAAGAAGGTGAAAGAGTTTCAATACAGACCTGATAATCTCCATATTTTAGTACTTAGAAGATAAGAATTCTGTGAGGAAATGCTTTTCCTGTAAATGATTGTAAACCTGACTGAGCTCAAAAAAAAATTGATTTTAATTTGGAGTCAAACATCTTCATATTTTTCGTCCAGATTTTGCAACCAGTACTTGTAGATGAAACCAGAATACAACACAATTAATATTTGAATGTTCAGCATCTGAAACTTAATCTAAAATTTTGCATAATGATCACAGTCTCCTGTAAGGTACAAACAATCCACTATAAACATTCTGATTAGTTCCATATTTATAATACAATGATGTTATTCCTGCAGACCAAATGAATTTCACATAACAAAAAAAAAAAAGAAAAACAAAACATAGGTACAAAATGGATGGTATTCAAAGGTCAGAACTTCAGCAGCAAATTATATTTCTGTGCAAAGTGATGAATTGCAATTTTTTGATGTAATAGAAGTTTTATAAAAAAATAGAGCCCGAGACTTCATCTGATTAAAGAGTAAAATAAGAATAACCCCTTTGATCTAGTTTAATGTAAACTATAATCTAATCCTCCCATTTCTTTAGGAGTTTATCTGAAGGTGATTGGTATTCTGCAGCATTTAATAAAACAAAGTATTATCTATCATCGGTTTTCCTCTCTGAAACCAGTACAACATTTAGCTTAAATACGCTTTAGGAGTGTAGAGAGCTGTTTAGAACAAGAGGTCTCCTTCTTTATGTGAACTTTGCACTACAGTTGATACATAGCTTTACATCTCCTTCTGTTAAATTCAAGGATATTTTTGCTTATCTTGGAAAAGAAATTGTTGGTTTTGACAAGTATACTAAGATAGACACTATTCTCTTCACCTTTGCCTTCCTACAACCCTGATGGCTGGTTATTGCCAAACAGGATCCTATAGACATCTTTTGCAGAAGTCCAATGCAAAGTGCAATGTGAATGAAATTCACATAAAGTGCATCACATCTGGAAACCCTAAGAAACACATAGTCTTCAGACACCAAAGAGCCAGTTTGGGTGTTAGGACTCTCTTCTTTTCAAATTAAGTATTTATTTGGGTAAAAGGGAAGACAAAGAAAGAACTAGCTTCTCAGAAGAAGGTTTAGTTTCTTTTTATTTTTTTTACCCTGAAAGTACAACAACCACCAAGAGTATAAGAAGCAGTATACTGCAATTGGTTCCAGTATAATGCTAGTAGAAAGCAGGTTTCGTTTTTTTCTTTTTCTTTTTTTTTCCCATAATCTAAATAAAATGCTAAGCCACAACATTATTTATTTATTTTTTTTAGAAAATTTATCTCCTTTTTTTACCCCAGAAAAATAATTGTTACAGGACACAAAAGAAAACCCCCAAACAAACAAAAAACAGAAACCCAGAACAGAACTAGTCTCTTGCTCAAATTCTCTCAACTCAACTTCTGGGAATAGGTACAAAGAAACAAGGTGTCAGTTCAACTATGACATGCAATGAAATTCTTTGTGTTGTATAGTACAGCAGACTCTGAGGTGAACACCTGGATAGCTGCAAGGTTAAAATAAATGGATCTAGGATAGACATTTTTCCTTTCATAGAAACAAGGGTTGAGCTGCTCAACCTAATCTCCTGGGGTCACCAGCAATATGGCAAACACTCAGGTCAAAAGGGGAAAGTGTGGAACATCAGCAACGCTGTAAAAGCATTGACATAGCATGGCTGGAAAGCGGCAGAGCTTCAAAAAAAGTCAAGTCTGAAAAAAAAATGCTATAGTGACATTTTAAATGGGCACATCCTCTCTTCTTCTTTCAAAAGTCAGAACAATAGGTTGCATGCTCTCATACTTTTATTTTTGTTCATAGGTTAGGTGAAATGGTTTTCATTTTTATCTATATATATACGCTTGGATCAGCAGTGAACAAGTTTTTGATGTGAAAAGTCATGCCATGAGCTCAACACAGTTTTTCTTAGTCTAGAAGCAGTGCAAAGGTAATTAAAAGACAGCACAAACTAACCATAGCCGAAAGTTCGGACTCCAGCTTGAACAGACATGTCTGGGTGAAGAAATGTATTACATTACTTGTTAAGATAATCATATAATCAAATAGTTACTTGATAAATTGTAATGTATGTTACCAAGAAATAGACTTTTAGATGAACTTCTACCTCCACCCAGTCAGATCATAATGAAATGCTTATATAAAGTGAATTATATCTGCAATCAATAAAGGGAAGTCTTAACCATGTTAAGACTTGCCAGCACCTTCATAATTTCCTGTTGAAGAAAAGGATCTGAGACATCTGTAGCCTCAATCTATCATCTCCTAGTTTTATGCATTATTTGTCTATAAGACAGAGAGACTGTCTGTATCAAGGGCAAGAAGGAGGACCCAGGAAACTATAGGCCAATCAGCCTCACTGCCATCCCAAGAAAGGTGATGGAACAGCTTATTCTCTGGGTTATTAATAAGCATGTGGAGGAAAAGTAGAATATTAGGAATGATAAACATGGATTCCCCAAAGGGGAGACAAGCCTGACCAATCTGATAGACTTCTGTGATGTCATGGACAGCTGGGTGGATGAGGGTAGAGCAGTGGATGTGGAAAGACTTTGACCCTGCCTCTCATAGCATCCCTGTAAATAAGCTTATGAAGTGTGGGTTGGGTCGTTAGACAGTTAGGTGGGCTGAGAACTGTCTGAATAACAGAGCCCAGAGGGTTGTGATCAGTGGTGCAGAGTCTAGGTGGAGTCCAGTAGCCAGTGGTGTGCCCCAAGAGTCAGTGTTTGGTCTGATCTTACTCAACGTGTTCATCAATGGCCTGGACAAGGAGACGGAGTGCTCCATCAGCCAATTTGCTGATGATAAAGTAGCTGACAAAGTTTTTAAGAAAAGCAGTTTTTAAGCAAAAAAATTCTAAAGAAACCAAATGGCAGTCAATATGAAAAGATATACATTTCCTTCTGTTTTTTTTTTTTTTCCCTACCTAAACATCAGTGAAAATCTGCGTTCAGATATGTCTTAGTGTATATCTAGCCTTACTATCTTCAGATTAGTAAACTAGGTCCCAGTCAAAAAGGGAGTCATTTTTCTATCTCTGCCTCTTCTAAAAACCTTTAAAGCTTCACCAGCAAACTTCTGGCTGCTTCTGTATGTCATATTCATATCAACTGTATGCTCCTATCTAAGGATTTATGTCTTTGCCCACACTACCCTGGTTATATTGTGTGCTTTTGTTTGAACTCCTGTGGGACTTATTTTTTTCTCCCTTCAGAGATGCCAGTCTAAATTGCATTGACTGATTGTCTGTGACCATCTAGGCTGACAAACTGTGACTTAAATGGGACAGTGTCAATTTTTCTCAGACAGAGAAAGGTCATATGAAATTCAGAAGCCTGTACCAAAATGATACATTGAATCTGAGTTATTGGTTTGAAGGTTAACATTTCAGTGATGTACGCTGTCATTAATATGATTAATATTAGCTTTGTGATTGCCCAGTAATAACTGCAAATGCAATATAACTGAAGCTAGTTATTCCTTTCTAAGACAAAACAATGTTATAAAAAAGAAACTTTGAAAATAATTGTGAAATGGACCTGTCATAGAATCAGAGTGTCCTCAGTCAGGGACAGGATTTGAGAAAGACACTTAATATGAAAAGCAGAATAACAGCATCATGGACACAGGGCCGTAGGTCTGAGACATCCGCAATAGGAGATTCCAGATGTGCACGTTTCCTTATGCAAAATCTGCTTCCTAATGTGAATAGATGGGTAATTCATTAGCAAATTCTGAGCTTGAGTAGGTACAATAAATGCTAAGGGGTCTGACAGCCAGTTGCTGGAGACACCATCGATTGTGGTCCAGTTAGTATAAAGACCTACATTTCAAAGGCTGTCTACTGCAAAGGCAGTAGGCCTGGAGCACCTGCTAAAGATGACAGAAACATAGAACTGTTTATGTCGGAAAGCACTTTAAATACCACTAAGAGCAACCATTAACCTAATTTTGCCAAGTGCACCACTAAACCATCTCCCAAGGCACCACATCTACACATCTTTAAATACCTCCAGGAATGGTGACTCCACCACTTTCCTGGGGAGCCTGTGACAATGATTGATGTGCCTTTTGGTGAAGAATATTTTCCTAATATCCAATCTAAACCTCCCCTGATGCAACTTGAAGCCATTTGCTCTTGTCCTAGCACTTGTTACCTGGCAGAAAGGACTAACACCCACCAGACTACAATGTCCTTTCAGGTAGTTGTAGAGACCAATAAGGTCTCCCCTCATCCTCCTTTTCTCCAGGCTAAACAATCCTAGTTCCCTCAGCTACTCCTCATAAGACTTGCACTCTAGACCCTTCAGCAGCTTTGTTGCCCTTCTCTGGACATGCTCCAGTACCTCAATGTCCTTCTTGCAGTGAGGGGCCCAAAACTGAACACAGTAATTGAGGTAGGGCCTCAACAGTGCCCAGTACAGAGGGACGATCGCTGCCCTGGTCATGCTGGCCATACTATTGCTGATACAAGCCAGGATGCTGTTGGCATTCTTGTCTTGTGGTTGTTCAGCCTGAAGAAGTGAAGGCTTCAGGGAGACCTTAGAGAAGCCTTCCAATTCCTAAAGGGGCTACAGGCAAGCTGGAGAGGGACTGTTTGTCACAGGGTGTAGTTATAGGACATTTCTTGTATAACATGTAGTTATAGTGCATTTCTTACTTCTGTAAAATGAAGACCACATATTAGAAGAAAATTATAAAAAAAAATTTACTGGAGTGGTCTTATCAGAGATGATCCTCCTGCTTGGGAGGAGAGTTGATTCTCTGTCATTCTTTAGACAACCATACCAGCAGAGAGACACAGCATGATCTGCAGCAGTTGTCAGGTTGATAAAGGTTTGAAAAATCATGACAGTGATAGAAAGTCAACATCATTAGATCAGAAGAGACTGGTAATTTTAAATCTCTTAGATTAGTCAATGATTTCTTTTTCATGACATCTTGGACAATCATTGTTTCATTTTACCTTTAAAACACACAGTGAAAAATAAATTTTGGAATCCTGGTTTCTGTATTTGTACTGTTAAATGATGACAATTATTCCAGATGTAATTTCTTGTCAGTAAAACTTATTTAATATTCTATTATTTTAAATAAAAATTCTAGAAATTTGTCTCAATACTTTTTTTTTCTGATAAGAAATAAGATTGATGAGGTAATGTAAGAGTTTAGTTTCAGCCTAACAGAATTGCATTTTTATACTGTGAAAGTGAGAATATATACCCTGTGTGTCCTGGGATGGACATATGGGGTATTTGCTTGAGTGAGCAAATTCTGGAATAGGGTTTGGACTGTCTAGCTTATAAATAGACAAACGTGGAGCATTCTCCACACCAGTATTTCATGGGAAGGGTCCCCAGGGTGAATAATCTTTAAACCTACACAAGAAGTTTTCTAACTCCTACCCATGTAGTTTCCTGAAAGAAAAGGAGAGAATTTGACCTGGGCATGTAATCTATGGTTCAATGTATACCTTAGATGCAGGAGAGATTCTCATCCTAAATAAAATTGCTCAAAAGAGTCTACTTTTTTTAAGGTTACTTGGGAATATTACCCAAAGAAGTCAAAAGGAACTGTGATGATGAAGGCCGTCAGGGACAGGGCCCTATTTCTGAAAATTTCTATTTTTTAAAATCTTTCATCTTGAAAACTGTACTTTTTCTTGTGGAAAGGGACCACCTGCTCCAATTTCCTGTAGTCCTGAAAAACTTGATAACTGCTTATTGTGTTACCCTTGAATATATAATTTACAAGGATTTTTTTTTCCATAGATTTGCAGGCACAAACTGGTTTCCAAGCAAATATATATGTAGCTATCACCGGAAGCCATTCCTGAATACTTTTCAAGATATTATGGAATCCATAAAGTTTCAGTTCCAAACAATAAATCTCATAAAACCAAAAAAAAGGAACAACAACAATAACGTGGACTGAATTGAATTTATGCAAATTATACAATTGATTGGTGAATAAATCATAGCAGATTGCTGTAGAACAAATATTGAAATCATAATCTTCAACTTGTGGTCATTGTGGAGAACCATACATTTAATTTATTTCTGTGAATTCTGCTTTAAGATCATAAATGGTACCACAGAATATTGCACTGCCACTTGAAATAGCATTCATAGCTATAAATATAAAATAGAGAATACCTTTCTTGAATGCCACTTCTAAATCTGTGAATCACCTGACTTGATGTTCTCACCTTATGAAAGATGAGGAGGTCAGTTTTATTATCCAGGGAATAACATTTTGTACTTACCACTTACTCTAAAAGTCTGTCTAATTTCATACAGATTATTTCTTGTATGAGGAAATCTTGGGCTAGTGACTTATATGTGATCATTCTTAAATGCTAATTGATTTCTAGCAGTAACTGGAGAAAGATGTTTTACTGTTAATTAATTTGTTATTGCCAGAGTGTCTCTATTATTCAGTGCAATACCATCACTGGAGTTCTTTGCTATAGGCTAGTAAATTCATTTTTAATGGACTGTATTTCCAAATTTAATAATGAGACAATAGCATTTAATTATCTAAAGTACACACTGAAACAATTTCAGGGCAGTACACAGTACTTAGAAAAAATGGACATTCTTTTAGAAACTTTATACATTCTTCTCTATATTGTAAATATCAAGCAGTGCCACTCAAGGTCCATCTTGTCTCTTTGTTGCTTAGGTTTTCTCATTGTATCTCTTCACCTGATGCATTCTGTCTATAACACAAACAGGAAAATACCACAAATACACCACTGACAGTGAAAATGTTTTCTAAGGCAATAAAAAAAGATCTGAAAATGGCATCTTCTTGCAAAGTATTGACTGCTGTACTGGAAGAGAATTTGAGAAAAGGAGATAGGCACAACATGACTTGATGATCACCACAATACAATGCACGGAAAATCTGGGGAAAAAATTCAGACCTCATATCAGGGCTGAAATTTCTGAAACAGTTCTGAGTAAAAAAATGCTATAAAACAAGAGTGAAGCATACTTCAACCCTCACCTCTGGTCTTCCACCTCACATTTGATGTATTTACCTGCACTCTCAGTTGTTTTGTTTTCTACACTGGCAGTAGTAGAAAGACATGGTCTAATTTTGTTGGTACTCCAAATTGAAGGGACTAGAGCTGACCTCAGCTTAAAGGCTAGGTGTACTTTTTTAAGGTTTTATTGAGTTCTTCATGTGGCACATATTGATTCTGATTAGGCTTTGTTACCTGAGCTTGGTGTTTTACCCATGGGCTCATAGTATCTTTAATGACCCAGAGGGCCAGCAGAACTGCATGAATATGCTCACAGAATAATGAATGTGCAGTGACATGAGCTCATGAGTGTTGACTCTCACAGTGGAGAGGACATCTCTATCACTATTTACACTAACAACTGCACTATATTATTCACACTTGGAAGAGCCCAAAACAGTTTTGAAACTATATTTACAACTGATTAATGGTCTTTCGTGTTTGAGCTGGAAAAACTAAAGGACCATATCAGCAAGATATAAGAAATAAGAGTACAGTTGGGTCTACATTTGGAAGAGAGACAAGTACACACTTCTGTCCTTACCTTTTGTAGAAAAATAGATATGGCCCAAGGATGAACTTTATCAGAATATCCCAACACCTTCGCTTTTAATTAGGCATTAAAGAGTAATTGAGATTAATTCTGTTATGTAAGTAAGAGTAAAATATTACCAGTTCTCTTTGCTCCCACATCACCCACAGTCCATCTGTCCAGGATTTTTTAATTCAGATATAGTTTAATTCCCTTGATACACTGACTGCCTTCTGGAAGTAAATATATTAGATGTTCCTTTTTATTCTGCTTTCAGCTCCTCCCTATGCCTAATACCTTTATTTTTATTTTTCCTTTTGCTTTGACAACACAGTAAAATGCCATAAAAGTGACCTTTTACCACTTTGGGGAGGCTGAGATTCCTGGCCTGTTTTGATATGATGCCCATAAGCAATTCACAAATATCCAAAAAAAGTGCTGAGGGCTGTTTTCAAGCTATATTTTTCATCAGGGATCTTCAGAAATTGGTAGACAAATGATGGCATGTTTAAATGAGACTTAGCGTTGTCTGGGTTTATAACAAGGACTACATTTACACAAGTGAATTTAGTGCCTGTACATGGACCCAAGCACTGTTTCATCATTGTCCATAGTGCTAAGCTGCTAGCATTGCTCTTGTCACGGTTTTACTGTATGCCATCAGGATTCCAAGAACAATTCCTGGGTACAAATCCTTGAATGCAGATACAGTTTCTGAAGATTTCAAAAGTATGGATGTAGTATCTGTTGTGTTAGTTTGTTGTAGAGCCATCAGGTTGTTGCATGGGTTATTTGTGTGTTTCTATACTGAAGACACAACCATAAAGACCATTATTTATTTTGGTGTTTGGATTGATTATAGAGACATAAAAGACTACCAGCTCTGGTGGAAAACCTCACTGATCCATTCATCCAACCTAATGACTTTTGCACTATTGTTTAGCATAATGTCAAAAGTACCTTTCCTGTGAAACAAATTGACTTTATCATATAAGAAATTAATCCGTGAAGACAGAACCCTTTTACAGAATGTAAAAACAGCTGCAGGCATTAAAATTAAACCATGTACGTGTGTCTGCATTTGTGTCTCCATAGTGTAGAGGCTAAAACTGTGGGCTTCGGTTTGCACTGTTTTCTTGGTAAGTTGCGCTGTATATTCTAGACTTCTTTTATTTTCTTTAATATTTTAATTATTCTATGATAAAATAATAAAATATAGAATTATAAATTACCCAAATATAAAAATTAGGTCTCAACAATTCTATATTTAGAGATATAGAATTACATTTAGAATTTCTAGGCCTCATAACCCGTACAATATGTCAGTTTCTCTAAGTTTTTGTGTTCCTAAAGTTTTCGAGACTGTGTGAGAAAAAATCTTTCCCTTAGATTTTTTTCAGAATTTTGAGTACAAATTAGACCATTCTACTTAAAGCTTCTCAGAAAAAAATGCTTACTACTAATATTATTAATATTTCTAATTCTTTCACTAGTACCATCAGCCTTAAAATTCTCATATATATATATATATGTGCACATATGATTTTACATTAAAGCACATTTCTTAAGGTTCATTTTATTCACACACTATTTCTCAGTCCAGCTGTACAGTATGACATACCCACTAAAACATGTTTTACATCAGTAGCAGGTTTGTAGTGACAAAAATCAGGAGCTCACAAGCTAGAAATAAAGTTGTTTGTGTAAATTTAATTCAACATTTGAGTCTCCTTCAACCTCTTTTTTTGGATTTTTTGGCTGTTGCAGTTCTTTATTTTTCCTCTGTGGATGTTGTGAGTATTCAGCAGGCACCAAAATCAACCTCCAGAAGTCTCAAATAATCCACCTAGAAAATTAACAACACCGTGCCTGCTTGCTAGGAAAGGTAGCATTATTTTTAAGTGCCTTTCTCAGAAATGTAAGCAAGGCAAAATTTAAACTTAATTGGTAAATACCAAAGAGAAAACACCTTCCTGCAGTGAATTCCCACCCTTTCCTCTCCATTTCATCACTCGAAGTAAAACTTCTGATTTTGTGCTGCTTTTGTACCTGTACAAAATGCTAACTTTGATGGGGCTACTTATATGCACAAGGAGAAGGATATTATAGCCTTAAAGTCACGTTATCTTGTGACTTTTCCCACAATAGTCAAAATCCTATTCCCTTTTTTACAGCAGCTCAAACTTTGTAGGACTCTGATCAATACAAGCTTCCAGAAAATCCTCCAGGGGCATGTAGCTCTGACTCCGCAAACAGGAATTTAGGCATGGATTCGGTACACATTCCTATGGGTTATTACACTCCTCACCATTTCTTTTCTGTGTGGGTAGAGGCTGTGTTCAGTCCTACAGAAGGCAACTCATTATCAAGGTGTTCAACAGTGCTCTGAGCAGCTGATGTGGCATCTGTTAAAACGCGCACATGAATTCTTAATCCCCCACAGAGTAATTAAAAGGTACCATATTAAACTAATTTTATTTTCTTCTGCATGCAGATTTCTTATATATATTATGTATATAATGATGTCCTATTGTTATCTCTGTAATACATATATCAGATATATGTCTTTTGTTTTTTTTTTCTCCTATAGGAAGAGGATAGATAAATTTGCTTCTTAAATAGTTTAAATTTATGAAAAATGAGAGACATAGTTAAACCATTTTCTTTTCCCCGCTTTTAACAATTGTTACTAAGCAGCAATTGCAGAAACACTTCTTGAATGGAGGCAAGCAGAAGAGCAATAATTTATAATATCATAAAATCGGCTTTGCTATTCTTCAACAAGGTTGCAAATGCTTTTTCATTCAATATGATCCCTTTCTATACTGCATATTTTAATGAGGACAGTATAATATTTTCCTATAGAATATAGTATTCTATATCAGTAGAAAACGGAGGTTAAATATTAACTTTATTTTCTGCTTATATGAAGCAGTAGATTTGCACCAAAGGTGGATTTCCATGGTCAAGACTGAGAGCACGGAAGACTAAATTGCTCACAGAATGAAGTTGTCCTTTGAAAAATGTCAATCCAAGGCATATGTTGCATCTGGGACAAATTTCTTCTCACCCTGAAACACAACATTAGAAACTTCAGGGTTTCCCTTACATAAGAGAGACCAACCACAGCACCCAACCATCTAGCAAACAAATTTAGACCTAAAAATAGTTAGTCCTCTGGTCTATCTTTTGAGTTAATGCAAAGTTAATACGATTAACTTTGATTCAATGCCTGACTCTTGGTGTCCACAGCTGAGATGAATCTAGCACTTTGTACCTAAATTGAAAAAAAATATGGCCCAAAGTTTCCACCTAATCTTATTCCCTTTACATGATAGTCCCAAAGCTGAGACACTAGCCCAGGAATTAAAGTTGAAGAAAACTCTCATCTTGTTATTACCCTCTCCTATATGAAAACAAGTACAGGGCTCATTTGTTAGAAAACTGGAAGGTGAAGCATTGTTCATTCTTGGCACAGTAAATATCAGCTGGGAATAAAGCAGCAACTTCTTCACCTAATTCAGCTGCAGCCAGAAAGTGACATGGATGCAGTGTGAACCTTGAATCTCACAAACCTGGCTCATATCTTCTCCATGAGGAAAGTAGTTGTGTATGAGTGGATATTTCCAGTTTATGAAGACTGTGGAACTAGGTAACACTTTTCTGCAAGCTGAAAAAAA
Organism: Heliornis fulica; assembly: GCA_013399135.1. NCBI lineage: Eukaryota > Metazoa > Chordata > Aves > Gruiformes > Heliornithidae > Heliornis > Heliornis fulica. Next base: position 82,435 of record VXBZ01012762.1, on the reverse strand, counting down.
TAGTTATCTAACTATCCAGAGACATACAGAAATTAAATTCTTGATTTGCCACCATGAATAGATCAAAATAGGGAAGAGTAACAAAAATACAGGGAGTAATCAGACACTATTGTGAACATGATTTTCATAATCCTCCAGAAATACTATATGCGACACAATTTTAGTCAGTAATAGCATTTCTCATCCTTTTTCTGTCCAGGAAATAATCTTCTAAAGTGTTTGACAAAGAGCACTGGCTGACAGAAGGAAGGGAAATAGATTCAAAATGAATTTAATTAATAATATTTAATTAATATATTTGCGTTGTTTCCTTTGAAAAAATGCAGTGTTAATGACATTAATCACTCTGAGAAATTGAATAAAATGATTCGTGACAACAATGAAATCCAAATGTGCAGTGCTGGTATAGTCATCACCCGGACTGAAGTCCTTACCAGCTGCTTATGTCCTCAAAACTGCTAAAACTGTTGTAATTGCTCCATAGGCAAGGTGTTGGCCTATGTATCTGTTGTGAATATTTTACATATGCTAAGATTTTGGCCTTTGGCATCTGGGCAACAGCAATTTTTACCACATTTGCTAAGCATTATCCATATGAAACATTAAGAGCCATGAAATGACTGAAAGAAAAAAAAAAAAGTCATTTTTCTCTCTCTTCACACAGCAATGACTAAAGCAGAGTAAACATTTCTGAACAAAGGGAAAACTAATGGAAAAGAGGTAGCCAAAAGTACTGGCAATGGGGTGTATTCTTAGTGATATCTCTTATAACTCTTGAATGTCTTTTTTCATAGATAAGTTTCCCAAGGCTACATTTAATAATACATCCTTAATCCTCCTCTAAAACCCCTTTCTGCCAGACAGACAGCTGACATACTTTGATAAGAATATAGCAATCTAGGGTTCACAGTCATGTCCAAAGAGAGGCAAAAATATTATATTCAACAAATATTATCATTTTTCTGGAATCATATTGCTGCATGCTGCATTTTAAGCTAGAGAATTCTGGTTAGTCAGAAGCGTACTCTTTTGAACAGTGATGTGCACTGAAATAGAGTTAAAAAATTTCAAAGTCTTGTAAACACTTTTACCTAACCTAATGTGACCTCTTTTTTTTCACATTATTCCAATTCTGGTAGTATAAAAATAAAATGACCTTTCCCAAATTTAGGAGTACACCATGGTTATTTTCCATCTCAATTTGAAAATTTAAACTTACCAATGCATTATATCAATAAAGATGTGCAACTGGGCTTTTACTAATCTCATAGCAATTTAGATTTTTTTTTAAGATGGCTTTTTTACTTGTTAGCATTTTATAAGGTAACCTAAAATAATCTAAAATACTTGTAGCTGGAAATTTTGAATTTTGCAGATAACTCTAATGGTGAAATGTAGATGTGGAAAAGGACATCTATGCATAGCCTCTTGTCAGCTTAAAAATATCCACCTGTGGCTATGAATAACACTGACTTAATTATTTTCATGATTAGGAAATTTGTCCGCTCCAGACCAATCTTGCTTTATTATTTATGGTGTTGATCCAACGTTGTAGTTGAAGCTCAAATCCTAATCATCTCACAAACATTGAAATGTTACTTCTCAGAGAGATTTATATACTGCATATAAAGAGGTAAAAGTGACAAGATGCCCTTAAAACTTCAGGTTTTAAGTTCAATCAGGAGAAGCACAAACTTGGGCACTTTGGAGTAACCCTAGGCATCAGCACTGATTAGGAAGTGACTTGCTGAACACCGTCTTGCAGAAGAGGGCCTGTGCATCAGATGATGGTGAATGTGTGGTTGAGTACATGCTAACAGTACTTTCTCACTGTGAATAAGACAACCAGCATTTCGGGCTCCTTTACAAGAAGCATGACCAGCAGACAGGGAAGCCTCCTATCAGCTTCTCAAACATGCTATTAAAATGCCTGGGTTTCTTCTAAAACAGTGTCAAGTTTGTGCATTTTCCTAACATGTGGAAAACTTGTATCAATGAAGAAAGAGCGAGTAGTAGTACTTTGATTATTCATTGTGTATTACACCGTCATTGTGATGTAATTCCTTTTTTGTCAGTAGCTGAAATCTCAATCAGCTGCACTGTGGATACTTCCTTATGCATAATTTGAGATATTTTAAGGCATCTCATCCCGTCAAAATGAATCAGCCTAACAGGTTGCCCAGGGACATTGTGGAATCTACATCTTAGTCGAATTTCAGGAATGGACCAGATGAAGCTTTAAAAAGCCTGATGTCATGATTGACTTGATTTTAAACAGGGGGTCAGGCTAGAAACCTGCTGAGGTCCTTTTCCAGTTCTGCAACTCTATAACTCAAAGTCTCATCCAGATGTTTCAGTTACCTTAGGGTAATATAAAATGGCACTAGACATCTATGTTTAGGCAACTAAATAAGGGAGAAATGTCAGCTCTTTGACTAGGACAAAGCCAAGTTTTAACTGTAAAGGGAATAGTGTTTTAAGGGGACAATGCTCCTAAAAAGGGAAACCCTCAGGTCTAAGCCATTGTTTTGGGCACAGATAGCAAGAAAATGGAGGTGGTAGGCTGAGAGATTCTTTATTAAATTTGAGGTCTAATAAGATAGATAATAATTCGCGACTTGATATTATTTGAAATCAGCATGTGTTGTTAACCAGTGCTTATAAAAAAGACTGAGTTGGATGAAATCCTAAAAACAAACCTGTAGAAAAATCTCCCCTCACACATTCATTTTTCTTTCTTGGAGCTTCTTTCCTGTAGAAAGGATTGCAAAGCCAATGCTGTCTAGACTTTGAAAAGTTGACAATCTCACTTGATGTCAGTTAACACAGAATATTGTAGGGCTAGTGCTGCAGTTCATTATGCAAATTGCCCTAGTCCCAAGGAAACCGACTTTTTTTAAGCAATTAAATTGTTTACAAGCCTATTTATATCTTAATAATGGTTTAGCCTGGGTGTCTTTTTGTTTCTGCTGGCACTAAGCATTTAACCAAGATCTTTCTATTATCCATATGACCCACACATATTTGTGAGTTGTATGCTGTGGAAGTGATTGAATGGCTCATTTCTATGCAGGGATTCTTTCCTGTATTCAAATGAGTTTTCAGTCCATGAACCACGTTTCCAGGGTTTAAGAAAAATTAAAACATTAAGTAACCGCCTCATGCAATTTTGCCAGCAATATACAAACATCAGACAGCTTGCTGAAGAAAATGTAATGTTTCTTTAAATGTGGCAGATATTTCTTCTGTGTAATAAAAAATGGAATGAATGAGCTAAATAAATTTTGGAAATGAGATTTTTTTGGGGCCCATAATAATTTTAGTAGCAAATGAGTGGAACTTTAAATAATCAAAAAGACTTGGTAAAAAAAAGCCAAATGTGCAAAGCAATTGTGTTTTAATTAGGAGGAAGGACCTCATTAGCTAATTTAATATTCCTGTGGGTTTTTATAAGAAGGAACTAATTGAAAATAGGAGGTAATCTTGATCCTTTTCATGCTGCCTTTTTCAGAAATCTATTTTCAACATTTTTTTTAAAAGAAAACATCATCTGTAAGCTAGATTTGAATATAACATGAAATAAAAGCAAGCCAAAGCCAAGAAGCATGCACAAAGTAAAAAACATGCACAAACACACACAATAAAAACATGCTGATGCCTGAACCCTCTTTAAAGCAAATATAAACTATTACATTTTGAAAGGTGCCTGGGCCACAAAGAAGATTATAACAGGATATTTCTTTTATCTGTATTTCATTTTGTGAATTTCCCTGTCCCTTTGCTACCATGCCCTACCTTCAACAGAGGTAATGTCCTCTTCACTTAAATCATACAATTCTGACTCTTAGACTGACCGGGACTGAATTTATCTGAAAAGTGTGGGGTTTAGTCCTGTCAAACTGTGAGTGTCAGAACCTTATACATAATTTTTTGGTCTGGACTTTTTAACAAGAGGCTATGTGAAAAACAGGAGTGGTACCACTGTTAAATTCCTTTCAAAATGAAAAGACAGTTACCTACTTCCCTTTAGGTGACTTAAATGTTAATGGAAAAGAAACTGTTTTAGGCTGCAACCCTTATACAGATTCCTAGGTATTCCTATTTAGTACATACAATACATTAATTGAATGTTGCTTACAGTGTGTGTATGCTACCGATATGCTACATGAACAGCCACTGTAGTGCTGGGTACACAGAAAGCCAAACTGTAAAGTATATTCAGTCTAAATTGCCTTACCTTTTTCCTAAGAAGAAGGAAAATCTCAAGGTATTTCCTGACTCTACATGGCTGCAGACCAATTTTTGTTTGTTTTTTTTCTTTTGTACATAAACTTCCAATTTACACTAGAACTCTAAATTATTGTTTTCTGACTGTTAACTTTCCTAAGTAGGGCAGAATGAACACTCAGTCTCTGATAAAAAGAAGCCAAGAACTGTAAATAATTCCAAGAAAAGGTTAAAACTGAACAATTCCTCCAGTACTAAAATAAAAATTGTAGATATTAAAACTTCTGGCTTATTCTGATGTATGAACAGTCCAAAAAAAAGAGATCAGATTTACAGATTTAATATTAATTATGACCTTCAGTTGATCGATTCATTAGAAGAATTTCAATTAGCTGAGCAAAATTTCAGCATATGAGCTTAGTAAATTTCTTCCTGTGGTGCAGCTAAATCTTTTTTCTAAAGTCATAAAAATTAAGCAGAAATACCTGATTCCATCACATTCCAACAGCGGTAAAAACTCAGATGTTATGTTGCTCTGGATAGGAATTAGCATGTCACTGGGTTCTGCCCTCAAATGCAAACCTAGTTAATTTAAATTGCCAGGGAAGAAGCAAAAGAGCTGTGAAAATTAGCTCTTTGACCCACTCATCTGAATTTCAACCCTTCAATCCATTGTTCCACCAACAGTGTTTAGATCTGTCTCTGCCTTTGTCTTTGCAGTCCATGACATCTGTTCCATAGTAATGGCAATGAAATTAATATCTGTTAAAGCTTTAACTTTGTTGAGACTCATAAGGTTTTGTCTGTCTGTAGGTTCTCTGCTGCTCAATCTCTGCAGAAACCTTTTCTTCAGTTGATAAAGAAATAGGCTGCTTTGTTTCCATTTGCCTGACTTTTTTTTTCTCATTTATTGTAATTTAACATTTTTCAGATCAGTGTGACTCTCCTGACTTTGACTGAAACTGGAAATGTGTTTGATATAAATGGGGAGCAGAAGTGCCAGATGGATTAATAAAGAAAGAATGAACTCATGGACTTCATTTCTTAAGGGAATTAGGCAAAAAATACCTGTCAGAGTCTTTTTCTACTGTGAAGTCTATAGAGCGTTAATGATGTTAATAAAGACATCCGTGGGTTTTTGTACTTAACATAATAAATGCATAATGCTCTATACTAAGCTTGGTGAAGAATATCTACTTCTTCCTTACCTATTCTTGTATGTTGTTTTCCTCCGTCTTCTTTGGACCTTCTTGTAAATAAAATTGCAAAATTAATCAGAGGCTATTGGCAAAGATGACATTCTAAAAAACTAAAGGAAAATAGTAATAATAATAAATATATCTAATAGTGGAGCTCCTCAATGATTAATCTGGACAGAACTTAATTTTTAAAAAAATAATCAAGTTCTACTAATTTAGTTTCTTTTTTTTTGTAAATTATTGAATTCTAACAATATTTTTAAATTGCCATATTTGTTTGCTTGTAGAGTACTACCTAGAACTGAGATCATTAAAGTCTTGTGAAATTAAGGTTTTAAGTTCAGTCTGACACCTCATGGCAAATCTCCATCACTGAATGTCATAATAAAATTCCAAGTATTTTGAGAGCCAAACCATAAAGTCTAAGCAACAAGTCTAAGCTGGTTTTAGGGTTTTGGTTGATTTGTTTTATTTGTTAAAAGATTGCATTTTTTTTTATTCTTTGTTTTTCCTTCTTTTTTCCTCTGGTCACGGTCGCAATATACCTAATCATACGTTGGATTTAATGAAAAACTAACTAAAAAAGGAAAGCATTAGTATTACCACCTGTCACAGTAAATGTTATTATACAGAACCCACTAACAGCAGTTATTTCAAATACTTAATTCCTCTTTCTTTACTCTTGGGACTAACTTAATATGAATTTGATGTGTTGAATCAAACACATAAAGGCACTGATTTCATTAGTGGGTTTTGTCTATGTCAGATACACTTTCATTCTGTTATTTGTTAAAAAAAAGATACCATCTTATGTCTTGGTGCTAATGAGCTGTCTCCTTCAGCTCTCCCTGATTAGAAACACCTTTGAGAGAATACGCATTATCTAAAGGATGGAAACCTGATTGCCCAAAGACAAAAGCTGTTAGCATTATTATGAACAACTGTTATCCATTGCTTCCTGGTGAGGTGAGTGTCTCTGCTTTCTTCTTTCTTCTTTCTTCTTTCTTCTTTCTTCTTTCTTCTTTCTTCTTTCTTCTTTCTTCTTTCTTCTTTCTTCTTTCTTCTTTCTTCTTTCTTCTTTCTTCTTTCTTCTTTCTTCTTTCTTCTTTCTTCTTTCTTCTTTCTTCTTTCTTCTTTCTTCTTTCTTCTTTCTTCTTTCTTCTTTCTTCTTTCTTCTTTCTTCTTTCTTCTTTCTTCTTTCTTCTTTCTTCTTTCTTCTTTCTTCTTTCTTCTTTCTTCTTTCTTCTTTCTTCTTTCTTCTTTCTTCTTTCTTCTTTCTTCTTTCTTCTTTCTTCTTTCTTCTTTCTTCTTTCTTCTTTCTTCTTTCTTCTTTCTTCTTTCTTCTTTCTTCTTTCTTCTTTCTTCTTTCTTCTTTCTTCTTTCTTCTTTCTTCTTTCTTCTTTCTTCTTTCTTCTTTCTTCTTTCTTCTTTCTTCTTTCTTCTTTCTTCTTTCTTCTTTCTTCTTTCTTCTTTCTTCTTTCTTCTTTCTTCTTTCTTCTTTCTTCTTTCTTCTTTCTTCTTTCTTCTTTCTTCTTTCTTCTTTCTTCTTTCTTCTTTCTTCTTTCTTCTTTCTTCTTTCTTCTTTCTTCTTTCTTCTTTCTTCTTTCTTCTTTCTTCTTTCTTCTTTCTTCTTTCTTCTTTCTTCTTTCTTCTTTCTTCTTTCTTCTCAGACAGCTATGAAATCAGAAAGATGTCTCTTTCTAGCATGTATTATTTTTGTTCCGGATGCTAAAGGCTTTTTCCTCTTTTTGGAGTCTTCAACTAAAGAAAGATGGTGATGGAAGATAGAGCATCTCTAAAATGACAGAAAATATATCACATACCACTTGGCTAATGGAGCTCTCATGGAAATGAAAGCATGAAGTCTGAAATCTGCTGGTTTTATTTAGGACATGTTCAGAGATAACAGGCATCCAATTTTGCAAAACCATCAGTAGGGAGAATGCTTGCTGTGTATGTGGAAGACCCAGGGTTCGTTGCTTTTTGTTGTTGGATGGGATCCAAATCCCATCTATAGGACTTTAATAGCAAAACAGCCTGGATAAGGAACCTTATCTCTGCCTCCTATTCACTGTGAGAGAGAAAGAGGGAGCAGGATAAAATTGACTCTCCATCCTAGCCGTGAGGGCATTTACTGTCAAGTGAAGCCTAGATTCAGTCTCCCATTCAATCAGAACCATTGTAAGAAATGTAAAAGATGTATTTCTGGGAGTAAGTGCTTGAACATTGATTTCTTTCCTCCTGGGGCATTCCCTTTAGAAACTATAAAGGAGTCTATTCTGAATCAAATCTATTATAAATATAGGCACTTGTGGAAAAGCTATCACCTTATACTTAAGGAATGCTGCCCTAAAGTAGCAGCTTTCTGAAGTTCCTTGGAGTGGTACAACATGAATTGGGCCTATTATGCTTAAAGTTGATAGTAAAAACAGACACAAAAGCAGATGATGTTGGGCAATTCTCAGTGCAATAATACCACAGGATATACAAAAGTCAAGAAGGAAGTTCCTTGGAAGCTAAGCAACTTCTTAAAAGTCAGATAACAGGACAATGGCACAACCAGGTACCCAGTCTTCTTGAGGTCTTATTTGTGCCATGACACTTCCTTAGGACTACAGTTGTTCAGTTCGGACAATGAACTATTACTGATCACTTATTTTGGTGAAGTTAGGGTTTGAATAGGTCTCTGAGTGTACGTTCATTTGGTTTAGGGAGAAGCAATGATTTTCAGAAGCCAGAGGAGTGATGCTCACTAATCCCTTTTCAGTTTTCTGTATTGCCTAAACAAAGTTTAGCAAAACAGATCTGTATGGCAAGGACTGCTTGTCATAGGTGTTAATGCAACCCTGGGGAAGGTCAAGAGTCCTACTGAAGATTTAGTGCTAAAGTTAATGACACAAAAATATGACTTCTGGAGTACCAATGTATCAGACATTATGCTTATCCCATGTGCTCTACTGTACTCTTCTGGGAATAGCTAATCCTGAAATACACAAGGCACCATAAAGAAAGCTAGCACAGTTAATGCCATTAACTCTTTTTTAAAGAAATACATAAACTTATGTGGCTAAGAGCTGCATCTGCATGTCTGTGAGTTAGGGTAATGCCAAGCGGCCTGTTAAGCCAGATGTCAAATTGCCACTGCAATTCAGTTCTCACATTTTAAAACAAATGATGTAACAGCAGTGAGGTTAAGGTTGGGAAGCAATGATATGAAGAAATTAAATTTCTTTGCGTTCACAGGGACAATCTGTGGAAGGTCACAGTAGTAGTTTAAGATCTGCTGGGATTTGGTCAAGAGCTCTGAACAGGAACCTTCCATTTTAAAATTCACACAGTGCAAGTATTTGATATCACATGTAAATCCATGTATAGGATGCATTCAGATCAGGATTTGCCTGGCACCTGTTTTAAATGGGGAGTGTATATCCAGCATTCTTTTTCAGCTGTTCCTCTAACAAGGCACTGAGTATGACAGTGAAAAGCTTAATTTCTCTTGTGGAGCAAATACATGGAGTTTCACAAATTTTATGTATTCAACTATTTCCATACTATTTATTTCTTCTTCCTGTCAAAGAACAAGCAGGCAGTAGCATCTGAGTCTGACAAACTCCATTTTAAATAGACTACTGATCTAGAGAAATATGCAAAATTATTCCATTAAGAACATTATTTATTTTCTACCATTGAAGTAGCTGCATTAAAAGGAATCCGTATGAAAAAGCTTTAATTGATATCCTCAAAAACTATTTCAACAAAGATAAATGGTTTTCTAGCATAGTTTGTGCTGAGCTGCTGACATACCTGTATTTATATTCAGTGATGTCTAAAAAAATGGCTCAAAAACCTAAACATTGGGAAAGTAATCACCTGAGATTTGACACTTTAAAACCAGTGATTGAAGTTAGTGTTTTGAAGCCATGAGGTCATAAGTCATGTGACTAAATAGCTGCTGAAAGCATACTGATTTATCACCTTATGCAAGGTCTAAAAGTAAATTGAAAAGCTGTCTAAGAAAAACTCATATTAAGAAAATAGAATTTGTTTTTACATTGTAGCATTTGATAGCCTTAATTATTTATTGTTATTAATTATTTAATATTCAACATAATAATTGGTTAGGAAATAATATTTAAAATCAGTTTATACAGGCCAATACTCCCCCTCTCCACCCCCCAAATAACTGGACAAACCTAGGGTGGCAATATTATTCTCTATGCAATCAATACTTTCAGAAGGCTCTCAACATTAGACGTTGTTGTTGTTGCTGTTGTTGTTTTTGCTTATTAGTAATAGTATTATTACTATCAGTATTATTAACAAATGTTTTTAAACAACTTAGCCTAATTGTCATTTATGGATGCTTCAGAAAATAAAACTATTAACAGGCTAAGTGGGTTTTGAAAAGGTTCAATTCTTTGCACTCAAGGGTAAATCTATTCAAGTTAAATTATTAAGTGAATATAGAACAAATATCACTTACAGTGACAAATTAAACTACACTTCAACCAAGGAATGTTTACTTCACCTGAAGTGTTTTCATCTGAAGAACTACATTTATGAGGAAAAAAAAAAAAGGCTAGAGAGTGTTCAGGTGCTGCAACATGCCATGATTGTCTTCTTTCTGATCCCAGAGTCAGAGGTAGCCAACTCTATCTCAATCTCGTGTTATAGTTGTACTTAGTATCACAATGAATGATGACTAGAGGCAAATAGGTAGGATAGATCAGTCAATAGATAGATACAAACAAAACGAGAAAGCTGAAAAATAAATAAAGAAAAATGTGTGATTTTAGAGAATTTCATCAGACATTGCTTCTCTGAGAAGTTTCCTGGTCATGGAATTTTCCTTTCTGTTCTCAGAATAGGTGATTGGGACAGCAGTACATACAGTCACAGGTTTTAGAGCTATCCTTTTGTGATTGCACATATTGAGCTGCAAGACCTTAGAATTAATTTGGAGCCTTTTTGGTTTTGCCTAGATACAAGCCAAAGCCCTAGTAAATCGTGGCATCTTTTATAAGATACAGAGGTTGAAGTCGAGGACTCAGTTGTGAAACTGCTTGCAGAGCAGCTGGTGTGACCAGTGGGACGTTTGTGACTAGAGACATTGCAAAGTGGAGAGGAGACAAAGCGAAGCATGTTCCTACTCTGATCACTCATCTATGGACCTCTATGCAGGCACAGCGTCCTCTGCTGAGAGTTAACACAAAGAGCAGGGAATACTGTAAAAGAGCTTAATACAACAGTTAATTTGTGCAAAGTGACATTTTTATGGCAAGAAAGAAACAGCTGAGATTCTGAATGCAGACAGAAACTACCAGTTAACTGGGGAAACACAGGAGCTGAAACAGTACTGAGCCTTGCAGCTTTATTCAAGATCCTTGGATAAGCTCCTGAAACATCAGAGTCAGTACAGAGGGCTGCCAAGAGGTGAAATCACTAAATGCAACAAATCTTGCTATGAATTCCTGTTTTATTTGCATAGAAACTAAATTGGAAAATAAAACTAATCACAAAACCTGAGGACCCTGCTCTGTAATGGATTATTTTCTCTCAGGGCAAAAATAAGAACCAGTATTTTTTATGTTACATTTATTCTTTGATAGGGTTTTGGGAATGTTAGTCTTTTAGCCAGCTGAGGTGAAACTGCTCTTTCTTAGTTCTGAAGGACAAATATTGGAAATTGCAGTGCTTAACTCTAATAGGTTTTAGCAACTAAGGTAGCCTAAACCTCCAGCCTGCCGCATATCAAATCTGGGCATTACAGAAACCCGTAAGCTTCAATAGTTGCAGCTCATTTATTAGTAATGAGAAGTTGCTTCAGAGGTGTAATGGTCTCAGAGAAGGAGATCGAAGGGACCTTGTTCAGACTTTTATGCAGCTATGATCTCTTCAAGTAGTAAACGCCCAGGAGAAAACTGACCTCTTGAAGCAGAGACACTTGCTTCCCAGCTGGGCCCTGGCCCCAGCCTTCCCCTGTGCATCCCAGCTCCTGGACAGGAGCATAGCTGCATGGCAAGAGATGAAAGGTCTACAGATTCCTGACTAATAGCCACCCAAATGCATGCTGGAAATGCATAGGTTTCCAGGGTTCACGTATGTCAATTTTCAAACATCCTTGGATCTGGGACTATGTGCACAGGGGGATGGCTGTGGTGGGGTGACACCCTCTTGCTTTTAACAAAAGGGACTGCTAGAGCTCACACCAAGTAGCTGTGATCAATTTTCCAAATTAAGGATCTCAAACTAGCGTTCAGACACCTCTGATCTGGCTAAGACCCACTACTTACACAAGCCCTTCAGTCTTTACTCAGGTGAAAGTTTTTCTGACCTGGAGTGCAGCTTTGCTGAGCAGAAGGTTGCAGAGAGGTGACCCCCATCCCTGTTAATGCTTCAAGGCTTACAGAATACCTCCTTCACACTCCTTCAGATTACACCAAAGCATGTAAAAAGAAGAGTTTCATTTCTTTGACGCACACTGCTTCAGTTGTTGGCATGACAAGTTGTTTCTCACTGAAGATCTCTAAAATACTATTGATTTTGGCAGAAAGGCTAAAATGAGCTACTGTCTGCTGCTTATTGTCTTCCATAGTCAGACTGGCTTTGGAATCACAGGGCTCTCACCGGCAATTTCAAGTAAGGGGCAATACACACTACACAGTTTAGGTCCAATTTTATTTTGTCAAAGAATAAAATTCTCCTGTTTTGCCACTTTCAATAAGATGACTCAGATTGCCTTGCCATTTTCAGCTTCTCCAGTGAATTATTACCAGTGTCATTTTTGACAATGTTCTAGATGTAAACAGACTGTACCCAAGGGATGTGGGTCCCATATCTGAAAAGCAATGGAGAATTCATTTTTTTACCTACTCATAAAATTGTTTTGTCTTTAGTAGACCAAATACAGATAAAATGGACTATTTTTGAGATCCTTGCATGGTGAAGTTATTTGAGAACACCAAAATGAAATGACATGTAAATAAAGAACAGAGAACAGAAACACACAACTCTACCTTCATCTTTGTGTAAAATTGTACAAGTTATAAACAGTGGAACCTGACTGTGATTTTCTGATAGGCATTTGTTGTATTTGGTTCTGTTTACAAGAGGTCCGTTGCTTTATAACTGTGAAAAGGTGAAAGTTTGCAAACAAATGGTTTGCAGCACAGGAATGAGCTATCTGTGTGCTCTTCAGCAGAGGTTTCCTGCAGGTTCCCTGAGATGGGAGCTGTCTGCCCTGTAGAATAACAGATTTGGCATCAGGATGGAGACACAGGCCCTGGACAGACACAAGGCAGGAAATGGCAGCAGGACCATCATGTCTTGCTTTAGGTTTATACAGTGGTAGAAGCCAAACTGTCACATCAACCATCCCTGAATATGAGTAAGGATAAAAGAACATGGCTCGTTGGTACAATCCAGCCATAATATAGTGAGAGAATACTGCTCTTTTGACTTCCATCCTTAGTTCATCTGGGTGCCTGCAATCCCTATTGTTTAGAACAGACACTGGGGTGGTTGGTAGGTAGGAGTGAATGAAAGCAGCGGCAAGAGGAATGAACCGTGCAAATCTTTTACTGCACAGATGAGACCTGAGGTCCATGCAGCGTTAAACGAAATTAAGCCTTCTGTAAGGACTGTGGAAAAGCAGGGTCTGCAGTTTTTATAACTTTTTGATAAACTTAAGATCACATTTATCCTTTGTCTTAATTCTGATTTTGCAGCTCGCTTACTTCGCAAGAAGTCAAGTCATTTGAGAAGTATTTATTAGCTTCAGGATGAGCTGGGGAATGTCCCACTGGGGAGAAATGATGATGGCTTGCCCTCCTGGCAATCCCTACCTGGACTATCATCTGCCATGTGTAACCAACCATACTTTTTCGGAGTGAATAACAAAAAGTGGCATTGCTATTATACTGAACAAAGACTCTGCTTTCATTAACTCTCATTATGATATGATTTATTGATGAGTACATGGGAGTGCTTTCCAAGGACAATACATAAAAGTTTGTAGGAGCCAAAACAGCACTAGTGTTTAACAGGCTGTACAAAAGGAAGGCTCCAGTGACAATAATCTTCAGCTATGAGGCGATATCATGTTGAGCAATGAATTTTGAGACTGGATGAAGTAGGAAAATCTCTGTTTTTCAGGAATTCTTTTGGGGGTTGTCATTGGATGGGTGTCACATTGTGATTTAGTCTAAATTTTTGATTTCTAGCATGCTATGAAACTGTTGTATACTGTAGCATATCTGCAGCCATTTAGGACTTTATAGCTGTAGTTAGTTTTCATACCTTAGATATCTCCTGTTTCACTGCAGCAGTGGGGATACAACCCAGACCACCTTGTTTATAGTGGCTATTAATATTATGGAGACTATCAAAGTTCTGGGTGCAATGCCATTTGCAGACATGTGCTGTAGGTATTTACTTCCAGTGCTGTGCCATGACAGCTCTGCTTTGGGTATAACTCAAAAGTGCTGATAACTCAGTAAAACATATTGGAGCAAAAAGGCACTACAAATTTTTAAAAATTGTATTAAAGTATATGACACATTAAACATGTTCTACACTGGTTTGTCAAGTTATCTTTCTAACATGCAACTACATATCAACACATGTAAAAGGATAAATTAATTACAGAAAGGAAATATGTAATATTATTTATAATCTGATTGAGGTACCAGAGACTGTAGTGGGTGTCATCTTCTAAAGAGATACCCTGACCAATTATGGGGATTTGTTTTTATAATAGCCTTTTGCATTCACTCCTTTTACTTCTCAATTATAAGCCATTAAGGCTTATTAAAAAAAAAAAAAAAAAAAAGTAGCCCCCTGAGAATCTGCTTTGGAAAAGATAATTTGAGATCATTGAAGTTCATGTGTCATTAGTGTGGAATTTTTCTCAATAGCATAGCTTCAGAAGCTTTATTCAGTCTAATGTTAGGTAGCTCAAGCAAAAAATTATTTTTCTGTTTCTCTACAGGCCTTATCACTAGCTAGCTGGATAGTTTAAAAAGGAATAAAAAGTTTTTTTCCATTTTCATCCTACTGCTTTTGATTTTCTACGACCTATCACTTAGGATGACCTGTGGCTTATTTCCTCTATGTGTGTTTATTTACACAACTTTTCAGCTATATTGTTGCAAACAGGGAACAGAAACCTAGGGATTAGGATGTTGTATGTTGTTGGTTTTTTATTTGGGCTTTTTTTTTTTTTGTTATTGTTTGGTTGGTTTTTTTTTTAATTTAATTAGAAGACATCAGTTCATTACCCTGTTAATATTAGAAAATTCTCTTATATTTATTTACACAAACATATTTCTTCAGTCTCCTGTAATAATAAGAATCATGGAGCTTAGGCCCTGTTTCTATTTGAAAATATAGAGCAATTATAAATTATACAATGCATATTCATAAGATTGTGTTATTCTTCCATCCAATTTCTGAGAAATAACAACTGACATGAACACTGTGTGATATGGACAGTCATAAAAGTTCTTTCCAGCATTAGAATCACAGGGTTCTCAGAGCAGAGAGGTGAATTCAACTCTAAAATACCTCAAGCTTGGAAGTATCATTTATAGTCAATGGGAAAAAGCTAAGAAAAGCTAAGCCCCTTTTCTTCTCTGATAGAAATTAATTTTCTTCACTGATCTTTATTTATGAAATTTCTAATTTAAGACTGTTTCCTCATCCCCAATTTTCTCTTTAAGCCCTGGTTGATGTTTTGTGGCCTTTATTCTGGATTTGCACTGTACAGTTGCCTTGGACTTTTCTAAGACACTGCTCAGTATTATGTACAATGCCTGTTGGATCAACTCTGATGCAGTAAATACATTCCCACTTCTCTATGAGTCATCTGTGTGTCCTAGCTCCTTTGTTAACAGACAACATCCATAAGCACTTTGGTCACTGCATCTTGGCACTTTGGCCTAGGATCAGCTGAGGAGAAGGATACTCTCTTTCACAGGAGAAAGATTGCTGAAATTACTGTCAGTGTTTCAAGATTTCTGTAAAAAACAAACAAGGAAGATACCCATCCTGGGTGTCCATCCCACCCCAAATTTGGGTTAATATTTCATCTTTTTTAATGAAAACTAAATTCAAATATTTAATCTACATTTAATCCCAAACTATTTTATCTAGAAACCTTCATTTTCTCCCTTAATGAATAAGAAAACTGAAAAATTGCTTTAATTTACCCATGTTGAACTTGACAGTGCTGGTGGACATTTTTAGCTAGGAATCTGCATTTCTGCTATATCCTTTTCAAAAGATACAGCAAGGCCAGTGCTTTCTCATACTTTTGTTAAAATAATTAATGATTACATGGTGTGCATCGTTATCCATGGTACAGATGGATATATACAAGTAGACAATTACATTTCCTGTAAACATGGCAGCTCCTGAACTAATAGCTTAAACATGTCACTCATTTCAACTAATTAGTCTTGCAGTAAACGGGAAGGGAATCACAACAGCTAGCAGTGTTAATGGAAGAAGCAGAGCTCTGACAGTAACTCCAGCTTGCTTACATGTATTTTCCTGTGTTCATGCAAGCTGTATACCAAGATAACCTGTCTACAATGCCTCCAGGACACAAACTTATAGGTCCACTTTGCTTACACAGTGTGATAAACATATGCTAATTCTCAGGGTGTGGAGGATAAGTGTTCAAACCAGTTTAATAAAGACGTCATAATATTGGACTTTGTTTAAAAATCAACTGTTTCTTCTCCCTGTAGTTTTGCAACAAAACCCCCAAATTATTCTTGGCAATCCTTCCAGATACGTGGCATAAGGGATTGTTTTATGCTACTACTTTGTGATTGTGCCAGGAACATGCCAGGCAATGTTTGGCCAGAGAGCTGGTTGAGTTTCATACCAACACACAAGCAAAGTCAGGGGGATTTTTCTGGAAAGATTGACAGTATAGCAGAGCTCACTCTGAAAGTGAAAAAGCACTCATGGGTAAAATAAAACATTACTGAAGTTTCAGGTTAACAGTTAATGATCACACAATTCTTTGCAGACAATTACTGCAGTCTTTTTAAAGCCCCTTTTGTGGCTGGGGCTTTCCTGTTATACCGATAACATTTTACCAAGCAATCCGTTTACTTACATCTCAAAATGCAAAGTTTAACATTCTCTTTTGGTATTCTGTCATGTAATATTCTCCCTCCCTTAGATTCATTGAGCTGAATGTGACTTATTTTTACAATAAAGGCGAGCAATATCTGAGAATGCTGACATGGTCTCAGGGCACTGAGATTGGTGTCTCCAAAAAACTATAAAATGTATGTGTATTTACCACTAGTATCTGTGATTTAATAAAAAAAAATCTTTATTTTAATTATTTCATTTTGTCATTATTTCATTTTCATAGGTTCACAGTAACAGATAATTTTTTTTTAGGGAGCAGAACTAAGAAAACACATACCAAAAACCAGTCCTGTCTTCGAGATGTTTTATAAGAAATGCATTCAGTGGGAAAAATAAATAAATAAAATGTTGTTTCTGCATGTGATTTGAGACCCAGAATAAGTAAATAGGTGTCTAAGGTGGCAAGGAGTCTTGAGCAATGTTCATTGTGCATTATACCCTTTCAAATGGAAGAAATACAATCGATTGTAAGCCTTTCTACTTGTAGTGTATGAGTAAGTTTTTATCCTGTGCATGACCAAACTGTCTGTACTGCTTCCAGGACTCAATTGTACATCTCCACATTACATAAAAAAGTTAGATTATTTCATTCTAATTGCTGTGTTTTGGGAAAATCTGTTCAGCTGAGGACAAAGAAGAAACTCAGCTCACCTTGGTCTAGACAATGACAGTGTAACCACCTGCATCAGCCACACTAAGCTCTTTGTGTTGGCAGTGGTAAGAAACAGAGTTTACCAAGGTAAAATCAAATTAATTCCAAAATGGGTATCTGAAATCAGTCAAATTAACTAAAAGTCCTCAGCTTGCTGAAAAGTCTATAATTTATCCAATGGGGAAGATTGGATATGTTGTTGTCTGTGTTTTTTTCGATGGATCACACTTCAAATGTCACATAAATGGCTTTCATTTTTAAATATAATTAATTACAAAGGATGGGGTCTATACTTACAAAGGGTCAAAGACAGAGAAGAAAAATATTGGAGGAGTGAATTTCTGATGGGTAGCCTTGGATTACAGCTTCATCAATGATAATTTACCTCCTGAAAAGTATTTTTTCTGAGATAAGACTTATTTAATGAAAAAATTAATTAGAAATCATAAATAACCCAAACAAATTGATATTCAGTTGATTTGAAAATAGGTAATTATCATTCAAGAGAGAAAGCTAACAAAATTTCTTTCATTAAATAGTTCTGTATTAATATGCATACACATGCACAAACATATAATGTACAAAATGTCACATGAAATGAAAATCACGGTGTACTTAGGTTTTTTCTGCAATCACTTTTTGAAACAGCATTAACATTTGCATTTGCAGTTTCTGTGAATGAACATATGCTACATTTATTTGCCAGCATCAATAACATATAGAATTATTTAACTGTCATCCTACTCCTAAATGCTTATAATAGGGATTTACAGCTTTTAAAACTTTGCTTTTAAATGATTCGGATTATCTAAATCAAAATATTGTCTATTTTTCCTTCTAACCTTTCTTATTCTTCTGTGGATCCTTTGATATTCCATTAGTGTCCTGAAAAGCAAGCCAACTTTGTTTGATTCAAAGCAAGCATGGGGAAGATTTGATTATGAATGTATTGAAGCAAAAATATGAACTGACACATTATAGTATTCAACATTAATGTCTTAAAAGAGACAGAAATGCTGTTTGCATTTATGTGACTTTGCTGTTTCATTTTATATGATCCATTAGCTTTTCGTTTCTTGCTTCAGGGTGGATCTGATGAAGGGAATGCAGCCAGCTGACCTATCCATCCACACGTTCTGAACCACTGAATCATTGCTTTGAGTGAGAAAATAATGACACTTTCATAAACGCAAGCTTTTAGTGTTCAACCATTGCATACACAAAAGCCTCTGTTGTGACCTACTGAGCTACAGGGAATTATTTTTGCCTTTGGAGAGATCAAGGAATGAATAAATCCATCTACGTACAGTGGGGCATAGTAATAAAATAATACAAGAAGATTGGAATTGAAAATTGAAAATATTCAGTGGATAATATAAGGATTTAGTAATAATTGGAAAAAAATTTGGTCTTCTTTTTGTATAAATTAACCAAGTGAGATCAATGAGAATGAAGATACCATCTAATCTTTAAAATTGTGCCTGGTTTCATGCACACAAGAATTTTCCCTCTTTGCTACATTCACCACTGATTCTAGTGAAAGCGGCAGTGGTCAGAGGACAGGAGGGAAGCTGAGCACCCAGAAACACACAGACTGGACAAAGGAGAGGACTATGCTTCAAGGAGCCATGAAGATCATTCCAATAGCAGTCTAGGTGTATTGTTTCTACACTTACCTTTGTGTGCTTCCCAACCTCTGATGTCACACTGGGTAATGTATCACCTTCTCTTTAACTCCTTTGACATTATTAATTTATTGAAAGAAGGTAGAAATGGATGTGTTCCAGTAAACTAAATATTTACAAATCTATTCACAGAGGAAAAAGTTCTTGCACCAGGGAGAACTAAGCCTGTCAAGAGGCTGGCTCGCAAGAAATAGCTGGTGGTCACACATCAACAGGTAGGATACCGTTACTGCCAACCTCATTTCTGGCTGGTCAGGAGACCTAGTCAAGCTCATCTGCTATACTACAGTCTTTTGCCTCATGCTATATTTTATTTCTGTCTTTCCTAATACTTTTCTTTTCCTCCTTACACTCACAAAATCTCAGTGCCTCTGTCTCCTCTGTTTTGTCTTCCCATGTAATTTGTTGTTCCATAACAAAATCTGCCTTATCCTCATCAGCAAACATAAAATCACGGAATGTGTCCTCAATCCTTTCACTCTGCTTGTACCTTGCATCTCTTTGCCTGTGTCTGCTTTATTTTTGAAACTGCCAATTGTTAAGGTTTTCTACCTTATACTTTCCCAGATCAAAGCAGAATAAGTCTCCTGTTGTCCTTAGTTCCTGAATTAATTGCAAGAAAGAGAAGCACGGCATCCAATTTGTCTTGATTTATGAGGTATGGTTAGTTATTTTTCTGTACCTGAATAAATGTTTTTCAGTTGCTAAAAGGTTCTTGAATCCTGAGATGTTATTAAAACCAACATGTGTGGTTCTAATTTAAAAAAAAAAGTTTATTTCTTATTCATTCTCTTTTTTTCTTCCCTCTTGTTTTTAATATCTGTCAACTAATTAAGTCTCAGAAAAATGTGTGGGTGACTGCCATAATAAAAAGCACAGACTAGGGAATAGAGCTTGACCCCACATCCAGTGTAGAATAAATTCCATTAATACCAATATGTGACAGACTATCAGTAGCACAGCATCTGAGAAAGCAGTTAGCAAATGGATTCAGAGCTTGGAAATTACTGAAAGTACATTTTTTTTCCAAATTCTTATGAGTAAAAAACATAATATACTTGTAGAGTATCAAACCCAATTTTAAGGAGTTTGCTGACAAAACATCAGAAGACATCTTCAATAAAGACTATCCGCAGAAATAATATGGTTTGACTTACTCCAGCACTGAATCCTTTTCATTTCCAGGGGAAGACCACTTCATAGCATACTCTACATGTATAGAATGTATTTGCATTCTATACATTCTTCACATGTATAGAATGCAAATATAGAATTTCTATACATAGAAATAATGTATTTTCTACAGTTCAATTTTCAAGGTGTTGAGTCCTGTTCAGTTTAGTGGTGCAAATCTTTTGCACAAATGCCCAATGGATTCCGATATCAAGAAACTTTTCCCATTAAATAAACTTTAACTACATCTCTGATGGGTTTTTTAATATGTAATAGTAACATGAATAAATAATAAAGTGTGGCTGTATTAGTGTGAGTCTATTTTGACAGTGTTGGGGCCCGAGCAGCTTTGTCTGAGATATACTTGGTGTGGGCAGTCAGGCAGTAACCAAGGTCAGTGAACGAGGGAAGTTGCTGATGTGGCAACTAAGTTGGGGAAGTTCCAAGAAAGGAGGATACCTGCCTGAATAGGGGTGTAGCTATAGAAGATAAGGTAGCCAATCAGCTTAGCTTGTGATGCGTGTGTGGTGGGTGTACGGAAATGGTTTTCCTATATAATGTCACGGAGTTTGCTAATAAAGTGGAATGATTCTGCATCATATTGGTGCGTCCAGTCATTCTCGGCTCGCATGCAACTGAAGGACCCCGGCATGACAGTTTTAAACCTTTTAATCACCTGAGCTTCTCTTATGTAGCATAGTACAACCCACACAGGACCTGCACATTTTGTGCTTGGTTTTTGTTCATGCACTCTAATGAATCACACATTTCTTTGTGATACACTGTTTTCTCCAGTAAAGGCTTATCTGTATATCTTGAAATCAGAGAGGAAAGGAGATGGAGAACAGAGCGAAAAGTTACACATGCATGAAGCCCAAATGATGGAATTAGGAATCTGTGTCTTAGCTATGTTTGAGATACACCAGTATCTTTGTGATACTCTTTCTCCTTATTTTTGTATTTATATATTTTTATTTACTGTATACATTGTCTAACACACATTTCATAAGAAATTGAAAGAATGGTTTAGAAGTCCTATTTCTTAACATGAACATTTTTGACACTTTGCTTATACTTATTTTCTGCTTGAGGTCCATAACTTTGGGAGGAACACTTCTGACTTGGTGATGTTTGACATTGTTATCTGACTTTATGCCAATGCCTGAAACTGAATATTAGTCTTTGGGTCTGGTCTTACTTTAAGAATCACTTCCTATCCCACAACTTTGCTTTGATTTATCTTATTACTATATGAATGAGATTCATATCAACCAACTCAAAATGTCTACAAATGTAGATATCTACATATAAGGCACCCATCTATTCACATCATATTTATTTGGAATATATAGTAAATGTTGAGTGTAATTTATCTGTCCTAATTTAGGTATTTCCATTAGGATGAAAGGAATTGTGTCCTAGAAATGTCCACTGTCTATAAAGGATA
The DNA here is from genome assembly GCA_013399135.1 of Heliornis fulica. Lineage (NCBI taxonomy): Eukaryota > Metazoa > Chordata > Aves > Gruiformes > Heliornithidae > Heliornis > Heliornis fulica. The sequence continues at coordinate 60,883 of VXBZ01012762.1, read as the reverse complement.
TGACTATTTCTAGCTTAAATGAATATGTACTTCCTGTAGATATCTCAAGTTTAGCAAGATAAATTTGATCTTTTTCATTTTCCACAGTTCTTTAACCATTCACTTTAGTTATTTACATTTTATTCCATAAGAACAGTAGAAAAACATTCAACCACATCTTCTCCACTGGCATGTTTTTCAAACTAATTTTTTACCTAATATCTCCTTACATCCATCTAAATCTACTGCTCATATGGCTTTGGAAGATCCAGTCAATTCAGGTTTATCTTCCACATATTTTGATTTAATTATAATTATAATAATTATAACTATACAGCTATGTTTCTCAACTTCATTGATTGCATTCCAATAAACACAGGAAATTACATTATCTTATAGATTTCCTCCTCATCCTCCTGTCATGTTCTTGCTTTAATATTTAAATATCTTCAGAGACTAATTCAAAGAATTAACCTCTGCCTCAATCCAGCTGTAAAGCTTCAGGTCATCTATATAAAACAGTTGTGAAATTGCCCCCTCTCTCCTTCCTGAATCATTAAATAGCCCTTTTCTTCATGACATGTTGCTGAAACAGGAATATAACATATTGCAAAAGTGACAAGTAGTCACTTTGGTAAATTTTACATTGTGCTTTAATCTTGTTTCATATTTTACCATCATTTTTCTGGTGCACTACATGTTTCCCTTATTAATTTGTCCTACATTTCTCTAACAAAGGATGCACTTTCATCATTTCAGTCAGAATCCATTTATGTGACATGCTTGCTGTAAAACATTTTTGCTTCATCTACCCACTGTGCAAGATGGTTGTGTTTGTTCTTTTTTTTTACATCTTAAGCTCTGTAGCAACTTCAATTCTCAATCAGCTGATTCTTCACCCCAAAAACCTTTGTTCAGCATCCTTTTTTCCTCTCCAGGAAAGATGTACTTAGTTTCAGTGTTTCTCTAATCTTTTACTAATATTTCCAGCAATGACTCTAGGCAAGTTAGGTATATTAAACATTTAACATCAGCCATTTTCTCTTTTATTTTCAATTTAATAAACAAGGTATTTTCTTCCATTATCCACCTAGTGGCATCTTTCCCAACATTTCTTCCAAATCTGTTCTGGCTTGTGAATGCATGTGGCAAGTGCTCTAGCAAATAGTCATGAATTCCATCCACTCCTTGTCCTTTCTAATTTATAGTTATACACAATCCCTTTGCATATCCTTGTATGTAATTTGTTCTTGTAATTCATTAATCATTATTAGAATTATTTCCAAGGGACTTCAATTAGGTTCATTTTCCTTCTTGATGGCATTTTTTTTTGAACAACAGAGAATTCTGGCCTCATAAAGCCTACAGTATAAAAGCTGGTTTTAAAGGCCAGCCATTAAAGGTTAACAGCTCTATGTCCTGCCAGACTGAGCCACATCAGATTAGAAATACATGGAAATTTCTAAAAATAATCCTACAACCTGGCCAAATTTAAGACCATGGTCTCAGGTGTGTGTCTAAGTATACAGACATTTCCTGAAAACATGAAATTTTTTATTTTGAAATATCTTTTTGTCCTCTTTTAGTTTCAAAAGTGGAAAATTGTACTGTCTTCTAAAACATAACACATATGGAAGCTGAGAAGTAGTTTATGATGTCCTGAAGGCCTCCTGCATGAATATGGTCACATTGACATTTTAGTTCCTGACTGACATTTTATTTACTGACAGAATTATTGAGAACATTGCAGCCAAAAGTATTTTAAAAGATGTAAATTAGTTGTTGCCTCTAAAACGACAGACAACAGTATCACTAAGTTTCTGCATCCAGGTAAGTTAGCAGCTGAACTTTTAATTCAGAGCCAGTCAATTCTTCCTGCAGAGTGAACATGGGATGACCCGCAGACGCAGATGATGAAAAAGTTACTTACTCCTTTTACGCTGGTTTGGGTTTTTTTACACATCTGTCTTTTGGTTTCTCTTTTAGCAACATTGTCTGTGTAATGTCAGTATTATTTGTGCAAAACTTAACTGTGTTCATGAGCGAGCCCCATGGAGACTAAATTGTGATTCAACAAATTCTGCTAACTGGGGAAAACTCTTGTGTTCACTTTTTCTCATTTAGATAATTCTTTCCTGCTACAGCAAGCTTTGCCTACTACTCTCAAGACTTAATGTATGTCTAGCACCAAAGTTACAGCAGAGCTCATGCATTTCCATCCTTTATGGACTCAGATTTTCTGTTGGTTTTCTGTAAAGCATCTGCCTATAACTGACTATTTTCTTTTATTCATTCTCAACTCTTTCCATTCACACATTTTTTCTCATATTTAAAGAAGCTGCAGATTTTTATTTTTTTTTAAATTTCTTTTTGTTTCTCAATGGAAACATCTTTGATGCAGGGCATAGGCCAATTTAACCTTGATGGCACCTCCCAGCTGGATCAACCATCATCCTCATTAATGTTTGGTTCCACTTGCAGAGCCTCATACCTCTTATGACAGGGCACCTTGGAAGGTGGGGTAGTCACAGGGGAGATGCACCTGCTCACTGGGCAGGAACTTGTTGCCGTTGTCATCTATCTTATAAGTCACTGAATTTGGCCAGTCAGAGGGAGAGTAGGGAATCACACATCCTGCGTGCCTGCTGGGCCTGTTCCAGGGAAGGTATGGTGGGATCCCAGTAGTCTACCTCTTGCACTCCCTGATACTCCTCAACATATTCGCCTCCACAAAGTGAAGCAGTGCCTCTACCTGGGCACACCTCCCGCAGGTGTGTGCACTGCTGCTGTCTGGTGCCGGTGTAAGAGTAGTGCACACCCTGTACTGGCCAGGGCATCAGCATCTTCCACCTTTGCCTTTGGCCAGGAAGCTGCGTCAGTTGAGTTGGTGTAGAGCTCTCTGTGAATACCATTGATCCTTGTTCAAGCCAACAGAGCTGAGTGTCCTTCCTTCATGCCCTTCCACGCAAAGTACCACACAACTGCTGTGTCATGCCCTGCTGATGTGCTATGCCCTGGCTGTCACGACACACCCTGTTTGCCTGTCCTGCTGGTAGTGCTCATGATCATCGGTGCTCTCTAATGGATTCTTTTACACATGTGGGAGGCTGGGCCACCATTGCTACTGGCCCTGCCCAGATCTCATCAGCTGCCCTTTGAGTGAGCTGTGGGCTCCTGGCAACTCTCTCGACTTCCCCTGAGGCCCCCTCAGTTTGGGAAATCCCTCTGTGCATCCTGCTAGAGTGCTCTGCCACAGTCCTGCACCAGAGCTGCTCACCTTGGTGACTGAGTCAACTCTCTATGGATTATTTGCAAATATCTTACCTAAGTACAATGGTCTATTCTGCAGCAGGAATTTCTCTGGAGAGTCTGTGTGTCTCAGGGATGGCAGCATTTTCCATCCAGGATGTTAATTAACATATCTAAGCATGGAAACTGTGCCTATCAATTGGTTTTCTTACAGCAGGAACTGCTTGAGGACATCTTTAGCACAGTGGAAAGTTTTAATCCAGAGTGCTTCTGTGTGAATCAGGGAAATACTTTGTTGCAAAGGTGCCTGATAGTTCTGTCAATCATCTCATCTCAGGTGAGCCCGTTGTCTTTTCTGTCCAAATGTTTAGTTGGAGAGTTCCAGAATCATCTAGAATGTGATGACTTAGGAGGTCAGGGTGGGCCTTCAGGCACAGTGCTAATACCTGCAATGCTGCATTATAGGTATAGGGAAAATTTTAGTTTCTTTCTACTTTTCTCTTCTAACACTAACTTGGGAGACATAACAGAATCTGAAAGGCTTGTGATCCTAACTATTGACCAGCATCAACAAGCTGCCTCGTTTGGCTTTGATTTTTCTGCTTGCCAACAAAATTTGAGTTGTCTGGCAAATAAAATCTCTCCCCTCAGCCAGGAGAATTGGCACATGGAACCTTTCAGTAGGAAACATATTGTTATAAGAGTCGATAAGCAGCTGTGAGGGAAGACGCAAAGCTTCTGGAGGTGGTAGCTGTACTGAATTTTACAGACATCTCTTTCTGAGGGCTGATGCAGAGCTTGGTCCTGACTATAGACATCCATAATCAGGCTCAACCTGGTAACAGGGCTTCTTCTGTTCTGCAAGGGACCTTGGTCCTGGCAGGTATTATGCTCTGTGTGTGGCAGAGGTACATAGGAAATGAAAAGGGTATGAGTCGTCTGTGTGATATGTTTGAGAGATGTATTCTTCTGGAGGAAGCTGGAGCGTGTGACAAAGGACAAGCACCATTCAGATGTGCTTTCTGAGATGTGTGCAAGTGATCTCAATTGAATTGTACTCCAAATTTTTGTATGGTGCCTAAAGGATCTCTGCAAGGAGGTTAGACTGTTTCTCCTCTGGTACATGCACAAGGTTTTATTGCAACAGAGTGGTGTTAGGCATGGCTGTTGACTCTAAGTCCTAGAAAAGCGTGAAAACACATGCTAAAGGGTTGACAGGAACCAATTACAGAAATACAGATGGTTAACACAACCAAAGTTGTGTTTTGAATTCTCTATGTTACAATACAAGGTATTCGGAAGTCATCTTTATATTATGCTAGAGCATGTAATGGTTTAGGAAAACAGCTATACACAGACGTTTCTCTGATCAGGCAGCAATGGAGAAAAAAAAAAATCATATTCCAACTTCCTTGAAAACTGTCTCCAAGGTGAAACATAATAGAATGTTTTTACTAAGGTGAACTCTAAACCACAAAAGCTTTTAAGCTTTTAAACTTTTGTGCATAACGTGAAAAATAAGAGTAATTACTTTGAAGTTAAGGGAGCACTCCCATGCTTAAGATCTTTGTTATATTGAAAATCAAGAGGTCACCCATAGGCTCGTAGTTAAAGCTGAGTTTCCTGTAAGTTGTCTCCATATGTATTCAGTCAGTGAGATTTCATATCATACTGAAAGATTTAGACAGGCTAAACTCTTAAGGACTTAACTAAACTCTAAATCCTTTATATTAGTAAGATCCTCTGAGTATAATGTTGTAGAATTAAACATACGCAATGGTACAAAAACATTGTTTGTCCATGTCATTTTTGTAGATGTTGTAATAGCCTTTGGGTGTAGTAACAGATGCTGCATCTCTTGCTTATGGCAGTTGTAGAAGTTGGAAACTCTTCTCTGTGGTGTTTAATGTGCAGCCAACCAGAAGCCTATGACTCTTCCTCACCATATAGGCAGTATGACCAGGATTTTGCTCCCTTTAGGCTCCAAGTGGTACTCCTTGTCAGCTTATGACTTAATTGACATACTTTGTGGTCTTTCCATAAGATAAAACTTCAAGAGTTTACCATGTATACCTTGGAGTTAGTTTAAGGTTATTTCAGGATTGCGGAAAGTTTCATTCACCGTTGTCCTAATTCTCAATTGGTAACAGACTTTGGCCTCTACAATCCCATGAGAAACTCCTGGGCATTTTCTCACTTGCTAGTTTGTACAGACTAAGAATGAAGAAGCATGGATGATGGGAGGTACCCTGGGAATGGTTTCATTAGCAGGATAGATATAGCATCAAAGATAAAGCTGCTTGAAGAAGATTTGGTGGTTTAACCTGGCTGGCAGTGAAAAACACACAGCTCTGTGTTTTCTTACTGACCTCTCCCTCCCCAGCCAGTGGGATTCATGAGCCTCGTTTAGATATAAAAGTAATATTTAGGATCTTAAAGAGCAGGTTGCTGTCTACTGATGTACACTATTCCAATCTCTGCATTGCATGTAGTAGTGTTCTATGTCTGCAATGAAATTTATATCAGCAGTGTCCAAAATGAGTTTAAAGTTACACAAAATTTGCTCCTGCCTCAAGATTATGGTTTCCTTTACAAAACTAAATGTAGTACTTTGCGGTACAAACTTTCAGTACACAAACTTTGTGTACTGAAGTCGTTACTTTCAATGTGAACGGAAATGTCTGTTATTTGATTTAAAACCTTTTACATCAGTGCTCTACAGACACACAATTTAACTACAAACAGAACAGATCTTGATGTATATATGCAGTAGCCATGTCAGTAAAATGTTGTTCCCAAGCTATTAATCCTGCTTCAGTGACGATAGCCTTGTACTGCTCCCAGAACATGAGCTAAGATCTGTGTCTAGCACTGGTTGGAGGTACTCACATTAACTCAGAAAGTTTGTTTCTTCAACTCAGAGCTACAGAGCCTAACATAAACAGAGAATCATGGATATGCTGATTGGAAGAAATCTCTAGAGACCTTCAACCTTTTGATCAAAGTATGACTATGGGCAACCATAAACTATACCATTGGTAATTTTACCTAGCCAAGTATAAAAAAATTGGGATTAGAGATTTCAGTCTCTTTGAATAACTTTTTCCTTTGCTGCACCATCCTTCTATTGGAAAAATATCTTCCTAATACATAACCTGATGCTTTTAGTCAAAATGAAAGCATACCTTTGGCTCATATTCAATTTAGCCTCCACTGTAACTCTCATATTCTTTTTGGCAGTGAGTTCCCACACTTTGCAAAGCTTTGTGCAAGGCATTGAAGGACTTCTCAGCCCAAATGGCAGAACTCTGTTTTCTCACTGGTTAGCTTTGAAAGATGTCTTCTGACTCAGTCCTCCAATCTTCCTTGGTCTGAAGCTACCTGTGGCCATCCCATCCTCTTCCCATAATTTGGTGTAAACAGAAAATTTGATGAAGTTTAACTCTGCTTCATCAGACAGGCTGTTGCTAAGGAAATGAACAATGTGGGCATTTGCTGTATTCATGACTCCTGCCATTGCTATAGTAACCACATTTTACTAGAAGCCACCTAAACTGTCTCAGGAATCAGTTAAATCATAAATTCTGACATTCCCCATTATATCCCTACCTCTTTGAGCATTGTTAGCTTTACCCAACTCTTTCTGCACCAGATCTCCACATTTTTATGTGATTCATAGCCTGAAATTAGCCCCCATCAGAACTCTACAGAAGGGCTCTCAAACCATTTACAGGTTATGGTTCCAGTGATTCAGAGTTGTCATTCTGGTCTCCATCAATGTTTGGAAAATGATGTAATGGCTTAATATTTCGTATTTACATGCAGAGACATGTATTAGGCACCAAGCAAAGTAGATTTGTGTGGATGTAACAGCATTCTGTTAAGTAATGTCAGTATGGACAGTTTATAATTAGTTCAGATACAGAAAAATTGATCCATAAGCCATGCAAATGCACACACAACAACAGCTGCTTTCCCACTTCTAATCTCTTATTACTTCTACTCACTTATTACTCCTATTGCTGACCCATATTCAAATTATAACTCATTGCAATTATCTATATACCCCTGTTTTTAAGGCAGATTGCATCAATCTACAATGAAGGCAAGGAAAGCATTGCCTTAGATAAAAAGAATAATGCTGGAAGAAGAATAAGAATGTGAACTGTATCCTTGGCTGCATAAAAAGAGGTGTGACGAGCAGATCAAGGAAGGGGATTGTTCCCTTCTGTTCTCTTGAGGCTGCACATGCAGTGCTGCATCAAGCTCTGCTGGGGTCTCCAGTACAAGACAGACAAGGACCTTTTGGAGTGAGTCCAGAGGAGAACACAAAGGTGTTCGGAGGGCTGGAGCACCTCAGCTATGGAGACAGGCTGAGAAAGTTGTGCTTGTTCAGCCTGGAGAAGAGAAGGGTCTGGGGAAACCTTCCAGTACCTGAAAGGGTCTACAGGTAAGCTGGAGAAGGACGTTTTTTTCAGGGAGTGTAGTGATGGGACAAGAGGGATGATTTTAAACTGAAAGAGGATGGATTTGGATTTGGATTTGGATTAGATATTAGATAAAAAATCTTCCCTGTAAGAGTGGGGAGGCCCTGGCACTAGTTGCCCAGAGAAGCTGTTTCTGCCCCTGGATCCCTGGCAGTGTTCAAGGCCAGGTTAGATGGTGCTTTGGGCATCTGGGCTAGTGCAGGGTGTCCCTGCCCATGGCAGGGGGTTGGAACTAGATGGACTTTGAGATCCCTTCCAACCAAAACCATTCTATGATCCTGTGGTTATTTCTGCCAGTTATTTTTCACTTAATTTCTTCAACATAAATTCTTTGATTTATTCATATTGTTAACTATATAAATAATTTAGCTAAAATTATTACTGATGACTCTCCATAAGTAATATTTTTCTGTTGCACTGCTCAGTTTTAAATTATGAAAATAATATACCTCAAGGTATACCTAGGATTATTAAATGCAGTATAAGAACTTTAAAGAGAACTGTGGAATAAATTACCTGTCATAACTGTTATTGATCCTAGAAACCTCAAACAAGAAAAGAATGCATAGAAGATCTACTAGACAAACTTTGCAGTAGAAGTTATTAGGTTCAGCTGTTACGGGTTTTACTTCATATTTTTAAAGAAGTCCTTTAAAATACCAGTTGAACCAGGTTTTTTCTCATTCACAGCAACATTAAGAACATTTCAGGAATTCTGGATTTAATGCAACCTGGGTGCCAAACCTATAGATATACAGTGCATTAGTCTTCTCACCTAATAGATGGATGTAGACATCTGTATTTGAAGAGGTCACCCAAGGCTCCCTTTATAGCTATCTCATACTCTGCATAAGCATATGACCTGGAAGACAACCTGGCCATAACTAGTAAGCTACCTTCAAATGCAACAAAGCTAATTTCAGAGGCTTGGTGTATCCCATTTCTTCTTACAGCATGCAGCTCTAGTAGCACCCAGAGAAAAACCCCAGAGAAATGCACAGCACCACCACAGGCAGTAGCAATCACTCAACTTTTCAATCAACAACTCAACTCAATCAACAACTGTGTGAAAAAGACACAGGCAGATCTGAATGACTGTGGAATGGTGCAGCTCTTTACACGTCAGTTTAGTACCAAGGAAACTGAGGACAAATATTATAATTAACCATAATTTGGGCAGACAGACTAGGTAGGAAACAAACATCCAAGTTTAAAACTGACAGTGCTGAATTTCTAGGACTCCTGCTAGTACCAAAAAAAAGTGTGCTTTACACACTCACATGGACAGTCCTCCTGAACTGGATAATTTATAAGAGATCACACTTCGGTAATGCTTAACTCCCCACTGGGAAGTTAATGGACCCTTCCAGTTTACACCAGCTGAGTGCCAGTGTGAAGTGATGTCCTGGGCATTGAAACACAGCTTGCAAAGAACATGCTCTTCTCAATAAAATTCAGCCCCTGAAGGTAGATATCTAATGTGTTTTCAGACCCTTAAATCAGTGGTATGATTTTTTCTGTGTGTATATGTCTTTGTGGGGCATAGGTACTACAAACCGTTCCAAAGACAAAAGCAAGTGATAAGGTCTCAGGGCATACAGAAGTGACTAAGTGTGTACATCAAGAGATGCTGGTTGACTGTCTCCTGTCTGAATCGATCCTGTTATAAAAAAACAACAAAAAAACCCCCATAATAAAATCCATCCATTCATAAATGTTATATATATTAAGTAGGTCTTGCACAGTGTAAGTAAATTTTGTCCTCTTAAATGCTGGATGATTCTCATATTAAAAATGCTCATTATTGCAGATCTAAGGAATCCTGAATATATATTAATAATCATATTCAATTCCTATACAAACTTCTTAAGCTCAACTTGGCTGATGGGCAATTTGGAAACTATTAAATTTTGCCTATACACATAGATTGGTAAGATACTTCAACACAGGAACAACATAGTCAACATGAAATAGTGCCATTGCCCATATTTATAGTTCAGTTGCTGCAATAAATAAAAAATAGATAAGTAAGACACAACAGCTGCAAGTGTGCAGCCTGAAAATCAACACACATCGGTCTTTGTTATAAGCAAAGAAGTGAGGGTGCTGGACAGTGTATAGCTAAATGGGTAAAACATCCATAGAAGCTAGGCATTTCTTAGAGTATGATGAGAACTGCTGGGAGAGTCAAGGGTAATATGGGATACAGAAAATTGGCCATCATATTGATTAAATGAATAAGTTGTTTATTTTTGCCTCTGACTCCTGGAATGATAAATACAGGACTCTGGAAGGTGGCAGAACAACACCATTTGCTTAAATGTAGCGTGGGTAAAGTGTTAAATAGAAAGACCTCTTCATTGACAGCGAACAATAAAAGTCCAATAACCTGACTTCAGGTTAATTACACATGCAGCAAAGCATCAAGAATGATGCAATGCACAGTTCTAATGCCTGTTTATTAAGCAGGGCTGTTTTTATATGGAAAGCCCATTTTGGGATTTGGAAGATGGGAACTAAGTTGTCTTCTCTGCCACTGCTGTGTTAACTTTCTGTCTTCTGATTTAGCTCTCTGTAAGAGGCAGACAGTAACACTCTTCCATCCATCTTTATAATATCTGTGGTGACAAGACCTTTCACATAACCCAGGACCAGATTTTAATTTCAATAGATCAGAGGCAGGGAATGGCTATAACACAGAAACTACAGAGGAATATCGATGTTTTATTGTTCCATAACATAGGCAGGATGTCTTATACACCTGAACACCTATCAAGATTTTTTTAGAAGTATCAAGGCAAAGGTAAACCTCAAGGAAAGTTGTGACCTGGGATGATAGAAAGAAAGGGCAATTTTGTCCAAGCATGTGGGAAGTACTATCACCCCATGCAAAAGGCATGAATGTGCAAATTGAATAGGTTGGAAATGGGTATTTGTGCAATGGACAAAAGAGGGAATTAATTTCCAAATAATGAATAATAGAGAGTAGTAGAGTGGTGATAATGAAAGAATTTGAGATAAAGGACTTGCCTGATGCACCAGAGACACGTGAGAAGGGTATATAGAGTGGTGTGCGAAGGCCAAAATGAAAAGGTAAGTTAAACTAAAGAGGACTCAAATTGTCAAGGTCAGGGAAAATGGATAATGCAGCTGCAACAGCTTGGGAGGTTGGAAAAGAGTTTTCTCTATCTGCTATTTCTATTTAGATTATAAAACCTCCAGTGCAAAGCTTCTTTCTGGCTTTGAAAAGAGAACTGATTAGGTGAAAAGCTGGATGTTTTAGCCGCAAAGACTTGGAATTGAACTTTTTCTCACAATATGATTTGTCTTTGATTAGCACAAGCCAGAGTGCCACTGTCTTTTCTGGTAGGAATGTAGGACATGGCAAATGTAAGCTGGAAAACCGAAAGCTTGCACCCCGAATGTCAACTGTAATAAAGAAAGGAAGACAAAGATCCTGGATGTCTCCATCCTGGAGTTCACTACATGTTTTTTTTCTCTTTCTCTACATCAAAATTTTGCACTGTGAGACATAGAGGTACCATGGATCCTTCCTATCCCACTCATCTCTTCCCACTTTCATTACTGGATATTTGCCACCATACATGAGACAGTATAGCAATAAAGTACCAGACTCTTTCCTTGATCAGCAATGTCCAGATCTAGCTGGATGGCTTTCTTCCATCTGCAAACTGGCTCAATTCACCTTCTGTCAGCAGCTTCTGTGACTTGTACAGGACCCCCTACTGCAGCCTTCCACCTCTAACATTTGCCTACAAGGTGACAAGACCCATCAGCGAATGGGTCATGTTTCTTCTCATTTTATGGTAGTTCTTATATGGTGGGGCCTCACTTCCACTCTTGCGATACTCCAAAGTCTTTGCCTTCTGGCTGCTCCATGATCAATTCCAGAATTCCTGGGTCATTAGGGTTTCCTATTTGAGCCCACTGTGTAATCACTGTGACCCACTTACTCCATGTAGCATCAGTTACATGATGTGTAGAAGTGATTATACTCTCTTTGAACATCCAGCCCAGCACCATTAGCTGGGGTAGCAGAAGGAGCTGGGCTTCAGTACTAATCACTTTTGAAGCAGCTCAAATTCCTTCCATATGCTGTCAATACCTCTTTCAGTTGGATATAAATCAGAGATTAGAGGTGGCAGATCTTCCTTCCCCTGTTGAACTGGTCCTGAATATAAATATAGCCAGAATTCTAACTGGGATAAAGAAGATACCCTATTGCAATCCTCAATCTAAAGTCCTGGTGCCTGTGCCAAGCCGTACCCTTTGAGATATATATTTATATATATATATATATAAAATACACACACACACATATATACATGTATATAAAAATAAACACCTACGTGGGATTGGGTTTTTTTTTGGCAGAAAGCTTTAAAGACAAAAAGAAAATAAGGTAAAAATAGTGTATTAACAGAGGTGGAGAGGGAAGGAGGGAGATTAAAACAGGAGGGAGGCAAAGGACAAGCAGGGACAAGAACATAAGTGCAAGCAGAGACGAAGTTTTTGTAAGAGACAGAAAAGGTGATTGCAATAATGCAGGCAAAAGCTTGCCCTCTATTGTAAAAGTTTCTCACAGCAGTCCCAGCTCTAGGAATTTGTGGCACCAAGCTGAGCTGCTTTGTATGCTTCCTGGTATGCCAAAACCAAGATTGAACTCTAGCTCCCAGCTGCTTCACAGCAGTTCTGGTGATTCAGTTCTGGGAGCAGAACCAAATATTTGGCTCTGTTTGTGTGTTGAATGCATGCTGAGTTCTTTTCTTTTGCTCTGTGTAAAACTGTAAGGTGGACAAAAAATTCTGGACAATTAAAGATACCAACAAACTGCTATATTAGTTTTCTGTAATCTCTTTTTCCTGTTGGAGAAAAGAAAAATCCTTTCTGCAGAAATAAAATAAAATGAGGGATGACATACCAAGTTATGCAATAGCAGCTCTGCTAAAAATTACTATAAAAAGTCATAAAAATGAGAAGAATATTTACATGTTACTAGATGGATGGAAAGACTAATTCTTTTATACTGGAAAATAAATTCATGGCAACTAACTGGGTTAGTAGATTCAAAGGACTTAAGATAGAAACAGAAATGCAGTCTGGCTTCTGATTTCTGGATGACACTCATTTGACATTTTCAAGCTTTCTGCTACAGCTGGGGCACTTTGCTTTGAATGAAAGCTGAGATTTTTCTTCAGTGTGCTGGGGCTTTAGGGTTTTTTTCAATAGCTGGAACCTTAAGGAAAACAAGTGCAGTGAGGCTTGCAGTAAAATTGTGTGAGATGGGAGCAGAGAGTTTCATCAATGTTTTGTTGGTGTGACCAGAAGGAGGCATTATGAGGATTCACTTCCAGACTTTTTTATTTACTGAGATTTTCACACTCCCTGCATATTTTTCAGTAGAGGTAATGTTCCCCTTGTAACAAATTTAGGACTATGTATAACCTGATTTTCTTATTTATCTCTGTCAGATTCCTAACCAGCACCCCACAGGTCCATGGAGCACATACACACTGAATGCAAGAGTCTTGGTTTGTCTTCTCTTCATAGAACATAGAATCATAGAATTGTTAAGGTTGGAAAAGACCCCTAAGATCATCCAGTCCAACCATTAACCTACCACAACCAAGTCTACCCTTTTGATAACAAGATTATCCAAACGTAATTTCTCAATTATATATTCCTGAAGTTTTTATCTTTCTAATGTGTTTTTACATATACATTTCATATACATATGTCTCTACATATATATCTACAGTTTTCAAGCTTCAAGCTTTACAAAGACCAATGCTGTAGGATTCCAGTTGTTATGATGATTAATTACTTTCACTCTAAAGAAACCTGCCCCATGTTAAATGTAAACAAATAGAAAAAAAAACCAGTCTTTTTATCATGTTATACCTATTTCTGCTAGAAAGAGTGTCTCACTATTAAAGTATCCTTTCTTCTATATACGAAACATTTGGTAAATGTTGTCAGTGATGCCCTGTGTGATCATCAGAATAGTTGAAGAGAATCACATCATTACTCCGAGCAGGAAGGGGAAGAAGGGAATTTACTATCTTTGGAGTGTTTTGGTTTGGTGTCTGTTTTTTTTTTCCCCTTTCTGATACTGGCAGCTGCAGAGCTGTGAGATGTTCCAATAAAGAAGCATGTCAGTGTGCCAGCTTGTAAAGAAGAGTGCAGAGTGTTTGAAGAAACTGTTGAAAGAGAAGCAGTGGCATGAGAGAAACATGCAAAGTCACATGTAACAACATAATCATAGTTTATAGGAGGAAAAAAAGAGGAATAGGTCACAGTCATGCCAGTGAACTGTCAGTCTTTGCCTTTTAGTAGCAGGAAAAACTGAGGCATAACTAACATCCGTCAGAATAACCAAACTTATATACTGAATGACTCACTCTTTTTTTCAGGTCCTCTTTCCTGTGCAAGTTATGGAGGTGTTCACTGTTGTAGTACATTGGATCACAATGAGGAGTCATCCTTTTTTAAAGAAAAATACTTGTAAGTCATTCCTTGTTTCCTCATGGCCGGAGTACACATTGATGCAAACTGGTATTGATCAAATAAAGTCAGTGCAAATTTATACCAGTAGAGTCTCTTCCTTTTTATATACATGGAAGCTGAATGAATCACACATTTTTTAGGTTTGAGCTTTAGGCATTATAGTAGTTATCTAACTACTTAAACAGTTTATCCTGAATGCTTCATCAAACATTAATAAAACCACACTAAACCCATCAAGGTTTATCATCTTAGGAACTCAAGAGAGCAGGAGAGATCACAGCTAGAATTTCAAAAAGTTTCTAGTTCCTAGACTGAAAGTTTCCTGAGGACACAAAGCAAGATCATCCAGCAGGTGAGGGAACTTGAAAAACCTTCTCAAATGTGAATCCAAATGGCTTTTGGATATCACTCTGTTCAGGGTCGCTCTGAATTGATGGGGTCTGGGATAGAAGCGGTGTTCACCATTCCTTGGAAATATTTTGAATGTAATATAGCTTTGGATAATGAGCTGCATTCAGAGTAATGTCTGCAGTTGGGTAACATAGATGCTTGTTTGCTTTGAATGATACTGAAGAAAAAAACAGGAGGAATCAACCTCTTCTTAACAATGGAACAGTGTCTACAATTCTGGAAACAAAACCAGGAATGGGTGCCCCAAATGAGGAAGGGAATACAGTGACTCAAAGGTTTCCCTTGCAGTCATTGAATTTTGTATGTCTTCATGAAGGTCTTTGCATTCAAACTTTAAGCAAAGAGAAAATGGTTTTCAAGCTTTCAACTGAAAGCTAACGAGGAATACTTAAGTATGCTTATTATTTAGGTGGAGACTGAACAGAAATTATCATCACTGACTTAAAGGTAGGTGTGGGGGCTTTTTTTTCTCTGCTATGTAGGAAGGCTACAGTCTTCTTTGTGTGGAGCAAATCAGCAGAAATCTTCTGGCTTGTGGCCTTTCCTGCATCCCAGCTGATGTCACAGACTGTGTAGATCTCCCTCTTACCAAACTGAGTAGTTACATCATCTGAAGTTTGAAAAAATTATCTTCTAATTCCTACACAAGGCATTATATAATAGATACTGTGCAGCTACATGTGTCTTCTTCCCAGTTCTCGTATCTGCTTCTTGCTGCTTTTTTCCTCTTCTCTTTACAGCTTTTTGAAACATCTATAGGATTTGTCAGAAAATGCAGGGTTTTTTTAAATTGTTTTTGGTTTTTTTTCAGTTCTGGCTTCAGATGAAAGATGAATTATCAGCCTAAATATTTGCTGAAGAAAAAAAGGTATTTTACATGTTTGCTTCCCAAGAAATCTGTATTAAAATCTCCCATCCAGACATTCTATATATCAGGCTTGATGGATAGTAATTTTATTCTAAGAGATAATAAAAAAATACACTGTAAATTAAAAGATGACAAGGTGTGCTTCTTGGGTCAAAAAAAAAAGGAAAGTATCTCTTTAGCCTTGTCAGGTGGTGAAGGTAGCTGAAGAGTGTCATTAATACTCTTTGTGAGTTCTGATTGTTTCTTTGAACTTGGTACACCAATCTCATCAAAAGTTGCATGAGAGTATTCACAGTATAGAAAGGCTTGTACACCTATGATTTGATGTATAGTCTGACCTGTTCCATTTCTCTCCAATAAATAATGTCATACTGATCCATGTTTTCAAATATGCTAGTCTCCTAAGTGCTCCCACCTTTCTTTAGTATCATATAATCCTTCAGGATGAGGGGAATGAAGGATGTTCATCTTCTGGTTTCTTTTGTCTTCCTTCCTATTATGTTTGAGGTTTTCCAAGCAATGCCTCAGGCTTCTGCCTTGCAATCACATCACTACATTTTACTGCAAAACTTTCTGAAGTGCATGAGCTGAATTGCTTTTAAGCAGAACATAGTAAGTTTATTCTCCAGGATTGGGTTGGCAACAGGTTTTGGAGGTGTTTCCTGATACACACATGTGCACCTCTATGCAACTTGCTCATGAGAGAAGAGAATAACATCATTTTGCAAAACATACAAAAATGGGCATCTGAGGATCTGGAAAATGAAATTATTCAATCTGTTTTCCCTTGCCTGATGCTTTAGTCATGGTAATGTAGATCAAGATGTTTATTATAATACAAGAGTTAGAGAGTCAGACAAACAAAAAAAGCCCTATCTCTAATTAACTTGTTTGAATGATTGTTTTTTGTTTACCTGATTGGTTTCTTATTCATTTAGCGACTACAACAGTGAGAGCTGGTCCTGATCCAGACCAATCACAGACATGATGACCCCTGAACCCAGTAGAGAGCTGAGGCTGGGAAGGATTTGACTCTCGCGTTTCAAAGTACTTCAAAGATTTCAAAGTACTTCTATAGTGGACATATCAGTAAGTAAAAACATTTGGTAATCTAGTTTTACAATTTTTCCTCTCTTTTCATATTCTAAATGAAAAATAAGTTTTATAAACCAAAAGAAAACAATAATTTAATTACAAAACTATGAGAATAGGGGCTTCAACAATATAACTCTCATGTAAAGACCAAAATATTTACAATACCTGTTTTTTCTTAAATTATGTTCAGACTTTGGAAGTCAGTATTCCAACTGAGAACCTTTTTGAAAAGTCTCGACTGCAGAAAACAATGACAAAATAGTCACAAATAGGTGTGAGGACACAGCCCACAGTACCTGCACGTATTTTGTGGGCAATGTGCTTCGTGCTGTTGAAATAATTTTCAATACCATTTTAAGTAACTTAGCTTCTCAGAAATGACACAATGGGGATCTTTCTGCTCCTTAGTAATCTGAAGCAATGTATGAGATGTTTGCTAGCACATTTAAAAGTCAGCCCTTTTTTTTTCCATAGCATTTTAAGAAAGATCTCTGTTCTAGCTGCTACCAGTTTCAAGACCTAAAGCGAAACCTTTTTTACAGATCAAAGCTGCAGCCTTGTGAAATTTCATGACCAGGGTTGCAAAACTGAATCCCCTTTTATCTTTTTCAAATAGTGCTGTTCTAGGAATACTTCAAATATAATTTTCGTATGCATTTCTAAATAACTAGTGAAGATCTAACCTCATCCTTTCATAAGCAAAAAGCACTTTGACATTGGTCTTACTGGAACTGGAAAGCAGCTCGTAACTCTGGATAGAGAACTTAAAAACCCTCATAAATTAACAAAACGTGATACGCCAGTAGTTGTCCCTGTCCAGATTTTTTTATTGGTTTTTTACACACCATTTCTATGTAACTGTTCCTGATAGTGATGTAGACAGGAACCAGTTTTTAGTAGTCACATGCTAGTTTGACATGTTCAGAATTTTTAGTTTTGGCAGGTTTAGCCAAAAGACCGGACAATAGTAGGGAGGAACAAATTAGCCAACAGATGTCTCTTAACAAGAGGGCCTCACCCAGTAACAGGGATGAGATAACAGAGGCTGCTAGAAAAGATAAGCAGGGATATGGGGCAGTTTGAGAGGACAGCAGCTGCTTACTCATCATGGTTCGGCACTCCACAGCAAAGGGTCAAGAGTGCATCTTGAGGAAGACTACGAGCCGTCCTCCCAAAGACCCCAGCCCACGACCACCAGACGGCAATGCACAGGCGCCAGGGGAGGAGACTTATGATAATGAGCTCTTGGAACTGTTTTAAATACCTCTTGGAACTAATTTAAATAATTCCTGGAACTCTTTAGAATAAGCCAACCTTTTCTTGGGAAATCTTATGTATATGCATAACTTTGTGTAATAAATAGCTGGCTGTTTTGGTGAAGCAGCGTGCAAGCTAGGAGGCGCTAGCCCCCTTGCACCCGGCGCCGAAACATACCTGCTTTATAACCTTTCACGGGTTGTGAAGTTTGATTCTGCAAGTCAACAGAACATAACACATGTCCTGAGATTCATGAAAACTTAATGGAGTTTGATTTCAAAAGCACAGAGATAAAAAATAGGTGCTGGAAGATTATTTTAACATAGAATGTTTTGTTAAAATCTCCTGTGTCTCATAAGATGATAGGATCTTACAACATGAATTCTGTCTTTGTTTTGTGTTAGCTCCATCCTGCCATATTGATTTTTAATGAATCTTTCATCTGTTTTGCTGACCTGATTAGTGATACATACATTTTCCAATTTCACAGGATCGAGTAGAAACAACCTTCTGTCCAGTTATCCACATAGTATCTAGTTTCTAGAGAGCCTAAGCAACAGACCTCTCCTCGATGTTTTTCAAACTGATCATGACGATCCTGGTAGTCTGTCGCACCGAGCTACTCACGAGGGATGTGAAAGCGGCTCGGCCCTGGATACCTTGAGGCCCCATCTCCGCAGGGACAACCACGGGGAGCTGTGCCGAGAGCTCCGACCTGAGCTGTCCTGTAAGCGGAGACCAACCAGGGCAGCGCTGCGTAATTCAGAGTCCAAACCCAGGCTGAGCCTTGAGTTCCTTCAACAATGAGCCCGAGTCCCAATCAAACCACTCTTCAGCTGCCTAAAAGCAGCACAAAGACCGGCCTGAGGGGCCCATTTGGCTTCAATGGGCCCAGACAACACCTGGATATGAATAAATTAAGATAAAGGGGAACACTGCTAACGGCAAACATCGCGGGTGGTGGTGTCCACCCGGGCACGGTCCTTGTCCACTGCCGTGTGGCTCAAGGCAGTAAACACAAATAACGCCCCCCCCCCGGGCTGCTGGCTGAGGGAACGCATGGAGAGCCCTGACCTGGAGAGAGAGGGTGAGTATTTGACGTGCTGGAAGTTTGTAGTCTCGGGTGACTGACCATCACACGCGTGTGGTATTTAGTGCGGCTGTGAGCTGTTACAGCGACAGCCGTGGGTCTGGCGCTGTGACGGTGACTCTTGTGACTCGCCCGCGGGTGGTAGTCGTGGGGTTTGTGACTCTGTTACGGGGTTAATGCTGCCGGTCCTCGCTGCAGTAGTGCGTGTTGTGAATTTCTTGTGTTGCAATAGTGTAGTTTCACTTTCATAGCGCAGTGGTGCGTTTCTCCACTGTATCCCTAAAAGCTGCGGTAGTGACGTATTGAATCTGCACGTGGTGTTTTAATAGTTTACTTAAACCACACAATGGAGTGTCTTTCGTCACAGATCCTCCACTTTTCATCATAGATCCTTTATGCCCTTTATAGCCCCAGAAAATCATTGCTGCTGTAGAAATGGGTGAAGATGACTAAACAGTGGCACCTAACAATAACAGCATAAACTTCCAAATTTCATTTACTGTGTATCTTGGGAGCCTGGAGAGCTGCATGCTGAAAGATAATTTTAATTGCTAAGAGAGAGTACCACACATTTTTTATAGTGCAGCTATGCTAATAATAGAAAATATATTGTCTACACTTTTTATTATTAAATACACTGTTTACTCAAATGGAAATCTCTGAGTTTAGATATGCATAGAAATCTCTTTAAACCAAGATAATTTGAGACATTTGGCATTTACAAGATTAGGATGTTTCTGCTTGTACATCGAATAAACTAGCACTCAGAAAATACAGTTTAAAAAAACCCAGGTTGTGGTTCACAGCTTTTTTT
>VXBZ01012762.1:21071-41077 GCA_013399135.1 Heliornis fulica | reverse complement strand
TTTTCTAAGTCAATTGCCCTGAACTTTTTCAAAATCCCCCAGTTACTATTTTGGATCAATCTAAGAACTTTGTAGCATCTGGGGATGAGAAGCAAACAGTACTGTGGACTCTTGAAAACATTGGAAATGTTAGACTGTTGACCCTCATAAAGTGGAGTTGCATTCACATTTTGTTTTTCTATAGCTGTTTTTTCCTACATGAAAATTAAATTTTAATACTAAGGAAAGCAAACAGACATGTAATTAGTAGATAGTGTATTTTCTTCTGCCAAAGATTTGCTCCTACTTTTGCCTACATTCGCTATTTTTATTTAACAGAGAATGACAGAGAAAGAACTTGAATTATTCCATACCTGACAAGATTACTTAATAGAATTTTTGCCCTAACACTCTTTCACCTAAAAGCAGCTAAGAGCCCACCTTCAATTTATAAGATTAAACAAACAAACAAACAAAAAAACCCAAACCACCCTGTTCTGTTACCCTGTTCTTTTTAGTTAGGGAATTTATAAATAGCAAGGCCAATCCACTACACTGAACAATTTTTGAGCAAGTCAGTAGTGTCTGTTATGATCTCAGAATAAAAATGGATCTCACTTTTAATTTTTTCAAAGATTGAAACAAATGCAAAGACTTTATAAACATGGTATTGAGGTTTACCTCAGAGACTAGAGCACATAATTTTTTGAAAAACGAGAAAATCTTTCTAAAGTAGCAGGATAAGTGCATGTACATACAGCCCAGCACTGCCACGCATCAATACAACATTTTGCATTCAGTGTGTTTTGTGCTGATCACAGCTTTCAGTCAGGTCAACCTCATCTGCTTTGTTTACTAAACACCACATGTATCATACCATGCCAGTTTTTATTGATTTGAATTTTCTGCAATTCCACTGAATGCTACAAAATGCTGTAGCTGAGACTAGCACTTGAGTTGAAAGCTGCAGAAAGCTGTATATAAACAACAACATTTTTAATAAAAAAATGTGTTTAGGTATCAGTGTGATGACAAGCTGAATGATTGATGCAGAACAGGCCCTCATTCTTCTCTGATGCTATGTATTACATGATTTATTGCCAAACTGGGCTTGGACAATATATGAAAATTATCCAATTAACTAAACTCAGTCCAGGATCTTATAATGTAGTCCTGTACCCTGCTACCAGCTAAACTGCAGATATGGAGGTTAGCTGTAGAGAGGGAGAATAAAAGCTAAAACTAAATCTGAAGCTGTTTACCACAATAGATGCAGAGGGATTCACCTGCTTAGGACCCCTAGTTCAAAGCCTCCAAGTGGGCATCACACCAGGGACATGATAAACAACTGCTGAAAGATAACCAGAGTTTTTTATAAAAGTGTACAAGCAACCC
This sequence comes from Heliornis fulica, assembly GCA_013399135.1. NCBI lineage: Eukaryota > Metazoa > Chordata > Aves > Gruiformes > Heliornithidae > Heliornis > Heliornis fulica. The sequence goes on along the minus strand of VXBZ01012762.1, from coordinate 39,703 downwards.
CATTAATCTGAGCTGTTGAAATTCTGTATCCCTGGATCTTACACATTTGCTGGCTGACCAAGATCCCTCTTCTGTAGTTTTTGGCTAAAAAGCATTCCACCTTCCATCTTTCTTCAGGGACTCAGCTGTAAACAAAGCACAGATGCAGCCTGGATAGTAATGAATCACAGAACACAATTACAAATATAAAGTTTTAAGGTAGTTGTGAAATTATTTTTCCCCAGAGAAAGTCTAACATCTGAAAGCACTCTGATTTTACCCTTGTCCTTCACAGAGTTTTAACATCCTGAAATGGCTTTTTGGAGTGCTGACGATACCACCAAGCCCAGCACCTCTCTCTCTCTTCAGAGAAACTTAGCATACATATATATATATACTGGTAACAGTGTACAGAACAGAATGTTATTAACATGTTGTTGGAAAAGTAAATGTAGAACAAATTTTAAAAAGGTAAATAGCATTAATACAACCCAACAGCACTAAATTTAAAAGTACTAATTTTATGCACCTGATTATTTCAGCTTCTATAACCCCCAAGACTGATCCCTAGGTCAGAATCATAGTTCTTTCACAATGCAAAATTTTCAGTATTTTAAAGTAGCAGATGTTTTTGTGACAGTTATAATGAAACTCAATTCAATCAGGAGAGAAAAAATTATTTCCTTGTTAGAATTGCAATTTCTGTAGGGGGGGGGAAAGTTTGTATGTGTTCAAATCCACATTTATTACTGTGCTTGGAAACAGATTGAAAGCAAACCTCCATTTTTAAGCAAGCATGAGCTAAATGTTTTCCAGTTACTGTTTGGGCTGCAGTTAGATATTGCTTTCTCAAACATGCTGAGTTTTAACGAGCTCTGACACCACCAGTTTGAGGAAAGCTGCAGTGATGGATCATTGGTTCTACAATAGCCAGCGAGTGAACTTCTTTCAGCTGCATTTGTTGCATGTCATTACATGAGCTAGTTTTGCCAGGATCCTCCGTTTGAGCAGTTCCCCACTTTTCACCTGTATCATGATCATAAAACTATAGGGTTGTCAGTTATGATGTTCCTCCCAATTGGGTAACCTCATGTACCTACAACTGTGTCGTAGTCTTTATTTGGAAAATTAGACGAACTAATATGCTTTTATGTTCATTGAGTATATAACTGAATTCAAGGAGAACTCCAACTTGTGTACTTGTGATGGCAAGTTGAAGGTTTTATTTTAGGGATAAACAGGCAGCTCTAAAACTAAAGTTCATGGCGTTTCCACTGCACTGCTTGTGCAAAGATCAATTTTTTTTTATTTAGAGATGTAAAGTATTATCGGTTATCAGCTGTACAGTTGAACACCACTTATTAGCATCAGCAAACAATCTGGAAAGGAAGAATCAGTTGCATATTTCCTAAATGCCCTGATATGCCCTGTCTAATTTAAATAACTTCTTACAGGTTCAGGGGCACAGAACAACTCAGCGAGTATCCGACCCCTGTAGTGTACAGTCTCCTCTGGAAAGTGCATTGGAAATCATGTCTAAAAGCATTGGATATTCACTATCCTGATGTTTTATTTGCATATTCTTTTTAAGCCTTGCAACCTCTGTGACGAATACTTGTGAAAATCCTTGTTTCAAGTTGGAAAGGAGATGGTTAAACAAACAAAAACCCCCAAACCCACGTATATCCAGTGGAGCCAGAAAAATCACTTCATATCTTTAGTTAAAGACGGTAGTCACTAAGATACATGCACCCTTAGGTAGCATAACCACTGCTCTGAGGTTTTCTAGAGGCTGTTTTACCTACATTACGCTCTAAAAATAGGTTGTCTAATAGGATTATTAGACCAATCACCAGCCACTTTTCTCATCTGCACCTGTTCTCTGTTGTATTCAGTTGCAGAACTCAGAGAATGGATTAAATTAAATACAGGAAACAAGAAAAAGAATTAGTATTTCTTAATTTTGGGGAAGACAGGGAATAGCGAAATGGGTTTGCTTATAACAAGAATCCCTAGGCCAATTAATTGTAAGCTAGAAATCGCTTTGCAGCCCAAACCCAAAGATTTCACTTCAAATTCCTATTTATTTATATTATTTTTACAACACCAACACAAAGCACCATAGCACTTCTAATATAACATTTCAAAAATTTCCTCCCTACTTCTTCCTAAATAGTGGAAATACTTTAGTCGACCCAAGGAAGTTGACTTTTGAAAATATTTGCTTAGCTGAATGTAACTAAAATGGACAGTTAACCCAAAGTTCAGCACAGTTGGATAAGAGAAAAAATAGTGTTTCTTCTCTTCGGCTCCAAAAGATCTGAAGTGTTGCTTGATTTATAGACAAATCCACCAAACAGCAGCCAACCCAAAAGAACGTAGCTCAATATTGTACTGGAATACATGAGGAAGAAGCAAACTATTCACTTGCTACTTTGTACATGAAACACAATTGCATAAGAGGTGTTTGCAGAAATACATTTTACCTTTGCTGAGGTATGATTTAATTTTGAACTTCAACTGATTACCTGAAATCAGATGATAGTTGCTCATTCCCAAGAATGGTTTAGATAATAAATCATGCTGGAAAATCAAGAGAGTATTTTCAATCTATCTCTCACCAGGAAAGACTAAATTTGAAACTAGAAGCAGCTGGAGGAGCTGCCAATAGACATTGACATAGACATGGTAGAAGATAAGCTAAAGTATTTGAGAGCTACCTATGATTTTGTCAGACAGTGATCTGAACTTCCAGTTATGTGATTCTATCTTAGGAGATGTCTTTATAAAGAATATTCTATTTTCTAATTCTTAGCTATTTTCCATTTTTAAATGACTGTACAGAATGCCGCTTGGCAGGAAAATACATAAAAGGAAAAAATCTGATTAGAATGATAGTTTTATCTAAAGACAGTTATTTTGATCTTCCAAATACTTTATAATTAAAATATCTCCTAGATTATGTCATTTAATTGTATTTTTTATTTGCCCACATTTTAGTAGATAGTAATTTTGATTTCAAAATAAGATCTTCTAACTAGCTTGAAGATACTTTCCTCCTTTTTTGGGGGCTTGAAGATGAATTCCCAAGGGAATATTCACACTAAATCTTATTTTGGTATCCTGGAGACTCTAAAGTTAGTATGACTTGTTTAGGCTCACTTCCAGCTCTTTTTAGTCACTGATTTCTCTTAAAGAAATATGCTGACAATCATTTCAAGAGGCATTTACATTAAGCTGGGAGCCAACAAAGCACTTAAGTTGGTGTACTTAATAAAATGCATCTTCCATTGTAATCACTGTGCCAGCCTGCAAGATTAAAAATAAGCATACGCTTAACTGCTCTGATGAATTACAGCAGATCAGCAGTTTTATTATCACTGAAGTCAGGAGAGGTCCTCCAGTTTGCTATTTCTTTCCTTCTTTCAGCCTGTTGTTAAAAGGAAGATTTGTAATCGGAAGATTTTGGACAGTGATTCAAAGCCAGCCACAATCCATCACTGGAAGAATGTGGAACATGCAACTATTTGAGTTAGATAGTCACTTAGTTTTAACTCTTAAGTAATATTTTTTTTCAGTCTTCCCTTTGACTGCCTGAGTCAGCAATTTCTAGGCCAGCAGTTGCTTTCCTGGAGTCACCAGTTGCTGGGTGAGGTGGATTACCATGAGTTCAGCAACTACCTCCAAAACTTTAAATCTGACAGTGACCCCCCATACAGCTGATGAGTGCAGAGTCATTCTGCGTCAGTGGGATGTTACTTATTCTGAAGTGGTACCATAGCACCTTCCACAGTGTGTTAAGAGACTCATGTATGTTTAGTTGACCCTTGTCCTTCAGTGTTTCCAGGGTGTTTGTAGCTTTGGAGTAGAGTGAAGCATCTAGAGAACATCTGCCTTTCCAGAACATTGTAAAGTCATCTGTTTATGAGCTAGTTAGTGCAGGACTATGACGCTCAAACCCTCTTTCACAATGATTTTGCTGGACCCCTACCAGATCTCAGTGCAGTATAGGATTTGAGCTAGACCCAATTCTTTATGAAGTTAGTTCCCCAAAATAGGACTTCCCTTGATCTTAGCCAGCTTGGAGAGAAACAGAGCTGCCTTTACCTGGCTGCCTAATACCAAAAGAGAGGAATAGGAAAAATCACCTTCTGGGGATATGTCTCTCCACTGTCTAATGAGAAAATTTAGATAAAACACATAAATCTAGACACAGCAGTAGCAAAAAGAGTTAGCTGCAAGGCCAAGGCATAAAGATAGTTCAGATATTCAGCTTCTATCAACAAGTTATACAACTGGGTGTGCAATTATTTGGACTTAAAAGCGCTTTTTGATATATTTTTCTTGGCAGCTAATTAGGCTAAAGGTAGAGATGAGTGCAGAGAGACATTTTCAGGGTTTTTGCCTTTTAGTAATAAAATTTCATACATTGCACAATTTTTTTTTATTCCATTATTCTTTTTTATGATGAAACATTGAATGCAACTGTTCTAGTGAGATTCTTGCCTTACAATAGATTGAAATTGAAAAACATTAAAGTTTATAGGAATAATTCTTCAAATTATAATTGCCTTTCCATACCAGAGATTTGTTTTTGTGTAAAGCTATCAAATATTTAATAGCAGACCTTTACATAAAAGCAATTTTATTAAACAAAATGTAAAAATACAGCTGCTTAAATTATTGGCATCACTCCCTTGAAAGTTTGCTGGCAGTGCAATTACTGCTTATTTCTAAGGGAGAAAAATAGAATAACTTTAGGAAATACATTATTTGATATTTTTCAGTATCATATAAATGTAAATGTAAACAAATCATTCCTGAAAAATGACAGTATATAAAGAGCATAATAGTAGTCTTCAGTTTACAGCTGCAATATTCTCATCTGAGAAATAAGGCAGAAAATTTTGTACTGCATTTGTTCAGCTGCTCTGGCAGTTGCTGAGGACTGTGTAAGACAATAATTTCTATGATGGTGAAACAAAATTTTTTTGTATAGTCAGAAAATGACTAAACTTCTGGTCCAAGGTGTGATGCCTTAGTCTGAAGTTGGACTGTTTTGGTCTGAGGCAGGGAGCTCTGGAAGCCCTTTTGGTAAGCTGTCTCAAGGAAAAATTCTCTGCACCAACTCAACTTCTTTACGCATGAGTGACAGTAGACCTGTACCTTGAAGAAGGAAGCCTCAATGTCTTTTGGAAATATACTTTCTGCTCTGAAAGCCTGCAGGTCAAAACCAACTCCTTTGGTGCATGTTTTCAAGTGGGTGATTGACAACTCCCAGAAGTGTTGCAGAAGTTCTTTTTCAGAGTCAATGATCAGTGATTCATTTTTTCTTATGCTTTTCAAAAAGCCTGAAGACTTTTTCATATTTCATGTTGTAGTCACAACACATTGGAAAACAATCAGTTGCCAAGTTTGAAGTTTCCAAGAGCCTTGAGATTACATACATCTATTTAACTTGAAAAATAAATGATAGTGTTACAAAAAATAGAGTTAGTTTGATGGCAAGTCACTTAAAAGAGGAATTCTTCAATAGAAACATGTGGCTAAATCCTTGGACCAGTTCCCAGGCTGCTCTACATCAGGAAGAACCTGCTTTGCTTCATTTCTGCATGTTGTCACGTCTGTGATGAAAATGCTCTGCATTGGCTTGAGGTTAAGCAAAATAAAGTGGACATGGCAAACCACTGGACATGATACAAGAAATTTCTGATTGTGACATACAGTATTATCTTGTGAAATGCCAGACAAGATGCTGACAGAAAGTACAAATGGGGCCATGAGGGATGACTGAATTTCATAGGTAGTTAAAGGGGAACTATGTCAATAAACAGGCAGACTTCACAGGTATCAGGAGGGGATCATCAGGGACCTTTTGTGTGGCTGAGGGAGACCCTCCCATTGGGTGATGACATTCAGAAAGACCCCCTTGCTTACTATACTCCTCAGAGTCGAAGAATCTAGCCACATATCAGAGTCAACCTTTGCCTGTCAGAGCCCTCTACAAGACTTTTATTGAGTCAGTTTTGCAAAATTGGAAGAGATTAGACTGATATGAAGAGTCCAGCATTGCCATTGATAAATATACTTACTGCAATAGTGCTAATATATATGATTATCATTATAATACCAACATAATGCTATCCTGGGTATTCTTCATCAAAAAGGTGTTCATATCTTGGGTGGAGGAGAAGGCGTTTGACTGCCTCTTTGAGATCTTCAATTGCTTCTCTCCCCTCCTCAGAGGTAATGTCCTCAATAGCCTTTATACTCCAGGCTTAGCTGTCCACTCCTGGGGTGACATTTAACATGATTTGGGTGGAGAGTTGAGGACTACAGTCATACATGTTTAGCAAGTACTCCTCTTAGCTCATTATCATATTTAGGGGTGTAAACTTTAATATTAATTTCACAGTTAATGAAGGTCTCACTCTGGGTACTGTGGCCTTAAAGACTGTGTAGAAACCATTTATCTCTTTATTGTGCACTCCCTCACCGAAACAAAGCCATCTTGCCATCATAAGAAGACCTCCTTCAGCTGCTTTTCAGAACACCCTTGCAGATCTCCATCCACAGTTTGTATAACAGATAAGTGGACAACAAATATTTTAACCTTTAGGTGCAGTTCTCACAGTAACCATATCAGAAATACCAAATTTGTATACAGAAGTAGCAAAACTGGTAGCAATGAGGAAAAAAAGTGATTAGCACTAGTTGATTCTCTGGGAAGAGGGAATCAAGAGAGGTTAAAAAGTAAAGGAAAGGAAAAAGGAATACTAAGATATGAAATGATATTAGAGCCCATCCAGGGGTAAGCCAACCCTGTTTTACTGTCAGGAGATCTGGACCAGGATCCTGGCTAACAGAGTATCCAGACAAATGGAAGGAGCATCCCATTATCACTCCATCAGTGATACCACCATTTCCAGCATAGGCAGCATATAGTGCCTGTGCTAAGGCACATCCCTTACAAATCAGTGGACAGTGCTGAGCTCTGCATTTCAAAATGATTCAACCATTCAGAACCAAATTTACTGAACAATATAAGGAACCATAGATGAGGTAAATATTAGGCTTTGAGTACTGACTTTTTTTTTTCCTTGTTATTATTCCAGTGCTTTCTGTTGTTTCAAGTGGTAACACTTCAATATTTATAAGCTGTATTGATTGTATTTCTTCTGCCATATATCAGAACCCACCACAGCTAGAACATTAATTTGCCATGTTAAGTCAAATGCACACTTAGAAAAATGAGATATTAATGAAATCAACACCTCAGGCTGTATGTGCATATATTCCATGTTGTAAAACACACTGGCTAAGTTGCTTGTAATTCTAGTTCTTCTTGCTTGCAAGTTTCATTTGTTTTAGAGCAACAGTAGAAAGGATTCTTTCTAGTGCCTTTAATAGTTCAGTTTAATATATATATATATTTTAAAAACCCAAAACATGAATAAAGTGGAGAACTGAAAATACAGTGGGCAGAGGGGAACAACTAAACTTATCCTACTTAAAATGCATCTCAAAGATCAAAATTCCGTGCATTTTTTTATTTTAATAAGCAGGGTCAAAAATAGTAATGTGATTAGGATGACAATGGCAGAATGAAGTCTTAAAATCAAAACAGATGGTTAAGAGACCAAAACTTGGGTTGGTGAAGTTGTGTGATCTTGTTTCTGAAGTATGCAAAGTGCACTTGATTGTCAGAGAGTTCTGCTCTTATTTAGGGCAAATATTTTTTAAAAAAATAGATTTTCAAGATTTTTGGGAAAGATACCAGACTTAATTCCAGACTCAGATGGATGTCTCTGTAAGCACTTGATTTTTGGAGATCACTTCCCAAAAAAAAAACCCCAAACCTAAACCTAAAGACTTCAAAGAGGATAAGGACACTATAGCTTCTACACTCCTCCTTAACTCACTGGCATAACCTGCAAGACTGTTGCCTTGGGATATCTGTACCTCTTCCCTCACCCTTCCACTTGGTTTAGCAGCACTCTGTCCTAATAATTACAGATTTTGCTTTTCTGCATTCTCACAGTTGAGGTTCACTGCAGTACTTTTGTCTCTTCATCTGGAAGTTTACCTTGACATCACCTGCCTGGAAAAAATTCCTCTTACTGAGTCAAACTCTTTCCTTGTGTGTAGTGACCTGTCAGGTGCACTGACAGCTGTTACTGTTTTTAAGGTCCTGCATGCAGAGTACATGAGGTGGTATCCATTTCAGCCACTGCGAGTTTGTACTTAAATAGTACATAGTGATGTTTACTGTGACTGTGAAGCTAATACTTACACACAATCCTGCTACATTTTCTGAATATATAAACTTCATGAATGCATTCTAGAGATATATTTTTAATAGGATTTTAATATCCAAAGTTTTACAACTGAGTTTTTTAAACAACAAAATTTTTATCTATTTTTTGTAATCCTTGACTTGGAACGATAGATGCCTTAAGTCACTGTTGAATTGTCAGGAGCTGATGTGTGTTTCACTTTGGCAAACAAGCTTCTTGCATTTTGACATGTGAGTATAGTTTTAAAAGGCAGAAAGTGATGCTAGAAATGTAAAATAGGCAGCAGATAACTATATCCTGGAATATTCTTTTTCCTATAATTTTGCTCTGAAGTACTCATATGTGAACAAAATACAACTGCCCTGAGGGAAGAGACTGGATCTCTTTTGATACACTCCCACAAGGAGGATGCTCTAGCAAGTAAGTGAGTCCTGTTGCCTTTTACACAGATATGCTGAAAACACACATGAAATTTAGAATATACATTGTTGACTCACTCATTCGCTATTCCTCAATTAGTAGCTCTACTAGAGGGAAATAAAAGATGAACAAAGGTCTCCCACTAACTGGTCAGTACTATGTGTAGAAAAGACTCCTCTTGAGCTGTATTTAAAAGGGTAGAGTAAGTGAAGAAAGATGGGTACCTTATATTTACTTTCACAGGACTCTCACAGCAAATATGAAAGAAGAGGAGGTACATGCACTTCTAACACACAGTGTGTTACGCCTTTTTTCACACATTAATTTCCTCTTTTTGTAGGTGGTATTAACCAGTGTATGCATTTTCCATCTACCATGTTGGGAACATCTGATCCTATTCCACAGCATCCAACTGCCCTTGCATGGTCCAAGTCTCAAAATCCAGGTATCTCTGCTTCCAACATTTGCAAGCCAGTTCCAAACTGAAAGCTGACTAGTTCAACCGGTTCACTTGAACTCACCACCGTGCTATGGAACACATCTAATTTATAGGGGGCAGAGCAAGCCAGCATGGTATCTTGACCAGAAGCACATTGGTGTGAATAACTCCTGTCCAGCTCAAAGATGACTTGTGCTTATCTTGCTTGAGTTTAGTCTGTCTGAGCCTATCGGCACAAAAATGACTTTGTAAGGCCAATGTTGTTACAGTACATCAAGTCCTGACTGTAACACTTTTTCTCTTCTAGCCAGCTGGAACTAAAGCCAAAGAACTAAAGGAGTGAGGAAAAAAGACTAATTTTTCTGCTGAAGAACTCCCTTTCTGCCAGATCCTACAGAGAATTTTCTTTACTATTCCTACCCTCAATCAAGAGGTCAACATCGCTATGACCCTATGCATGCTGAGCCGTTCTCCTGCAGATTTAAATAAAGCACCCCGAAGGAAATTCTGAAGAGGAATCACAGACCACAGGTGATTCTTCCTTTTTAAAGTTAGTATTTAGATAAGTACTGCAGACTTTAATTTTATGAAGGTGAAGATACTGTTGCGAGGTCTTGACATGAACTCTCTGTCTGGATTTAGAAGGTTAACTTTAGTTACATATCAACTAGGGATTAAATATGCTAAGAATAGTAAAGAATAGTTCAATTTGTAGAAGAAGAATAAGAAAAGTATCAATTGTGATGCAGTACTGAACTTGAATTTGGAATGTGGTCTATTTTTTAAAAATCTGTGCAAAGGTGATGGCAGCTGTAGAACAGTTGTCTGCCCTTTTGGAAATACAGTTAAGTCATTGCTGTCTCCTCTCAGTTGCAAAATTTCTATATAACACATCCAGGCATCAAACACAGAGAAATAAAAATCCATAAGGAATAATCTGAGTAGTAACATTGGATATCTGATGGACATTTTGAAAGTTGAATTTTATCGAGGTTGGGGAAAGTTAATACAAAATGAACTCCTGGTTTTAGAGAAAGTTCTATTATCTTCTGTCGTTAAAGTTGGCCCTATGCGATAATGAATTAGTAATGGGTTTGGACTCAGTCATTCTAGTGAGGGATGTTATTATCCACAGCCATCAGAATAAAATTGTGGAAGTTGAAATATTTTAGTTAAAGTCTATTGACTTGAGCAAGGTTTCTACTATAAATATCCAACACTCTGTAAAACATGAGAGACTGTCTTGTTGGAGGGACTGCATAGCAATAATGAAGGTATCACATAATTCCTTCATGAAGCTGTTAGTTGAACTATTTTGAATATATTTTGAAAATACCTTGCTTCTGTTAAAGAGCTCAGTTAGGAAAGGTTTATATCCTCTAGGACCAAAAGGTCAAAATTTGCATAATTTTTTTCTTCCCCCCCTTCCCCAGCAGTTGTAATCATTAATCTTTTATACCTCAATCATGAAAAAAAACCACCATTGAAAGCCCTGGAAACCTGTCTGTAATACAGTGTTGAACTATGTCCATTACAGAGAATTGTGTTTGGTATTACGTCTAATTACTGTGGACCTTGTTATACCCAAACATGATCACAGACATATCAACTCATATGTTATAAAGTATGCACCAAACAAAACAAAACAAAACAAAAAAGTCCTTTCCATTGGAAGTAAAATGACAATCAGCACTGCTATTTCTGTCCAGCAGGGATTTCTTTCTGATAAAAATTAATCTGGTAAAAATTAGTGATGTGTTTGTAACAGCAGCATTTGAAAGTAAAACCAGTGTCCAAGGATTATTTACCTAATTTTAACAGAACCAGTTAACTCTTTGTAACAGGAAAGCATAGTCTGCTAGTAAAACAATTTATGAAAGACAAAAAAAATGCCAGAGCAAGCAAGTAGTGTACAGAGTTTATTACAAACACCAGAAAATGGAATATGCAAAAAATCCAGTAGCTTAATGTGCATCTTTGAGGAAGGGACAAAGAACACAAACTAACCTGAAATCTTCAAAATCCCAGGTGAAAACTATAAACAAAGCCTCCCTTTCTAGTCAATGATGGCTAAGGTGTGTCTTTTAAATATTATTCACAGATATTTTTGTGTAGATTTATTTCTGCTAGTATTGTATACTCTCTTCCTCCCAAAACAACTCAGTCAATCTCTCGACTGATCAGATGTGACTCAGTTGCACTACTCTAATACGAACACTACCAAAAGCCAACATGAATACGTTCGTTAGCAGCCCAAAGCTAAGTTGTGCCTTACCACTCTTTAATTCTTTGCCTGAATTGGAAACTCTTCATTACATATTTTTAAAACGTAGATTTATTTACAGCTGAATGAGCTAAACCTTGGAAATGCAGGACCAGAAGTGACACAGGGTCTGCAGTAATGATTAAGCACCTAAGACAGCAATGGCTGTTTGGAATGCCCTGTGGCAGAAAGCCTTACTAAACTTTCGTGTCACAAAAGATGCAGAAACAGTAAATGCTTTCAAGGTATCTTTAGCTCTTGGGCTGTGAGTTGTCCATCCCAAAACACACAGTCCTGCTGGAAGGCAGGCTGCGGTGTACTACAGTTTTTAAACTAGAAGATTATGGACAGTTTGTTGAAAGACTGAAAATGGTCACGTGCTTTTTCAAAAATTCTTCTGATCATTTGTACTGGCCTCAGCCACTGAAAGGAAAGTTACCACTCACACCCTGTCTACTGTATTTCCTGTTGTTCAGCTCTTCATGAGGTTAGGTTGGCTGCTTTTCTGTAACTCCCAGTTCAGCCAGCTGACAGTTCTGGGTCTGCAGGGATGTTAAGTGATGCCAAGCAAGTACTGCACAGATTCTCAAACCAACAGACTGAATTGGTTCTAGGCCAGAAAAGTCATCTTGCTGCTCTCTTTTGAAATTGATATAGCTTTGCTAGCTTAGGGTTCAGTATCACATTAATGCAGTTTCTGGTACTATCTCTACATCTCTACATAATGTACTTTGCCATTAAATTATCCCAAATTAGGCTGGTGGTACCTCAGATGCTTGTGCACCACAACACATTTTATAGCCTATACATGCAGAATCTATTCAAACACTGTATGAAAAACCTATATACTCAACAAAGCATCCTGGATTTCATTGTGTGGGTGAGGCATTTTGCAGTCTGATGCTCTAATGCAGATCTTTTAGGCGCTGAGGTCTTCATTGGCTTCAAGTCCAGAGTAATTAATTGCACCAAAAGTTTAATATTAGAGTAGTTCTTTCACTGTTGTATATACTCTTCATTCAGGTGCAAATTATTACCTTCACTGTATGTATTTTACAAAAGCAGAGAAAATATTACTTATTCAAGCTTTAAGGAAAATGCAAATTCAAGAACACCATTTAGAGTTCTTTCCAGCCTTAGGACTTGTTTGCTGCATAATGTACCCCTACTTCAAATATAACTTTTCATTAAAAAAACAGTGTAGCCACCTTTTCTTATCTAAAATTATAAGATTTTTTTATTTAACATATAAACCGAAACAAGAAGCTTGACCAGAGTTGTAGGAATGCCAGGAAAGAGTTTGAAAGCACATTTAAAAAAAAAATTTAGAAGTTTGAGTTTCTTTTTCTGATGTAGTTGATGTCTGTGCACCAATTTTATGACGACACCGATAAAGCATTACATGTACAGATTTTAAGACCAGGAAAATTATACAAACATTGTTCTTAGTTTCAGCACCTACTGAAAGAAACCAGTGGAGAGTAGAATACCTTTCAGAACAGTACTCTCACATAGGTCAGGATTAGAGGGATTCTTTCAGGGAGATAGAGGGTAATGCACCCCAGCTCATAGTGGATCTGATGGGGTTTCTCCACCGTAGGAATGGGGGTTTTCTTCTTGCTCCCTGGAAACACAGTAATTAGAGAGATCAGAGATAGTCACTGTGACTGGATTGTTTAAAATTTGATTAGAGGACCCTAGGAGAAAATTCTAAACAGGCTTTTAAGTATTGGTTATTCATCATATAGCATTTATAAACAACTCCATAAAAAAGGATATTTAAATTGAGCTATGAAGAAATCTAAATGCTCCACGTGAAGTAGAAAAATCTTAACTGCAAAGCTAATTTCAAGAAAAGGAGGATAATAAAAAGTACTTTCAAATTATTCGTCATGTCTAAAGGAGGGTAGTGAAACATCACTAAAATATAATTTTCAGCATAGTTCTTACACATCTTGTTTAAGAGTTCATGATCCTAAAGTCACAAGTTCAAAAGGTGTCCCAAAGAATTAATAATCTGTGGGTCTCATTTTTACATGACTAGGAAGTCATCTAAAGGAAAGGAAGAGCCTTATCAGTCAGGGGCATCCTATCTCTCATCTTTTCTATTGTTGAAGTCTTGGATAGAACTACAAGAACCCTTTAGAAAAAGAAGGTTTTCTGCCCTTCTCACCTCTTCGTTCTTCAAACAGTTGTGTAGAACTTAAAATATGAATAAAAACCCATGGGGCCAATTTTTCAAAACGAAGAGGCTGACTTCCACCTCTTGACTTTGCTAAGTCGGAGTTCATGAGATTCTTCTGAAGACAAGTGAATCCTGCTCTCACATGTGGATCGTGTATTATGGTGGCCAGAGGTCTGTACTCAGAGACCTTCTTCTGAGCGCCACTTTATTCTGGGTCTTTCATAACTGCAGAAAGCCAAATGCCTACCTAGTTTAACATATCATTGTAATGTTAGGTTCAACTAAGGGAGCCACACCTTGCACCCATACAACAGTCTTTTCCTTAATTAGCTTTGATTTGTGTATAAATATATTCTGTTAATGTCACAGATTCTACACCAGTGTTTGTGAGAAGCATCTAACTTCTAGCTGAATTATTCTGCACCATTGCTTATAGTGAGATTAAGCCCATATTCTGAAGTCAGTACGGTGGTTCTTCAAAACTCGGACTTTTTGTATACTTAAAATTGGCCACTTGAGACGGAATCTTGCTGGATGCTCTGCCGCTGCACAAACCACGTTCAGTTCTCCTTCTTTCTTTAGACTGTAGCTTTAGCCAGGTACTGAATTTGCAATAATGTCAATTACTTTTAAATTTGAGAAGTTGGTAAGTTAAAATGTAAATTGAGATTCGTTTTACGTTCCCACATGCTCAGAAAGTAAGACATTGTTTGTCTCATACTCCTGCATTTGTAGGGCACGTCTACTAGTGCATTAAGAATTAAATTTGTGTTTTGATTTCTTAAATGGAAACAGGAAGCAGATCTATGAAATTTTAATCCACTTCTGAAGTCTGTAAATTAATTAAACTTATGGTCCAAATGGTAGAGCAACATGTAATATGCTTAAAATACTTGAATGTAAACATATTTTCTAGTATTTATTTGTTCTGCAGGTCATAGCAACTTGGATATGATGTAACACTTCAGGTATTATTAAAATCAGAATTCCTTCCTCAGGTTCCTCACCCTCTGACACAGAGAAGTCAGCAGTTGTTTATGTGGGAACCAAGATTTACCTAAATTAATATTATTCACTCACAATTAGACTGCTTGCATTCATCAGGATTCTATATAATCTGAGGGCAATCACAACCCCTGCTTCCCAAGTAACATATGCACAAATATTCCCATCCAAGCCATCTGAATCTCTCTGTGTCACTTATTGCCCATTCTGCTTTACTGCAGATGTATGCAAATGTGATCTTACACAGACAATACAATATGTACTATTATACATTTCAATTTTATAATTGTAATTTTGTCTCAAAAAGTAAAGTCTGAAAAACAGAGACAAGACTTTAAAAATATGCTAATGTGGAACAGTTAGTCGATGAGCAGGCCATCATTATTTTATTCCCAACTTTTGTCTGCTTGTATCTCAGCTATCCTCAGTATTTCAGTGGAAGAGGAATTTTCTTTTTCATTACAGCCACCTCTCTGATAAATACACTTGTTATTTGCCACAACCAGACACTGTTTCCTAGGTGTAATATTCCTTATTGGACAATGAAATTTTAGAGCAACTCACTAAAGCAGAAAATATTAAGCTTGACAAATCAGTATTATGCCTCTCCTAACTGCAGTAAAGTTCAACCCTAATGTTTATAAAAGATCTGACAGACCTGAAGATTACTTAGGCTGTATCAGGAATCAACAGAGAGCATCACTTGGGTACATGAGTTACCACATGCTGTTCCTGACAAAGGTTTGTTTAGCCTTTAATACTATATAAATCCTAATCCCTTACTACAAATTCTGTTAAGGGAAGAGAAGATAAAGGACATATGACTGATCCAGAGGAGGAATGAGTGACAAGAGGGTATTGATCAGGAATTTAGACACTTAAATTATATGTGAAACTGATTCTTGGCCCTCTTTGCTGATGAAAGAGCTGAAGCCTACAGCTTCAGAATCCTTGAAAAATGCAGGCTTTCACAGAATCTTAAAATGTAGCACCAAATGCATAACAGTTGTTTAATCCTTACTTATGCCCAGTCTGCTCTTAGGCAAAGGGGTATAGTCCTCCATTACAATGTTTTCTGGTGAAATTCCATTGCAGTCAGCAGAGGTATTGGTAGGGTAAAATTATAGCTGATTCCTAGTTATGGAGGTAGATTTGAGCAGTGAGAAAGAGGTATTTACATATTCCTTTAACATGTGATTTCTGAGAGTGTTAAAAAAATTTAGGGTGAGAGCTGACACAGACCAGTGGAAATCAGTCAGTGAAAAAAGAATCTGAAAGGCTGAATCTGATTTTACAGTTCTGATCACATTAGTATTTCAGCAGTCTTCTCAAAAGCTTGCAAAAAAAAAAGACATTATGAGAGACTACTATTGTATAGATAAAATTTCTAGGTAGAACTATACAGAAATGAATTTTGTGTGAATTACAGTGGCCAAATTTTCCTGGTATTTGCACTCTTGATTGAATGTAATATAATACCCATTATCGGGGAAATGGAAATGCTGACATCTGCATTGTCTGTGAATGTAATACAACAAAGCTCATAAATTGATTATGTGCCACTTGAATCATTAGAGACCACACTTCATCCAAGGCAGAGACTGTGACTGCCCTAGTTCCTCATTTCCAAACTTTTTCTTCTAAAGCTGTACTGCACGTGGGGGGTGATGTGTGTGTGATTTTTTTTTTCTTTTTCATTTTCACACAAAGATGATTCTTCCCATTCCAATGCAAGTCACCAGGTCAGATATTGTTCCCATTCTTTTTTTTCATCCAACAACTGCTAAAAAAGACAGCATTTTTCTCTTATTCACAACCTACTTTTTACCTGGTCCAATTCAATTTCATTTATGTAGCACAAGCAAGAACCTTATCCCTGTATTCAAAGCAGAATTTTTCATACCTGACCAAATGTACCACAGGTGTGTAAATTTGTGCAGCTTCACTGATGCAAGGAGCTTGATCCATTATACTATCAGAGAGTATGGCAGAATACATCACATTAGAAGCAAAATATACAATGATGAGAATTTGCCCTCATATAGAGCCTGCCATCTGAGAGTCTCAAGGTTAACCAACAATTTATAGTCTGTTAGTTCCAGAGACTGGCTTGAGATTTGGGATCAGTTTTGAAATACACCACAAAATTTCCTAGCAAAAAGTGTAGGGCAAAGTAGAGGGAGAGTATGCAAACAGGAGAATTTACTGCCCTTTTATCACCAGGTAAGATAGTGCTTATGCCATATAAATTGTATAGCAATCACTATGTGACCCCCTACCTCCTTATATCTTAGACAAGACTCTTGATCAATATGGATCATTCAACATGATGTCGTTAAAAAAAATGAACACAGGAATATTATACGGTCTCTTCTCTGCTGCTGAAGTCTCTGCATAAGCCCAATTTACATTCAGAGTGATTTAGCTCTTCCTCCGAATACATGACGACAGCAACCATGCTGGTTTTTGAGGTTTGTGCCTGGAATATCTGTTTTCTCCTGCTTCCCCAGGAATCATCCCAGAAAGTTCTTGCTGGTAGCTAATATAACCCAGGTTAGGGACTGTGCTAGAAGTTAGTGAATTTGATAATCACAGCTCACTGCTTGAGCTCACACCATGATCATTTTTATGAGCTAATGTGGTTACACTCTATGTAATCCAGGGTAGAACCCTACAGGGTTAATCCACAGAGAGATTCAACCACTTCAGTCACATCCAGATCCTTCCAAACTCCCTACACATCATCACTGCCTTAACAGGGAAATTTGGACAGCATGCAGACTTCCACTGGTATGCAACTGTCAATGACCAAATGGGGAAGAGGTGGGTGACAGACGTGAGTTTTTCTTCTGACCACAAACATTTTCCAACAGCAACCATGGAAAATGCATGAAGGCTCAGAATTAAGTGCATATGCCATTTTAAAATCCCGACCCTAGCACCTCCAAGAACCTGGTGAACAGGAGAACAGGTTTTGTTGTAGAATTAACTAGTGAAAGTGCTTTGGGGGATGTGGTTAATGCTTTTTCTTTTCTCTTTTTTGAATATATTACATATGAATCAAAGCACTTGAAATTAAACTTTTATGTGTGAGAGCAAAAAGCTGGGTGCTCAGGTTTTAAAAAGAACTTTTTATGTTGGTGGATTTATACTTTAATTTTTGGTCTCTAAATGTAATTAAAGGTGCTTTTTCACATCCAACAACCTGAAATCAAGACTGTGTGTCACATTAAATGTTGGAATATAGATCTTCTCTCACAACCTTTGCTGTGATCAGGATTACATTACCAGCCTTGGTTTTAGCCCTATGACTTCACCTCATGCACTTTGTCACATTTTCACTCAGCTATAATTCAAAGGATATCTAATTCTGAGGATGACTAGCCACAATCATAATGGAATTTCTAACAGACAGATGTTCAGTCTATCATCTTTTTCTTCCCTCATTATACTGTGTATTCACCCATTATCACAGAGCATATCCCAGGACTAACCTAATATCAGCCTTGTTCAGCTCAGGGAATGGAAAAATTCTCTTCCAGTTCTATAGATCATGGCACAGAATGATGGGGCCAAAAATGGTCCCAAGGTTGGTAACAAATGGGGAGTTTTCAAACAGCAGAAAACAACATTGCTTTGGTGAATTAAATGCTATTGCAGTACTACTCAGCAATTTAAGAGAGAACTTACCAACTGGACACTTCTATCCCCAGGATCCTGCATTTGGATTTTGTACATTGCAAATTGTGTCAGTTTCAGAACATGCTTTTAAAAAGCAACAAAATATAAAAAAACTACAGTGCCCATACACTTACTCATCTAGACTTCTCTAATAAATGCCAATCAGACCATTAAAAAAATCTCATAGCTCTGAGATTTTACATCTAAAACCATATAATTATTTATTAATCACAGCAGATTCAGACTTTTTCACGTGGAATTTGTCTTCATTGTTCAGCAGCGTTTGACCTCTTAGCCATGAGATTTCTTGCTCCTTCCAAATAGCTTGCTTTCAAATGTTCTGAGTTAAAAAAAAAAAAGGGG
>VXBZ01012762.1:0-19390 GCA_013399135.1 Heliornis fulica | reverse complement strand
TATATATATATTTATATATATGAAAACCAGAGACTTTCTTGTTTACTGTCTATAAACACAAAAACTTAAGAACTGACATGTCTGAAGACACAGGTGGAAAATTTAAGGTCACTGAGACAGTAAAATCAACTTTACTTGGGATTAGCAGGCTTTTCTTCCTATTTTTACAGTTAAAGAAGAAAAAAGGAAAAGTATTTTAACTGATCTTATAATTTATTCATGTTTACTGCTCTTATGATTGAGGTCTCTCATGATCATGTTTTCTTGAGATAGATTTATTTCACAGCCTCACAACAAAGATGAATCACAATGACCAGCCCATTCAACCCTTCTTCATGAGTAGCACTCCATGGTTACCTGTTCAGTGGCACTGTTACAAGGACAGGTTTCCCTTCTCAATCATTTTGTCTTCTGCATTTGAAACATCTTTGCTTAGGATGTAGACTCCTGAATGTTGATACTTTAAAAACTTGTACTTAAGGGTTTTTTTCTAAACTTATTGCATACCTTTTTCCCATTAGCATTCTGCAAAACATTTATCTTAAAACATAATTGTTCAAAAATTATTTATAACGGAAAGTGTGGCAGGATGGAATTTCAAGAGGTCATTTGTGCTGTCTCCAATATCTTGCAGAGAGACAGTATTAATAATCACAAAAATGCATTGCAAACATTTGTCTAAAATGATCTTAGAGTTGAAGATTGTTAAAATTGTTATGATATCCTGTTTGAGTGCATTTTCTGCAAATTAAAAGCCCTTCTCTGTAACCTAGGGTTCCTTTGTTTCTGCTTAAACTCTGCTCCTTATAATTTTCTTCACATAGAACTTGGAAGTTCACTGTCACACCACAAATGTAGTCTTTTTATCTCTCTCCTGCATTGGGGTATTGTAATCTGTGAGTTGAATCCCACTGTTTTTCTCTTGTTTTTCTAGGTGAGTCATGTTTTGCATTCCAGCAAGAGAAAAACTAAATAAATCTCATACTGAGCAAGAAATCAAAAGAGAACAAAATGGATGAAAGGAGAATCAATTTTGCAGATTTATGAACTTAATACTGCAATTTACAGAATGTCTTGACTTATGTGTTTTATTATCGCTTTATTTATCTTTTTGTTCCTCAGTTAATCTTATATTCATTTGTCCCATAGGTGAATTCTGGATTATTAAAATATGAATTAGATCAGGGGACATGCTGTCTGAATAAAATAATATCTGGTTACTACATGCTGATATATACCCAGGCTAAAATCCAAATATTGAAGCATTATCAATCTACAGCATGTTTTAACAACATAGCCTAAAACTACTAATTATATTACAGGATTTAAGGAGTTTTTTTTGCTAAATGGCAATAGCAAGTATTGAAGTAAACAATATGGCAAACGAGATGTCTCAGACTATATCTTGTATCACTATATCATCAACTCCTGTTCTGAAAGATATGAGAATTTTCAAAAGTAAAACCACTTAGAAATGGCATATATGGGAGAAATCAGGAATTTGACAGAGACTTAAAGCTGATTAATGTATGAAACATTTTAAAAGTTGTTTAAGGTACAGATGAGGGACCTAACCTCTGTAGTAAAATTTGTGTGTGAGATTGTGATTAGAAAACAATGTCCCATATTTTTATTGTGCTAAAATTAATGCTTCATTAATTTTGTCAGTGCAATAAATAAAAAAGATTCATCAGGATATGATGGAAAGATTTTAATCCTGACCTAAAGCCATAACATGTGGCCATGAGAAACCTACTAGAATCAATCTTAATTATGTCAGAAAAATAGATTTCCATGTACTTCAAATTGCTGATTTCAGAACTGCAGTGTGCATTAAAAGAAGCATATTTGCTTTCTTTAAGAGTTCTTTTAATTGTTCCTATGGATCACTGAAACATTTGGATTATAATTGAAGATTAAACCAAGGCCATTAATCTGTAATAAGTTCATAACTTCTCTGGGCAACCTGTGCCAGGGCCTCACCAAACACCACAGTAAAGAATTTCTTCCTAACATCTAATCTAAATATATCCTTCTTCTGCCTGAAGCCATTAACCCTTGTCCTATCACTACATGCTCATACCAAAAGGATATTGAACTCCACCATTTCACAGGCACTGCAACCAGGGCTGCCCTTTAACTTCACATTCCCCACCACTCTCTCTAATTGTTGGTGAGAACATTGTCCAGCATAGCACCTCCCCCGTTGGACTCCTCTATCGCTTGGAGAAGGAAGTTACCATTAGTGCACTCCAGGAACTCCCTGGATAGCTTATGTGCCCTGCTGTGCTCTCCTTCCAACAGATCTAAGGGTGGTTGAAGTTCCCCATGGGGCCCAGGGCTTGTGAACATGAGGATGCCCCTATTTGCCCTGAACCAGGCAGAGCTCCAAGCTCTCCATCTGGTCATTGACATTGAGGGTGACACTCTCTTTGTTTGCCCTGCCTATCCTTCCAAATAAGCCAGTATCCTGCCATGCCAACACTCCAGTCATAGGAACCATCCCACCATGTTTCCAGTGTTGCCAATGAGAGCTGTTGTGGTTTTGTCCCAGCTGGCAGCTGAACCACGTAGCGGCTAGCTGCCTTCCCTGCCCCCACAGCAGGGGAAGAGAATGGGAAGACAAAGGCAAACTTTGTGGTTTAGGATAAGGACAGTTTACCCAAACAGCAAAGGGAGGGAGGAATAACCACAGCAAGACTTACAAAAAGGTATACAAAAATGGTGATCCACGATGCAGTTTCTCACTGAACCTCACAACTCTCACCATACGGCCTAGAGCTGTCCTGAAGCCACATTGTCCTCAAACTGCACATTCTGGAGCACATCCCACCTCACCAGCCCCCCTTTATACTGAACATGATGTAATGTGCATGGAATACCCTGTTTGGCCAATTTGGATCACCTGTCCTGGCTGTGTCCCCTCCCAGCTTCCTGGGTGCCCCCCACCTGCTTACAGTACAGCAGGAAAAGCTGAAAACTCTTTGACTGCTTGTCAACAACTAAACCATCAGGATGTTACCAGCACTGCTCTCACCTGAACTCCCAAACTCAGCACTGCACCAGCTGCCAGAAAGAAAATTACCTCCCTCCTAGCCGAGCCCAGGACAGAACCTTGCAAGCATGTGTACGTCTCTAAGTCCTCTTGTTCATTGAGTGTTTTCATAGAGGCATTTGAGTTGGGCCCCACTGAAGGTGAGTGACTGTCTGGAGTGGCTGGAATTCCTTTGTGCTGCACTTTGGGTGCTCTCCTGCTGATCTGTGATCCTTCTCCCAGCTCTGGGCATCTATTGCTGGTACTGGTCAAACTAGTAGGAGTGGGATGGCTTGAAGTTCCCCTTCCCCAGTAGTTTTTTTCTTTTAAAGCTCTTTTTACCAGCTTGCAAAACCTATGCTGAAGATTCTATTCAACTGATTAAGGCAAATCACTGTGTTCTGTTTCTAGATTTGCAAAAGCCGTTGCACAATGATCAGTAATTACACAGATTTGTATACAGAGGCTGTTGTGTGATATTGCTTAATTTAATTATCCAACACTTAGGTCACTCAATTGAGTGAATATCTCTCCTTTTGAGATTAGTTACATGAACTTGAATCAAAGGAAAAAGAGGAGGAAAAGAAAGAAAAATAAGGCATTGAGATTAAATCTAACGAGTCCCGTAAGCACAAAAAGAATAAAAAGCTAAGGTGTTAGGAAAAATCTCTATTCATATTCTACACTTTCTTTTATATATATATATGTTCTGGTGACAGAGGAGTAATAAGTACTTCTATTAAACTTTTATTTGGGCTTTGGTCTCCATCTTAAGGATAACCTAAGCCTCCTCACTAGGAGAAGCCTGTTAGCAAAACATGCTTTTGTCTGGCTTTGTCAGAGTCATCCTGTCTTTCTACTGAGGTTTTTGTTCTTCAGAGTGTGCTAGAACCATACAAGCAAAACAGAATGGTGAGGTGCTGGAACAGGCTGCCCAGAGAGATGGTGGATGTCCCAACCCTGGAGGTGTTCAAGGCCAGGTTGGATGGGGCCCTGGGCAACCTTGTCTAAATGCAGGCCTGGAGGTTGGTGTCCCTGCCTGTGGCAGGAGGGTTGGAAATCGATGATCCTTGGGGTCCCTTCCAACTCAGACCAGTCTGGGATTCTGTTTCTGTGAAAAATGTACCTGTGACACCATATGCACAGCCAGATAATGTGTTGGAATTTCCTCATGACAGAAAGGGGAAGAAATGAGGAGATTTTACGTCTTGCATTCCTCACTCCTTTTCTGAGTCAAGAAATTCTCACCGTGCACTGCAAAAGGAATCCCAAGCTGGTAGTATGAACTCTCCTAGCTGGACCGCAAACCTAAAAATCAGAATTTGCAAACCCAGACAATTTTGTTGTGCGTTAATGTCATGGGTTCATTATGTTAATATTTCTTGGGGCTAGGAAAGTGACCTACTACACACTTGTTTAGTAAACAGAAGCAGAATAGATACAGCCTTAATCTAATTTAATTTAATTCAATGTAGTAAGCCCATTTAATTCTAAGCAAAATGGGTTTAGAATTTCATGAATAATATGAATATTGTTTCTAGTTTTAAGGGAACATAGGGAATTGAGAAATAAGAAAAATAAATGCTCTTTTCAACAACCTTTATATTGTTAGAAATCCCTGCCTCAATTAAGATATTAATTATAGACTTAATATTGCAAGTTTTCTTTTGTAATGTAATTAAAAGTAAGATGATTGCTGAGAAAACTTAGATATAATGTCATTAATTCAAAATTAGACATCAGAAAGCAATCTGTTATGATTTGATTAACTTATCGGCATACAGTTATGTTAAAACATTTTGATGGTGTCTCAGAAACCATTTGGACATCAATAAAAAGGAAGGTAAAATGTGCTAATTGACACTAATTGAAGTGGGTTGGTTGGTAACTTGTAGCTGCTTTGAAATATCTGTAAAGCCTAATCAACTCTTTTAAATAGATTCTGCTTAAAATATTTAAATCGACATAATTAAAACTTAATTGTTTATGTGAATTTTTCATCATAATTGGCAGGGAAATTAGATATGGATCTTCATATTATTGTTTAATAGGTGCTGTTTTCATTATCAATTGGCATTAAAACAATGTTTCAATCACTGTTCTTTCATGTTTTGAAATATAAATTAAGAATTAGTGTTGTGGAAAACAAGGGATTAATATAATTGTCCCGATTCTATGTAGCACAGAAATTGTTATACTGGATCAGACCTATAGATTTTCATCTTCCCTGATGTCTGCAAGTACCAGATGTTGCAGAAGAATGCATAAATCCTCCCATCTCAAGTCAACAGATGCGTAATCTGTCCACACAAAGGTCTCTTTATAATCCCGAGGGATTTGGTTTAAACCATGAAGTACAATGTTGATTTTAATTTATTTTATAAATCTCTGACAGTTTTAACTATTATATGTCTGAATATTTCTTCTCCATAAAAATAGTCTCAGAGACTATCCTGACTATTTTTTTAAGTGAAGACTACTATGACAGAGGTAGTAAAAGCCAAAGGTTTGCAAAAAAATCCAGAGAAAATCATAACAGAAAATAAAACTTGAACTACAGGTTTGCGATAAGCTTTGCATCAGGAATAGGGACAGTAAAAGCTCGGATCTGAAAATCTACTTGGAAGAAAATTACTATCCCCCAGTACTGCTGAAAAAATAATTAAAATAATAGCCTGAAAAAAATAAGAAACACAAGAAATATCAAGTCATTGTGCCATAGAAGACACATGTGTTCCCCAAGAATCAGCGGCAAATGGCTAAAATTTAAATGGTTTGTGACAGTATACATTAGAAGTTGACAGAACCATCTATGTGGGCAGCTCTACCCTAGGGACATCACAGATTTCACACAGAATCCCCATTTTCCTGAGGTCTGGCGATATGAGGAGGCAGCTGACCTGCATGACTGGAAGTCCAACATAGCTGACATATAAAAGCTACCTTTAAAAGATGGCATCTGTGTATCCTGGTTTCTAAGGAGCTTTTCAAAACCTGTTTGAAAACCTTCCTGGTACTTGGCAGCAGTACACCAAAACTAACATCAATCTGCTCAGTCTTTTATGAAATGTAGACATGGTTAAAAGGGAAATTCTCAATCAATTTTATTCTCTGAAAATGTTCAAGGTATTACTCTCAAGGAACAGAGATTGCTGTGCAAGGTGCACTGAATAAACATACCCAAGTTCCCACTGAATTTTTCTCTGATTCCTATCTCTCCTAGACATTGCTGCAAACCTTGGAAAAAAAAAAAAACAAACAAAAAACCAAAACATTCACAGTGTGTTATGAGGTTGTCTGCAATGTGGGCACTTAGAAATGGAAGATAAGTTCATATGCACTGTCACACTCACTACATATAGAATATATACAACAGCAGAAGAGTCAGACTTTCAGTCTTAAGAAGAAAACACTGGGATAGGATCCAAAATCTGATAGCACAAGCAACCAATATCCAACAATAACCAACACAGGGAAAGATCCTCAATAGAAGAATTAAAAAAAAAAAAAAATCGGAAATAACCCAAATCAAAACCCACAACATGACGTGCCCAGAGATTTGGACAATGTCTTCCATAAAACAAGTAGCAAACACTGAACACAGGTGTAAATAACATTCACTGTTGGATTCTTGAGTCTAGAAGCCATTCTCTGTTATAGATTTAAACACATACATTATAAAAGAACTGATTGAGGATTAAAGACAGTAAAGTTTCTACTTTATTCAGTAGGGGAAAGTTTGTAAATGTTGCTGTTTCACTCTGGCAGTGGTTAAAATATCTAAGAAATTCTGGCCTTTTGGTTAGAGATCTTATCTCAAAAGGGACTTCAGGTTTCATTTTGCATCTTATTTTCAGACTTTAGACTGGACTGAACAATGGAATGAACCACTCAGAGCAGGCAACATACCATCCATCTCTTGCCTCAGCTTCCTGATCACTTGGTGTGGAGGAAGGTCATACAAGTCTAAACATCTCTTCCACTCTTGTACCTTCTGAATGGTAGAGAGTGCTTAAGAAATGATTATTTAAAAAAAGAGAAAGCACTGATAGGCAGAAATCAGGAAAGTATTAAGCTTACCCTGGCTCTTGTTCTGACCCTGTGTGTTCTCCTCTCCTTTCTACATATGACACAGAGTTAACAAAAGGTATAATTCTGGTGGGATAAACAAAGACACAATTTATTTGAGACAAACATGGATATTGATGCCATGATAGATACCTAATCTTTGATGCCATTTTCAGGTTATCCATCCATCCCAGTTCAAGGTGTAGTGAATGCTATGTTTAGTCTCTAGCTTCCCAGATATATTATGTAGAGCAGCAGTGAAAAGGGAGAAGAAAAATGGGCTGTGTTGAAGTTGTAAAGGGATGTATTGCACAGTAATTCATGAACCTGCTGTAGCTAATGCCGTTATCACG
Organism: Heliornis fulica; assembly: GCA_013399135.1. Lineage (NCBI taxonomy): Eukaryota > Metazoa > Chordata > Aves > Gruiformes > Heliornithidae > Heliornis > Heliornis fulica. The sequence goes on along the minus strand of VXBZ01012762.1, from coordinate 11,935 downwards.
AATCTACTGCTATTTACTGTGCTACGGTATGCACAGAAATGCTCAATTCAGTTTTACATATGTAAATTAAACACATAAAACTGCACATTTATCCTTATTAGGCTGTGAAATGTTATGACTCAAAAGTGACAAATAAGTTATTCGTAGGTAATGGTGGCCATCCATTTTATACTATTCCCTGCAGACCACAAATACCTTTATATCCTGATGAATTTCCTGACTCTCTGGCAGAATAAGCCAAATAGATTTTAAACATTTTAAAGCATTTCTGAATAAGATAGTGGGAAGTCCAGTCCAGATCCTGTTATATTCCCTGAGAATAAAAGACTTCTTTTACTTTTGTGTGTGGTTTGGGTTTTTGGTTTTTGTTTGGTTTTTTTTCCAGATTCAGATTATTTGCTTTTTTTGTTACCTGAAGAAAAGATTGATTGATTTTAATACACATAAAGAGTCGTTTGTGTTAAAAGCCACCTTGATGTCTGCCATATTCCATGTTCCTGTGGTAATACAGAGCTGAGACTGACAGGTGCAAGTTTTGGTGTATTTTGTCAGTCATTAACCTGGGATTTGACAACTCAAAGCCAAATCCACTGATTCACCACAGATTTTGCTTGTAACATAAAGACTTCCCTTAATTTTCTTGTATCTCACAGCAGCATCTGGAAATAGCAGTATATGCATTTTATGTAAACACACAGGCTTTTTCTTAAAAATTAAAATCCAAACAAAAACCAGAAATAAATATATGTAGGAAAAAATGTAATGACTAATACATCCTTTGAACTTCTTTTTCATTTAGTTATCACAATTAATTGATGTCTCATGGGCTGTACATCAGCTGATTTTTGTATTATCACTGAGCTCATCTCAAATTGTTTGGAATTCAGATAAATTGTCTTATACTTTATGAATTCATTGATCCTACACTACCAACTCTAACCTTTTGAAATGCCAAGCCTGCTTGTTTTTGCCATCTCTTTCCATTATCCAATTAACAGGTAGTTTTCATTTGGCAAATTGATTGCATTCCATTTATTTCTGATGGTTCTTTGCATTCTGTGGAACAAAGGGTCATACATTTAGCTTGTGTAAATAGGAATAGCTCAGGCAGAGATGGGGAATGCGCCGATGTCAGTGGTTTTAGACTTCTTCCTACCTTGCTAGGACAAGACCAAGAGATGTCAGCTTCTTTTTTTTCCTGGAGAATAACAATGATCCGCTAATAAATCAGAATATATAGCTATTCTTTCTCCCTATATTGTTCCTAACTATGTTTCCTGGAAATTAGCAGTCTACCAGCTCAGTGAATCCTGAATGTTACTAGCATATATATAATTATATATATATATGTGTATATATTATATATATATATATTCTAGTCAGCTTTTCTATCAAATTCTCCTCTTCATTATACTGATTTACATGATAAATAATTATACAGATATAGTGATTTATGGTATGCAACTAGGAGAACTGATAAGAATATTTTAGTACAATTATGGGGAAAAATAAAGATCAATAAGTATCAGAGTAATAAATTGACAAACTGTGTCCGATACCTGTTTGAAAACTATTGTTGCTTAAATTAAGGAGGTAGACTATTCATCATGAATTTACAGGGTGAAAATTAAGCTAATCAAATCTGTAAAATTAAACAATATCCTCCATAGTGGAAGACCAAGACAAAAATACCTGCAATTAATATGTACTTGTAGAACAAATGCATGACATAAATGACACAAATAACCTCTTTGGAAATCATTAAAATATAGTAGAGGGAGGGAAGACCCTGGAGCATGTGTGCTATCTGTATTTATTTGTAGCCTCTCACTCTCACATCTGATCTTTCTTTATTGTCTACGAGCCCTTTTTTCTATTATTTTTTTTCTGGTGTACTCACAGCTTTTTTTTAATTTTTTGGCTATATGACATATCTGACCTTTAGAATAATTCCTTTATTTTTGAAGGTTGCACTGTATTTGTCATAATGTGTGTGAAGCACTTAACATTTAAAACAATTTTTTACTTTTGATGCCTGGCAGAAAAAAAAACAAACACGCTCTGTTTGTGTGTGACAATTATTTTTTACCTCTAAATATGCCAATTTTAGGTGATGTAGAAAGAATGCCAATATGCAGTTGTACTGCTCTCAGTGATGTCTGAAAGAAAAATGTTGGGTTTTTTGGGGATTTTTTTTTATTTTTTATTTTAAATATTCTTACAAAAGTGCCTGTATTCTTATCTGTTAATTCTGTTCTGTTAACTTACTTCATCTCTTTCTGGATCCTGGTAAATTATGAGTTTTAATTCTATAGCTTCTTTTTTGATTGAAACAGTACTGAGAAACATGGAATAAAAATATTATCTACTGCAAGTCCTACAGTCTAGGTATAAAATTGTTAATTCAGCCTGAACTCAGGTAGGGGAATACAAGATGGCAATGAAATGTGAGTTGGCATGGTAAGTGATAAACTCAGCATATTTTTTGAAGATCTGAATTAATTCTTCTCCACTAACAAGGGAATGAGTTTATGCCAGAAGTGAGCTATCAATCACCCTTGACATCATGACATCTGCAACAATTTCAATAACAGTCTCACGAGCCTTACAGTTCAATGCATCACTGAAATATTATCAGATTTTGAAGACTTTTCTGAGGTTTTCTTTTCCAGGCTAAGTCCTAGAACTCATTCTGCTCATAAAGATGCCAGTAGATGTTAGCGAAAAATTGAGGTCTACCATCCCAAGTCCTCTCAGTCATGAATTGCCATGAAGTCCAGTCATTTTGGAATAACATAATGGGAATAACACCGATGCTCTTCTACTTCTTAGTTATTAACTTGGCTTAAAATGAGAGATTACACTTCTTCACAGTCCAATGGAATTTCCTGATTACAATAAGCAGACTGATTCAGCAGTATTAGCTGTTTTCTGATTCCATCAGCTGACTACACTACTCAGACAACAGTAGAGTTGGGTTAGAACCAGCTTTAGGCATCAGTCAGACCCTGTGCCTCATGGCTGAGAAAGCTGCACCAGTGATCACTAGTGATTACTAGCGATTCCTGTGATATTGGATATAAGAACTAATTTAACAGAAAATAGCTGTTTTACTTAACAAGATTTCCATAGCTTTATAATGGAAGTAATGATGACTTTAACTAGAAGATGAAGTAATTTATCAGTGTTGTAGGGTAAAGCATTTTAAAAACATGATGCATTCCACAATTAAGAGTTTTCATACTTCATGACAATGTCAAAATATAAATCTGGATTGCCTGCCCATCACAACTTGAAATATATTTCCTTAAGGGATTTATTAATAGGACTTGCTTGAATGTCTCTGCCACTCTAGATGTAGTGGCTTGTTACGATTTTTGAAAACCATACCTTTACCTTTTCAAATTTTGCATGTGTAAAGAAAATCATCCCTGTTTCCTCAGGCATATTTTTCTGGTTTTACAAAGCTAGATGGATCTTGGTATATAATTTAATATTCTGTCAAGTTTAATATAACATTAACTCAAAATCTAAATCTATGAGTCCAAACAGTAAGATAGAAAATAGAATAGGAAACCATGAAAAGCAAACTAATTCTTCGGTTGAACAAAAAGAGAAAGCGTGTCCCTAATTTTAAACATGCTCCTTATTTCATCATCAGTAAAACATAAGTATTGAACGGGACCTTTTGTAAGCAATATTAAAGCAATCATTGTGTGCTCTGGCCAGCTTTAATCAAGCACTGTGAAACAGCCAAATAACAGTAACTCCTTCTAAAATGAGACTAAAATGGGACAGCTTTCTTCATGACTTTTTCTCTTTACAGACACGAGTGTCATCCCAGAAAATAAAAAGTATTTTCTCCAGGGAGAACTACCTATTATTGCTCTTGATGTTGGCTGAGATCTCCATTGCCTTTTTACATCTTCTAAATTTATTGTTTTCTTATCTAGGTTTCTAATTCACATTTTCAGCACTCAATCAAAGAAACAAATTACATTTTTATGTCCCAGCACCTAATGACTAAGACCACAAGTGAACATCTAATTGGGAAACACCTTTTGATGCATAAGCACAAAAAAATGCATTCTCTGCAGACCAGTAAAATGTTAAATACCTAAATTATCTACCACTACGCTCCGACCTAGACACAAAATAATTAATTTTTGTAATTTCAATTATGTGTATATTTATGAACATGACAGTGAGAAGCATAAATAAAAATGTACACAGAATTGGAAACATCAAATAAAAATTAAACGGACATTTCACAAAGAAGAATTATTTTCATTGTTAACATTATATTAGCCAGTTATTAAGTATATTTTAATAATACAATATGTGATAATTCAGAAGAAAAAATACCTATTACAAATAATAAAATTTTTTACTGACATTAGAAATACAATGTTATGAGCTGCACTTAATTTTATAACACTCATTTTCACAAAAGAATTAGGCTGCAGCTTCCATTCTGGCAAATTAAACATTTATGTATGGAATTTGTAGTATATAACAATCAAAATTTGATTTACATTAAATCAGAAATCAAAATATCTTCATTCATTTTATGGTAATGACTGAATAACATCTAATTTCCTTACTGATGTTGGGTTCTCCGCTGGCTGTGTATGATGAAATCTCCTCTGGCTGGATCCTAATGAACAGCATCTTCATTGAAACCTGTCTAGATCAATTCTTTACTTCAGGGTCCTTTGCCATGGATGAATCGCTGACTGACTACTTCAATCTTCTAAACCAGTTCAAGAGTATTTGGGGAAAACCCTGCCTGTGTGGTTCCTGAGCTGTTTTAATACTATGGTGCAAAACAGGCAAAGAATATTCTCTCAAACACTATTTCCTCCAGGACAAAAGAGCAGCTTTTGCAGCCCATCATACTGCAACATGTTATAAATGAAGTAATTTGGAACATAATCTAAAGTGCTACTCCATTTATACTACTTTGTCTCTCAGAACATATTACAGAAATTGTTCCTTATTGGATTAATTCTTGCCTCTCAATCAGAAACAGATGCAGCAGTTCATGTAAAGTGAATAGCATCCATATATAAACAAACCACATTTGGTTCACCCACCATCTCTCTAATTCCTTTGACATCAGTGCATCCTTAATTCAATCATACCTAGACGCATAATGTCTTTTTTTCCCTTTTTATTTTATTTTTTTTTAAAGTTCTCAATTGTATTAGAGGTCTAGCTACTCTTAAAATAATCATCACTCCTCTCCCAAATATTTTTTTGCCAGAGCTTTTTCCTGATAGGCTCCAATCAGTTATGAATTCCATTAGCGGTGATTGTGTTTGTGAGCAGGAACTTAGAATATCATTATAGCAGACAGCTAGGCCATTTACACTGTAAAGCAAGTTATATATTATAACAAAAGCAGCATAAATTGGAATTGATTTCATTAGAGAAATTTAACACCAGAAAAATAATGATACTGATTTTTCTTCAGGGACACTATTGCATTACAGTGTTGCTTCACTAAATTAAAAATGTTATCAAGTTGGCAGTATTTCTGGAATGCATTACTGTGCAAACTATAAAGTCTGTTTAATGGTTGAGAGCTCATATATATCAATGAAAACATGTAAGAAAAAGTTCTTTAAAAAAAAAAATCTTTTAATTCCAGGAAACTTTGTGAGAAAAGAGCATCATAAATGAAAGAAAAAACCCAAACATAAATACATTTTGTGAGTAGTTTAATGATCCAGTAGCATAGCTGCTGCTGCATTTAGCTTTTACTGTTACTGGAATTGTTTATTGATTGGAATATCAAAACGACTAGACCATTCATGTACTGAACTATAAATATTTGTAATTTTATCAAATGAGAAGTTTTACTCAAATGTTTAAAATGTTCTTTTTTCTTTTTTATTTTGTATACCATGTAAAAAGTGTAGTGGGGAGCTGCTACAACTATTCTGGAACTCATAAGATCTTCAGTGCTGGTCTGGAGAGAAAATAGTAATTGGTATGTTAGGCTTTAGTTGAAGGTGAAAATCTACTTTACAGGTTCCTTCATTGGTCGGGCAGTATAGGGAGATGAGATGCCTGTCAATGACTATTCTAAGGATAATATTTTAAATGAGTACTGGGGATATATAGTGGGTTGTTTCCTCCTTATCAAATTCTTCCTTAGAAAGTGAAATATAGATTCTAATACATGCAAACAATATGACTTTATATTTGTGGTAGAATCCATTCAATGTGATGTGATCATATTCCTCTTTATTGGCAAGCTTCAGAGACACACCTAACATCTAGACACTCAGGTAAAGATTAATAAATTCAATTTATATACCTAAACACAAACATCTGAGGACAATTAAGATGTACTCAGATGATCAGTTCGGCTTGTTTGCCATCAGAGAAGTCTAGAGGCCTCCTATAACTCCTAACTTGGATATGCCAGAGGCATATCATAAAACCCCTGGGTCACCTCAGATGCTAATAGAATCCTATGTCTAGTCACCTGAATTGCCTATTATAGATGTCCCATGATGCAGACTTGCATTCCATCACCACATTCCCTTTTCCTATCCAGTATTACATACTCATAAGGTGACTGAGCACATTCTATTATAAAATCCTGCTTTTAAATATTTACAGTTCTATTCAACTTTAGCCACTGGAGCTGAAATTTTCTATCTCATGCTTTTTGTGAATGAATCTGCAAACAGAGCACAGTCGTAATGTGGAGCAAAATAAGAGAGACATTACTTTGTATTTTTTAACTGAAACAATATGCATCTGTCGTGATATCCGCTCCAGTAGCCCCCACCTCTACCAAATCCATACCACAGAAACCTGAAACAGTTCTCTACTTGCTTTTGCCTTAATAAAGGAATTAACTGACAAATTTTCCTAAAATTTTCTCAAATCATGTAGTAACATACGGATCTTTAAAAAATAACTATTGGAAATTGAAGAATACACTTAAAATTTACTAGAATATTCTCTCTGTAAGTGGACATTCATAATAGTATATTTACCAGTATATTTACCTTGAAAACCTGGTTTAAAACAATGGTATATTATACATATTTCATCAGAGAGGAAATTAAAATAGAAGATATTACTTCAACACTGTAACATTAGGATATTTGGAGTTCTTATTACTTTTTCTAACTCAAACACAGCTTTTCTTTATCCTTATGTCTTCTGGATAATAAGGTTATGTAAAAACACACTGGACAGAGGAAGGAAAAACAAGTGATCATTTTCTTGTATAGGAGATTCGTTCCTTCAGGACAGAAGAAGGTAAAATAGAATTATTGGCAGAAATGTAAGTAGAAAACTCTTTCAAAGGTTTTGCTAATATCAGGATGGCTGATCCTAAAATGTGCTGCCATGAAGCATTTTGGGTAGTAAGCATGCACTTATCTTTAAGCACATGAACAATCCCAGAGGAATCTTTGTTGTTGTTTCATTGTTTGGTTGTTTGTTTTTTTTTCTGGATTAAAATCACAATTATGAGCATTTCACAGCCCTGTGCTCTGAATTAGTGTTTCTACTGGGGGGAGGCAATAAACAGATACTCCAGTCAGGGGAATTAGAATAAATCTCTAAACATAATTTAGTTCATGTTTCATTTCTCAGTGTTGCTATAGGCAATAAAGAAAGCAATGGGAAAGAGAAAAAGCAGGGGCAGGGGATTGGGGGGCAGGGGAGGAGGGAAGAAAAATGAAGAAACAAAACGTGAAAAACAGGTCAGAGCACCCTGCAGCAACCTCTCAAGGGCATTACATGGAACAGAAGAGTTCCTGGACAACAAGCCATTGCTAAATCTAAATTTTCCTATGTGTCCTATCTAGCCTCTTTTCAGATCACTCAGTAAATTGGATAAGGAAACCAGCGTCTTTCTGTAACCTCTGCCACGCTGTGGGGACAAGGGTACACAAACATGTAGGAACTATTTTGAGGCATTCAATTTCTTGTTCCCTTATGTTCACACAAACTTGCAAAATTTATACAAACTTGCAAAATTCAATCACAATGTCAAGTAAACAACAAACTGCTTATTCTCCATGTGAGTATATAAAAATGGAAAGGGGAAATTGCCCTGGGAAACAGTCTCTTTTCTAGCCATTCATCACTATGTTAAGCTTGTCTTCATGCAATGAAAGAAATCCCTTAAAGAGCTGAACTGGGATGCTAATGACAATGGTGCAGGATTTATGGCCAGGTATTGACAGGAAGCACTAAAAATATCTAAAGCAGCAGATGATTTATGAGGCATCATCCCCTAGAAACTACAAATGCAATTTATATAGACTTGTAAGAATTATGGTACATAAGGGTACTTTGAAGGAGGGATTTTAAATGGTAGTGTGCTAACTGTATTTCTTTAATGAACAACAAGCATGAAATAGAAAAACATAATGGAAATATGCTCAATATATAATAGAAACTCTGTAGTAGAAGGGGGGAGAAAAAGTTCAATGTTTGTCACAGAAAAGCACAAAGAGTTAAGAACATCTCTTATCCTGCTTATAGTCAGGTTTGAATGATGACTGGTGGCAGTAGTCCTGGTGTGACTTGGGTTACCCGATGCCTGAAACCACAAGGACAGATACATCTCTAGGCATGTGCCATCCCTTGTCACCTCTCCCTGACTTCTGTGTTAAGTGAACTCAGGTTTCGGGGAAGAGACTGCACCCTGTCCTAGGTGCTCCTTACCTGTGGTCAGGGAAAAGCTCTGCAGGCTCAGGAAAGTTTGTGTCACATCTGTCTGGAGCTTAGTGGTTAAGATTAAACTGCCTAGTCAAAGAAAAAATGGAGACTGACATTTCTGTGGATGATTTATACCAGCCAAACAGCTGCTGTATTTAAAATGAGATTAATTACTCCCTGTAGTTGCCACTTTCTTCTTCAATTGTAGCAGAGTGGAGGTGACTGGTTAGACTAATACTATATATTTTAGAGGACTACAATCAAGTAGTCTCTCAATGAAGACAACCTTTTACAGAAAAAAACCCAACTTGAAATACAGTGATCTTTCCTGTTTTCAAATGTTATAAAATTAACTGTGCAAAGTCATGGAAGAAGGATCTATTTTACATAGGCTTATTAGAGAAAACTGCTCTTTTCTGAACAAATTGATCAAATCTATTGCTGTCAAAAATTTGTTAATGCAAGAAGATGGAATGAAGAAGATAGAATGGACATCAGAAATGGAAATCAGGAATGAATTTAGACTAAACACACCCAGAAAGAATGCCAATCCAATAAAACAGGCAGTGTAGCAAAATTTACATCCTACAGGTTGAATTTGTATTCAGTTTTAACCTTCATAAAAAACTGTTAAGGATAACATGATTTAAAGCCAGTGTTAGAGTTTCAAATTTGTAAAATCATGTAAGTGCCTCTCTGTGTAAATAAAGCACATGCACTAGGATAAATATTAGGAAAGAAAGGGAAGCAATACTGAAACTGAATATGGACTTGTAGAAGAGGTATAGAAGATGCAGAAAGAAACTGCACAGTTTGTGCAGTATCTGAGGCAGAGCCACTCTATACTACACTTGATCTTAGCCAAGAGGCCAAGAACTAATGGGCACCTGCAAGTGCAAAACTCTTCTGAGTCACAAGGAAAGTCTTCAGACAGGTGTCAAGGTCTCTGAGAAAACCTTGAGCATTTTATCTGCAATAAATTTGTTTAGTCAAGACATCTCAACTGAATTTAACAAGATATTAGAATGTCAAAATTTAGGCCTACAAGCTGTGTGCAATGTATTAACTCTAAAGCTGCTTTCTTCCCCTATACTTGAGCAATGTATTTAGGTCGGAATACATGTTTGAATATGTTTCAAAACTATTTGCTTTCCTTTATTCAAGGTCATAATTATTTTTTTCTCCTCTTACTCCTCAGGGCATGGGTCTGAGTTCACCATCCTATTTTTCCTTAACAGATTTATCTTTGAAGACTGGGTGCTCTGAGCTAAAGCTAACTGGAAACCAAGTATTTCTCAGGTCTTTTAGGAATCGTAGAATCATAGAATCATAGAATTGTTAAGGCTGGAAATGACCCCTAAGATCATTCAGTCCAACCATTAACCTACTGCGACCAAGTCTACCCTTAGACCATGTCCTCAAGCACTGCATCTACCCATCTGTTAAACACCTCAAGAGATGGGGACTCAACCACCTCCCTGGGTAGACTGTTCCAATGCTTGATGACTCTTTCAGTAAAGAAGTTCTTCCTAATATCTAATCTAAATTTTCCCTGGCACAACTTGAGGCCATTACCTCGAGTTCTGTCGCCTGTTACTGGGGAGAAGAGATCAACTCCCACCTCCCTGCAACCTCCTTTCAGGTAGTTGTAGAGAGCAATAAGGTCTCCCCTCAGTCTCCTCTTTTCCAAACTAAACAACCCCAGCTCCCTCAGCCGCTCCTCGTAGGGCCTGTTCTCTAGACCCTTCACCATCCTCGTTGCCCTTCTCTGGACACACTCCAGAACCTCAACGTCCTTCTTGAGGTGAGGGGCCCAAAACTGAACACAATACTGGAGGTGAGGCCTCACCAGTGCAAAATACAGGGGGATTATCACCTCCCTGGTCCTGCTGGCCACACCGTTCCTGATACAAGCCAGGATGCCATTGGCCCTCTTGGCNGCCTTCCTACCCTCCAGCAGATCAACACTCCCACCCAATTTGGTGTCATCTGCAAACTTACTGAGGGTGCATTCGATCCCCTAGATCATCTATGAAGATGTTGAACAGAACTGGTCCCAACACTGAGCCCTGGGGAACACCACTGGTGACTGGATTTGGCTCCATTCACCACCACTCTCTGGGCTCCGCCATCCAGCCAGCTTTTAACCCAGCGCAGAGTGCACTTGTCCAAGCCATGAGCAGCCAGCTTCTGCAGGAGAATGCTGTGGGAGACGGTGTCAAAGGCCTTGCTGAAGTCTAAGTAGACAACATCCACAGCCTTCCCCTCATCCACTAAACGGGTCACCTTGTCATAAAAGGAGACCAGTTTAGTGAAGCAGGACCTGCCCTTCATGAACCCGTGCTGGCTGAAAGGAGATTCATTCCATCTAAGATTAACTCCGACAATGTAAAGTTCTTCAATAAAGGTATCTCTATAGGCTGTTCCATCATAGACTAGGCACTTACAGGAAACTGGACTGGTGACTTCTAGAGATATTTATTTCCCTCTGCTAAAGAAAATGTTATGACATTTCTCTAATGTGTTCACAACAACCTATTGAAAATTTCAAGATTCAGAAATTATAATTTCAACAATTCGTCCAGTTTTAAAGTTCTACATAAGGGCCGATAAAAACAATTTGCTTTGACTTTCTCACATATTAGAACATATAATTTATTGCAGAAACTTAAAAAAGACATAGCACAAAACATAATTTTGAACCCCAAGATCAAAAATGTCAAAAACGTGTGTTTCTTTCTGTTAGCAAGTACTCTCTTCCTTCAGTCTCCTGCATTTTCCAGCATTAAGAACAATCTTTCTGGAAAAAAAAAAAAAACTTCACCAGCATTTTCATAGAAACAGATTTTTACAAAATACCACTCCACCAGTTTTTTACCAATCACTTATCCCTGTGATCTTTTTATACATGGGCTGTCAGAAAGTCATTCTAGTTCCTCAGGATTTCTATTGTGTGTATTTATAACAGCTAAACAAATAAATACAAATATGGTCTTCTGCTATTTATCTTGTTAATCTGTTCATGACTTACCTGAAAGCCATCTAGTTTATACCCACAGCTGGCCTCTGCATATGAATAGTTTCAGTACAATTACCATTTTTTCTGATCTCTGTGTGTACTTATTCCTATATAATTTAGACAAGTCTGTTCTTATGATATTAGAGACCTTATAAATACGATCCGGTCCTTATCTTGTAGGACTACATCTAATAATGCACACAGATTCACAGAATCACA
>VXBZ01012761.1:653178-665156 GCA_013399135.1 Heliornis fulica | reverse complement strand
TACAATTCTGTGATTCTGTTACTCTTTCTGCTGACAAAATTAGTGAATAGTTAGCTTGTGCACAAAAATATATATGAAAACAATCATAGGACAGAGAAGTAAATGTTTACCTAGGTTGCAGGAAAAATCTCACAATATCTTGCTCCACAGAACATTTTAAGTATTTTTCTTTAAGAGAAGCAATCAAACTCTGTGAATATGATTAGAATCAAAATAAATGCTAAAAGGCAAATATTTATCAGGGCTTCACAGAATTTTATCTGTGTTGAGGCCAAAATGAACATAGTCCAAGAGCCAGAAATCTTGTATTTAGAACAATAGTTTTAAACAAAATAATCTGATCAATTTACTGTATAAAAACACACAGGGTGTATCAGTGCCAACAGTTTATGCTTGAGGAGTCAGCATGCTCTCAAATTGCTTAATAAGAGAGAGGGTTTTTTTGAAAAGATCTCTGTAGTGAAAATGAGGACACAGGCTGTCTCTTTGCAGACAGAGCAAGGACCTCAGCAATGAATCCACCTCTGCTGACCTCTGGAAACCCAGCAGATCTAGCCGTGTCTGTGAAAGCAGAAAATGGCTGGCTGTGTGTGTTAGGCACCTCTTGCATGCAATCAGGTCTCTGGATGAAAGATTTTGGGGATGAGGCAGAATTCTTTAGTTTTTTTCATGTACAATCTTTTTTCTTGGAACACAGCCGTGGAGGGAGATGGAATGCTATTCAGACACGTAATTGAGGTGTAATTGAAGAGCTATGAATACTCAAAACAAGAAATCAGGAAAACCAATGCTACCAACAAGGTAGTTAAACATTGGTTTGAACCTACTAGGTGTTTTGGACAACCCCTGACTTAATGTTGAGTGGTGTTTCTTCTACTTTTAATCTGTTTTTTATTGTCATAATGAGCAAACCCGCATCTTTGAACAGCTACGTCTTCACACCAGGCTGGTTAGAGGCTGTCAGCGCTGGGGCTTCCCCCAGCACATAAGCCAAAGCTCCTGCCTTGGCTAAGGTGAAGAATGAGATGTTGAGCTCTTTCACCTTCAGGTGCTCCCCTGACAGCCCTTGCAGTGTCCCCTGTCTCCAGGCTGCAAAGTAGCAGCTCTGGCTGAGCTCCTGCAGCTTTGAACATGTTTCTGATATGTGTTTGTTTAAGCTTCTCTTTAAACACTGCAACATTTCTTTCTGGGGTAATTTCTCAGGGGCTTTGCTGTATTTACTGTTAGAAACTTTATTTTTCTTTTTTTTTTTAAATTATAATGCCCTGTGGGAAAGGTTGAAAGTGAGTAAAGTGGCTAAAGGTGGCTTCTGACATAGTTATCCCCTTGGTGTTTTTGCAACTTGTTTGAAATGAGAACAGGGAGTATCATTCTCAACAATCTCATGCCAGCAAAAAAAGACAGTTTCAGAGCAGAAATAAAGCCTGTCCTTTGCTCAGGTTTCCTGTCCTGTGTCTGAACCATTACAAATCAAAATTCACATGCTCCTGATGTCAGTCATATAATAAACCACAAACAGCAACATGCAGGAGTCCGGTTACTGTCTGAGGGGGGAAAAACAAAAAAAAAGCCACAATGCCCTCAGTGGTTTTGGACTTTTTTCTTAGTTCTGCCTCATAATAAAGGGCTCATACATTAAAACTGACACATACTCTGAGATAGCTTTTCACCCTTAGTTTTCTTTTTGTAGACTATGGCAGCATTTTCAGTCTGAGATGTGATTTCTTGCCAGAAAAGCAGCCAAAGGTAGGCTTAAGCTTTCATGGCTTGTCCATTTCTATTTTCCACCAGTTGCTTGAGACTGAAGTAAAAATAATGACCACCCAACTTGAATATTTCTAGAGCTGGATTGCCTTTAAAAATAACATTAGAGCACTTTGTGTAAACCACAGAATTCAGTTCCTTTTTTTTTTTTCCAACCACAATGTATAAAATATTTTGACCTCACAATACTATCTACCAGTATCTGTCTTCGTCATTCAAATTATCTTATATTATGTTGGGGAAAAGATAAAAAAGAGGTGATAAGCAGACTTTTTAAGTACAGGGCTGAAAAGACTGGGAAGGCTCTACAGGTAACTTTAGATTTAACTATTTCTTTGGGTCTGCTTAAGGTCAAGGGTCAGCAGGTTGTGCTGCCCCTTTGGTAGCTTATCCACAACGTGGCACTCCAGGATGTTGTTCTATAAGCTATGTGCAGGTAAAGGTGCTTCAGAAAAGCCTTATAGCTGTCAGGGCTTTAGTGTACCTTTGAGTGGGCAGGTGGATCATCTAGCACTCAGGACCTCCGTGCCTGCCAGGAGATGTGGGTTGGCACACTGCCCTCCCCTTCTCCCTTCCAGAGTGCCCCCAGGAGCTGCAAGCAGCAGGGCTAGCATCTGCCATGAATGTGCCTCTTCCCCCAAGCAGTGAGGTTTGTGCAGGAGGAAGTGCTGAGGTTTTATATCCAGAATAACCTGGCAAGTAAGATTTAAGCTGGTGACATTGCTTGGGTGCTGTCTGAGAAGCCGATGAGAGTGGTGTTTGTGCTGGGAGGACCTGCTGCAAGGTGAGTGGTGTTCCTGCAAGCTCTGGGCTCTCCTGTCCCACCACACAGAAGCATTTCCAGGCTGAGGAGTTAGCTGTTGTGGTGGTGTTGTAGAGCATGTTCTATATATTGGTAGCTGTTAACGCTGCAGAGTATGGTAAATAGCTTTCAAACCCTTCAGCCTAAGAGATACAAACGTAGAAGACTGGCATGGAAAAATTCTGATCTGTGCTTCTGGCATAGGTCTAATTCTTCTCCCTTGGTGCCAGTGAGGTGTCTGGCTCCAGCAGGAGTACACTACTTTTGAGGAATGTATTTGTGTGATGTAGAGTGCTTGTGAAACACAACTGCTTTGACCCATTCGTTTTATAAAAAAGAATTATATGTTTTAACCTCATTAATTGGTCTGAAAATACTTTGGTGTGTGTTAGTAAGGCGCAATAATAAACCCTCCCAAGTGCTGCCACCTCTGTACTGTTTTTTTGCCACAGATGTGGACTTGGACATGTTTGATTCCCTTCAGAATTACACGCTGTGACTGCCCTTACCCAGCAGCTGGGATTCTTTCAGCTACAAGCTTTTCTCTCCTCTTTCTTAGCTATGGGTTTGTGTATAATTTTGTCTCTACCCTGTCACAACACCACCACAAAGCTGAGATCAGATTTTGCATCTCAACACTGTCCGCAAACAACAGGGTCCTGTTTTTCCTCTTGATTCCACAAATGGGCACAACAAACTTTATCAAGCACTATATCATGATTCCCTTTTAAATAGCAAAATGTTTTCTCTGGCTCCCGTTTGTGTTAGTCCCGGTGACCCCAAGGTCTGTAAAGTCGCTTCCCCTGCGCGGCTCGCTCTCAGCGGGACGCTTTGCCGCCCGCAGTCTGGATGCATGCGAACAGACATGTGCTGTTCTCCGAGGCAAGCGCCCATTTGTTCGTGCGAGCTGCTCACGCTCTCCTCTCCGCGGGAGCTCTTCCCCACTGAACCTTTGAACCACCGAAGCAAATCGAGTCGCTCTACAAAATGGGAACCGGCATTTGGGCGGCGCGGAGGAAGCGTTCCAGCTTCAGCGCAGTTGCCTGGGGAAGGAAAGCCAACAGAGAAGCACATTGTCCTGGCTGACTAAAGAATAGGGCCTGTTAGACAAGTCTTGTCTATCAAGCTTCTCATGTCTTTCTAATTTTGTCTCTTAGGCGTTACCACACATATAAGATGATAACATTTTTGCAAGATTTCTTTCTGTCTGAGTGAGCTGAAATTTGTGCAGTACCTGCTAATACCGTTTCGAGGTTTGGTGAGAGAGGGAACTGGTACCAGAACTGTTAGCCCTAAGCTTATAAAAGCTGTACATTCTTCCAATCTTATGACAAAGGAATGTACCAGCTCTTACAAATGGGACTTCTCCAGACCTCTGTGCTTCCCAGGCTCCTTCAAGGCAAAGCATGTGTGTGCTGCCCTGAAAGCCAAGCAGCTCCTCAAGATGCATCAGGTCTTATGTGGGGGCATGGCCAGTAGCCACAGAGAGCAGAGGGGGATCTTGGAGCGAAGGGCCTCGCATGCAGGACATCACTGGGCTCTGAGGGAGGCTCCCCTCCTCCCCCAGCAGCCCAGGCAGCGGATGTGGCTGGGCAGAGGACAGGAGCAGGGGCAGAGCACACAGCCACCAACAGCAAGTCTAGCTGCAGTGCTGGGAAGAGTTAGTGAGGGAGGATTTCACATGAGCACACTGTAGTCCTGATGGGTCAAGTTCAGAGAAAAATGGAGGCAGGATAAGAAAAAAGTTTATTTTTAAGCCTGTAATTTAAAATTGAAGTGGATTGATCTCTTATTGTTGAAACAACTTCTCAAAAATATTGCCAAGAAGCAGCCCTTTAGCATACATTTCAGATCTGCCATTTCCCTAAAATGAGTTCCTCTAAACAGACAGTACCTGCCCTCAGGAATTCTGTGTCACTGGAGTCGTAGTTCAGAAAGAAACCCCAACCAGAGGCATTTCCATGGCCAAGCTGAATTGTGTATTGGAATAAAGAATACATCTTAGCTGATTTTCTTGGATTTCTTTCACAGAAATGTATTATCTCCAATGCTGTTGCATTTCAAGTCTTCCTTAGAATAATGTCATCAAGCTTGAGAGGACAGCACTGATTCAGATGGACTCATTAGAAGTGCCTTCGTCTTCCATGCGAAGATGTTTACAACTTTATGTAAAAGCAGTGAGTCATTCTCATAGGGTTGTGTTTTTATTTACACAGCAAAAGTAAAACTGGTGTTCTCTGCCTCCAAGTCCAGCATTGCTAATGCACAAGACACATATAGTAGATGTGCTTTATGCCCTGGAAAATAGTAATTATTAGCCAGTGATGACACCTCCATTGTGGACAATCATTCTGTTGTTCATTAGTATTAACATATTTTTCCTGCTCTTTTTCCTTGTTTCCCTGTGGGAATAAATCTGAATGATATTTCAGCACTTCAGCTGGGAGTAGAAAAGGTCAAAGGTGGTAAAAGCCCCCTCATATGTTAGAAGCACTGCAACTGTAGGTTTGCCCTTTATCCTTAACACTGTGTTAATTAATCCTCTTAAGGACAGCGTATGATTTATACAAGCTTTAACAAGTGAACACCGGTCTGTCTTTTTGACTAAGGACATGATTCTGCAAGTCCTTTTTGCATTCACCTGACTGTAAGAATGAACTAATCTCATGGAAATTAGCTGCAGTGCATTGCTCAAGTGAGTTATTTGGGCTGGGTCAAACTTAAAAAATTAAGCAAATTTGATTTTAAGTAAAATCAACAGCTTGCACAGCAATCGGGATTCATGTCTTCTGTATTTGGCTGTATAAATTTTAGGTATATAGCCAAGGTCCGCCATCTAGGTGGAAATGGTCAGTGGAGAGGATCCCAAGATGAGGATAGGCTAGAATGAAGTGCCTGTCCTACAGCATTGACTGTAGACAATGTCTAGATAGTTTTTAGACTAAACCTCTACTGTATGCATGTCTATACATTGCTAGTGAGCTGAATCCTACCTAACTTCTCACTTTAAAGGTTAGCTCATGTCAGATGTATGATCAAACCACATTGTTTAAGAAACC
Organism: Heliornis fulica; assembly: GCA_013399135.1. Taxonomy (NCBI): domain Eukaryota; kingdom Metazoa; phylum Chordata; class Aves; order Gruiformes; family Heliornithidae; genus Heliornis; species Heliornis fulica. The sequence continues at coordinate 659,531 of VXBZ01012761.1, read as the reverse complement.
ACACACCTTCCCCCAAACCCTACCCCCAAAACCAACCAACCAACGGAACAAAAAAAAAAAAAATCCCAAGAAGAAAAAGGCATATTAAGCAAAAGATATATGGCAGGAGAGTATGTGATCTTTGTTGTTTTAACCAGCTTTTTGTTGGTTTCTACTAATTATCGACACCGTAAGATAAATTAGCTATTATTTTTAAAATATTTTAAAATTTCTAGAAAGAGCACATAATGTTCAAGTCCAGTAAGCAGCCGTGTTGTAAAACTCCTGAAATCAAGAACGTTCACATTTAATGTTGTTGGTTTTTTGTTTTGTGACACACTAATTTATTTACTTGTGTTCAAGTAGAGAGCTCTACATACTACACACTTGAAGCCAACAAAAAACAAAAGTGTCTTATGCTATTATACTTGCTTAATCATCTTCCTGGAATTATTCTGTACTGAATGACATTTGGATCCAGATTCACTGTGTGCTGTAGACTTCAGAAAATATGTGTGCTAAAATTTGATACACAGATCAATAAATAATGTGTCCCTTTAAATATAATGAAGGTAGAGGCTAATATTGATCTACATCAATTCTGATTAGAGCTGCATGGTTTTCTCTTTTGGAAAAAAAAAACAAAAAAGAATAGCTGCTGCTAAGTGAATTGTAAGCATTAGATATTGCACAGGTTTCTCCCATTGCAGTCAGAGGAGCCAAAAACAAGTAGGGAGCTATATAGGACTTTGCTGGTTTCTATAAAGTGGTGTCTGCTTGACAGGTGGGGCTTTACATCATATGTTCTATTGATATTTTGTTGGTAAGAAAAAAAAAAAAACATAGAAAGTAGTCCCATCTCTGAGCTGAAGAAATATTGGCACTTTTTGTAGTTGATTTGAGGGTTTGATTTTAGGGAAATTCGCTAAGCACACAATAAGAGGACCTACACTGCCAACAGATTCTAAGTAGTAAAACACTTCCTAGGGTGACATCTATCTTTACTTTTCTGTGGAAATTTTTTAAATAAGGTATCTAAATGGTTTGTACACTTTACATGTTCTAATTTGCTGAATTGTGCTGCTCTTTTTGCCAGTGGATGTTATCTGTGCCATTCCTCTGCAGCTCTCCTCCAGCCTTCCTTGCACAGGAGAGCCAGTGTAGGTAGGACAGCCTCCTCCAGCCCATAAGCTTGTCAAGCTTCAGGGTATGCAGAAAGGCAGAAGGTTCAATATCCTCTTTGACTTCTTTCACAGCTTGTTAATTTATACTTTGTTTTTATTTCTGACTTTGGCTTCAACATGACATATCCAGGTTGTCTGGGTTGGGAGCACTTTGTCATCAAGACTTGCTATTGACACAGTGTTATTTTGAATTACCTGTTTCTATTTGATTGTCTTCCAGGGTTTTGTGCAAGGTGGTGATTTGCAAAGCAATGTTTCACAGAGGATTGTGGGACAGAGAGAAGCTGGTGGTCAGACTTGTAGGGCACAGTAACTTACCCTCTGTAAGAGGTCTCTGGAGGTGGGGATACAGGACAAAGCCTTCTCTGTGGTATCAGGGTGCATGCTTACTAGGGAAATTCTGCTGTTTGCAGGACCCCAAAGGGTCTGCAAATGTTTACATGCATTTTCTCTTCAGAACAGCTCTTCTGTGTTTAAGGCAAGGATAGGGATCTCTTTTAAAGAATAAACAAAAGCAGATCTGTCTACAAGTTCAGAATGCTCCTGCCCCCTTTCCTTTGTAAAAAATAAGCTACCAGAACCAAGCAACTCTCTTGAGTGTGTTACCTGACCCTCAAGAAGATTGTTGCTTTTATCTAGCATTGGATAAAGTAAGGTGCTAAGATAAACCTAGTTTCTCCCTTTTCATTGGTGTGTTTTTCCTCAGGTCTTTATTTCACCCCTTGTCTTGCTGCAGATGAGGACGGACAGGAAAATTACTATCCCAGTAGTACCCTCACTGCTAAGACTGTGCCAACCACCTTAGACTCTCTCTTAGCTCTGGTCCATCAGATAAATACTTGCTGCATTAGTCATTAGGTAGTACCACAGCTCAGCTCAAAGTGCTGCTTTGGGTTATCTGTGGTGCTGCCAGTGCAGCTTCCTCCAGCTGAAGCTCTTTGTGTTACATGCTCTCAAAGCATAGATCAGGTCATCCTATACCATAAACTGTTCACAAGTTAAATCTCTATGTTCTTCATAACAAGAGCAAAAGGCTCATTTCCATGCCATGGCCCAGCAAAACTGACACTGTGCAGGACTACTGATAAACATTTGTGAGGGTGGAAGCACACATAGGTATGCTTTATTGGCTTGTTTGGAGCTTGAAATGGAGTAGCACACATGGAAGTGGGACACCAGTGGTTAATGCTCCTGACTGACATTTACAGAGAAAAATAGTTTGTGATTTTCTTTAGTAAAGGAGTGTGTGGGTAGAACTCTCCTCTGTCCCTGAGGATAGCTGAGGAACACTGTACTGTTCGTTCATCACATCTTCAGATTTTTCTCATCATTCTCTAAGAAATGTAAATCAATTGCTAAAAGTTTCACTCTGGAAACAGTACATCCTCCTTCCCTTATCAAGGGGAATTTTGTGTGCCATACCTCTGAAGGTACGAGAAATTCCATGCTTTTTGAATGTTGACCATTTTTTGTCCTTATTATTGAATTCTTTTTTACACTAAGAAGTACTGGCTGCCCACATAAGATTAAGAATCCATATGGACTGCTTATCCAACCTCAAATCTTGAACACAATTAAAATCCTCCTGTGATTTTTTTTTAACACGCTTTGAAATTCAAATGGATTAAGAGAAAAGCTCCTTAAGGAGATTGCAACCAGTCAGATATTTTATTGTATGTAAATTGTACATGCATACTCACAGACAGATATGCACGATGTCATTGTGTAGTTTGCTTTATCAGAAATTGTGGGTGGGTTCAGAAAAGTCCCCAGTTTGAAACTAGCAGAAAGTTACACAGGACCTCTCACTGTGCTGCAGATAAGATCTGTATTTTACCCCTGTTCTGGAAAAATCACAGATTCTCAGTGTTAGTTTAAACTCATGTACAGAGGCTACGTTTCATGCCTAATAGCTTTCAGAGCAGCACATCAGAGTGAAGGGTGGAACACTACTGAAATAGGAGCTGGGCAGCTCTTTCAGACCCCTTGGAAAATCCCTGTCCAAACGTGGAGGAATGAGACAGCTGCAAAACAGATTAAAACTTGGTTGGAACAACTTTTTTGTTCACATCTGAATGTGAAGTATTTTTAAGGCCCTTCCCATCTCAACTCTCCCCTCTCATTCAACACTAGACACATCCTCAGCTCTGGAGCAAGATGCTGTGCTTTAAAAGCTATCACATTCTAATGTATAGTAATGCTTTTTTTTTTCTTTTTTCCTTTTTTAATTCTTCCCAGTCCCCCTTCCCAGGATTGAAACTTCTCTTGGGCTTTGAGGCAGAGCTGGTTTTCAAGAAAAGGGCTATATTTTAATGAAGACAGCAGACTGGAAATGCCAGCTGTCTGAACCTATTCAACAGCATAAAACTTCAGAATAAGTCCCAAGACAGAATGGTTACTGACTGGAGAGTAGAAAAGCTAATTAAAGGTGTTTAATGGGTGCATTTATCAAGTAGTTCAGTGGTTTATCATGTAGCTTTACAGTTTATCACAGGAATATCACTTCCAGGAGCTCCTGGCTGTATGTAAAATATGAATTCTAGCCCTGGCTTTTTTTTCTGCTTGAATGTAACATTTCATGGGAGCAGCAAAATCTGTACAAGTCAGAGATCAGGACTGAATGTTGTTTCCAAAATACCAAATATACACAGAATGCTGTCATGGAAACCTTCCTTACAGAGCCCATAGCATAATCAGCAGTCATCCTACACTATGCTGTCACCACACCAGACTATGTAGTCTATAAATTGCAGTCACAATAAAAATACAGATTTCTGTTGTGCAGTACTGCTTTTCACGGACAAATGGTGCAGCTTGCTTCTCATGCCTGAATATCTGGCTATGTTGCAAAGTTTTTGTGGGATTGGGTGGGCTTCCTTAAGATTTGTGGTTTAACCCCAGCCAGCAGCTGAGCCCCACACAGCCACTCACTCACTCCCCCCCATGGGCTAGGGGAGAGAATCAGAAGAGTAAAAGTGAGAAAACTCATGGGCTGAGATAAAGACAGTTTAATAGGTAAAGCAGAAGTTGCACACACAAGCAAAGCAAGACAAGGACAAAGACATTCCCCACTGCCCATGGGCAGGCAGGTGCTCAGACATCCCCAGGACAGCAGGGCTCCATCACATGTAATGGTTTCTGGGGAAGACACACAGTGTGTGCCTTCACTGTGAACATCCCTTCCTTCCCCCTCCTTTCCCCAGCTTTACATACAGAGCATGATACCATATGGTATGGGGATATCTCTTTGCTGTCCCAGCTGTGTCCCCTCCCAACAACTTGTGCACCCACAGCCCCCTCGCTGGTGGGGAGGTGGGAGGAGCAGAATAGACCTTGTCTCTGTGTGAGTGCTGCTCAGCAGTAACGGAAACACCCATTGCTATCAACATCCAAAGCACAGCTACATGCTACCTATTATGAAGAAAATTAATGCTATCCCAGCCAAAACCAGCAAATTAAGAAAACTGGAATTTCTTTCCTCTGAAACCCATGCTAACATCAAAAGCCACTATGGTTTCATGAATACTTTTAATCTTGCTTCTGACTTGGGGTACAATTTCTACTTGACCACGTCCTGTTAAAATCCACATTTCATTGCTGCACACAGGTGGTTTTGTTTACCGTTCACAAAATCCTTGTGGTCATTAGTTACATCTCCTAAAGTCATTCATGTTTTTCCAGACCATAAATAGAGGTGGTGTGCCAAGTTTCCAGAAAATGTTAAGCAACTATTTCTTGTCTTTATCAAGAGCAAAGTAAAGGCAGATTAACCCCTTGCAAAGATATCACATGAAAGTAATATTGAGACTGAGTGTGAGAGGCAGAAGTAGCAGAGATTTTTTTGTATTTATATGAAAGATGAGATGATGTTTTACAATTGCATAACAAAAGGGTCTGTATTGTGTCCAATTCCTTTCCAGACCACATGCCTCGGAGAAAATCCAGGTTCTTGAATGAGAGACCCCAAGACTATTCAGATAGATGAGCTATGAGAAGGCAGGTATCAGCTTCCTTTGGAATATTTGGTATATTTGAGTGAAGGGGACAACACATTCAGGCATGTGTCATAGCATGGTTTTGGTTGTATCTTCAGTTTTCATGTGGAATGGAAAGGCTAAATCAGGACATTTGGAATTTAGTACAGGGTGGAAAAAGGGAAATAATCTTTTCTTGGTTTGAGATGAGATTGTTTCCTGTAGCTGATTCCTACAATATGTAAGTGAAATCTTTTGTATGTCTTTCATTGCTGGTGGCTTAGTGCCTAAAGGGCATCAATGAATATTTAAGATGATTGCACTAACCAGAACATTTGGAAAAACAAAAACCAAAAAGCACTCAAAATTTGCATGATGAAAATGTAGGGATTTGTAAGCTTTAGTTATCATAAACAAGAAATGAAAAATTGAAAATATATGCTCCTCTATGCCCATATAGGCACTGATCTTAATCCCTGTTCCCCTCATAGGAATTATATCTTCTGAAACAGTCAAAGGAAATGCTATTCTGCCATTATTGTAGGTCTGCTTCTAAGTAAAAAACAAAGTGAATGTCAAGCATCTCCTTTCTCATGCTGCATATTTGCAACCAAGTGTTATACAAATTAAGTCATACAGATTGTCTTTTGTATAGGTGTTTGGTGTAAGACTTTCCTAGGTCTTACCATACAGTAAATAAAATTTCACTAAAATAATCAGATCACACAATAATGATGATCATGTAGGATCCTGGCACAAATAAGGGGCTGATGGAAATCAGTTCTCTGTGAGTCTCTGAAGAAAAAGAAGAGCAGGAGATAACGGGCTTGGGAAACCTCACAGAAGTTAGTGGTGTTTGTAGCACTGTGTGATATCAACTTTGCTCTGTGGCCTCTTAAAAATCTTTGTCACAATGCCACAGGAGAGATGGGGAGGCAGATGGCATCTGTGGGTAGCGGGGAACACAACAAAGTCTGCTTTTCAATTTGGTCTGACATAACATTTGTGACTCTGCATCTTCCCTGGTTTACTATATCTGTTTTACAGATAGTACATGTTGCAGATAGTTTTACAGATGTTTTTCTGATATTTTACAGATAGTAAATGTTACAGATAGTGAATGTTACTAATTTTTATACCAGGGAAATTAGTTTCCCTTGTGTTTCTATGCAAGTTACACTAAGTAAATCTTGAGAAAAACAAAACCCTTAATTTA
>VXBZ01012761.1:628771-653156 GCA_013399135.1 Heliornis fulica | reverse complement strand
TTACTTTCAGGCTGAATAGACATACCTGCCATGTTCTTACTCCTCAGGAAAACCCATTTTTGATTACTCAACTTGAAAGATTTCTCTACCAACTGACCACTGACCCTAAACCTCAATTTCTGTTTTAGTTATGTTGTGATAGTTAAAACAAAATGGGATTTGGAAAATAAAATAAAATAAAATAAAATTGGATTAAGTTGTATGAGTTTTCCCTGATAGATTCTGGGAGGTGTTCCTCATCACATCAGAGAGGATGCTCATCCTACCTGATTTGAAGCTGTACATGGGGTGTATCAGGAAAGAAATTATCTTTCTCAGACCTTTCTCTTCCTAAAAAAAAACCAACAAAAAAAGAGATCCCAAATAAATGCTGCCTTTCTATTCAATATTTAAATTGCTCAGAAGATCCAGTAATTTTGGAAGAGGTCTTCTGCCTTCTGCTTTCATTTCCTCCCTTTCAATAGGAAACTCTTTGTTCCTGCATCTGAAAGTGAAGGAAAATATTCTTCATTAAGCCCACAATTGTTTAGAACTCAGAAGTGTAGATTGATTAGCGAATACTCTACAATAGCTCTTCTAATGGAGAGCTTTAAATAAATGGGTTTTAAACTATTCTTACAGTTTCTAGTGCTTTTTATACAGTCTAACCATGCTGTGTACACTATTCTTTGCCTCTGCTGTGTTCCTGGAGGGGAATGAATCAGAATATTCTGAATGCCTTATGTAACGTATTTAGAGAACTTTTTTGTTTGTATCTTTGTTTAAATTTCTTGGACGGAATTAATTAATGGCAAAGTATAAAGGCCAACTTTGAAATCCTAGCTGACTTATACACTAGAGCTCAATTTGTATTCTACATCAAGGAAATGTTTGGATTTGAAAGAAGGACACCATTATCAGAAACATTTCTGTAGATGGCTCTGTTCTTCAGAGGACCATCCCTGTGCCACAGAACCGTGGGTTTAACATTTGGGTAATTCAAAGGGAAATTAATTTTTTTTATCAGAGTACATATTTAATTCCTTATTAAAAATTAAATGTGGGGCAGGAAATAGTTACTTATTTGGGATGGGAAAAAATTACAAAGGTTGGATTTGATTAAGACACTTGTAATTGCAGAGGAAAGGCAGAACGACTAAAGTCTGTAGTCTGCACTTTCATGATCCTATAGATATCTGATGGGGTAATGGCTTTTAGGAAAGAGAAAGATTTTATTTCTTTTCATATCCATGTTTGTGTTATGAGTTTGTAGCTGCATTCCTTTGTACAGTAGTACGCTACTGTATAGTAGTGTAGTATAGTACAGTACACGTGTAGTAGTGTCCTGCTGTACAGTGAGAGAACCCGAGGGAATGGCATGATGCTGCCCCAGGGGAGGTTTAGGGTGGATGTCAGAAAGAGGCTCTTTACTGAGAGGGTGGTCGGGCACTGGGACAGGCTCCCCAGGGCAGAGGTTACAGCACTCAGCTGGGCTGAGGTCAAGAAGTGTCTGGATGATGCTCTCAGTCCCATCTCTGACCTGTCTGGTCCTGTGTGGAGCCAGGAGTTGGACTTAACGATCCTTCTGGGTCCCTTCCAACTCAGGAGATTCTGTGATTCTACACTGCAGTAACGTGTGAGGATTAGTTCCTAAGTGGGTCTAAATGTGTCTAACTTCATTGAAGACAGTGGAATGAAGATACCCGATAGCAGCTTCTGAAGAGCGATCAGCTGGTCGCTGCAGCAATGGGGGAGTCAGCAGGAGAACCCTGCCTTTTGTCTTTGTGGAAAAGGGGTTAGTTGTGAACCACCATGTTCTGTCTGACAGACGAGGGGAGCGCTGCCTGCATGTATGTTAGCATGCATATGGGACAGCCCTCTGTCTGCTCCCTGTGGGACAGCTAAAGGAGAGCAGAGGGAAGTCCTGCTTGCATGCCTGTGCGACCCTAGAGTTCAGGTTCTACATTCAGGAAGGCAAAGCTGCTCCACATGAGTGATAGCAAAGGGGATTTCAAAAGTGTCATTTAGTCCTGTAGCACATGCACCAGCTTCGGTTAAAGCTATTGGTGTTTCCCCAGAGTACACTGTCGGAGCAGCATCAGCTCCTGGTGATGATGGTGATCTTGACTTCTGGTGTTTTCAGAAGACTAGACCAGTGCATGTGTTACAGCTGTAGGAGGCAGGATGCTCAGCAGGGAAGGCCAGAGGGTTTTGACTCTGCTTTCAGTTGAGGAAGTACAGGGTAATTTTTCTCAAGTCTAGAGATGTCAAAGCTTGGAGAGGGCCAACTTTGCTGATTTTTTTCTGATCTCTTTCCTGAGTTCTCAGGCATTGAAGATTGTGTGGTCAGCGTAATGCTCTGGTAGCTCATGTATAATGCCTAGCAGTAGGGTATTGAGACTTCTAGGTAGATGAAAAATCTTGTCTTTATGTTTTCCAGGATTATCCTCCCTGCCAAAGAGAGATTAAACAGGAGGGAGTAGAGTACTAATAACATCTTTTATGCTTTTGAACATTTGTATTGTAGAAAGAGGACTGTTTGAGATGGCCTTCTCTGTTTTAAAAATAATTATTCTCCTCACACCAATCACTCTCTTTTTTTGTTCTCAAACATCATGTATTTTCTGCCTCATCTGTCCCTGTGGCACCTTGGCTTGGACCTGAGTTAAACACTGTACTGTCTGTGTCTTTACAAACAGTGGACCATTAAAGTCAATTTTGTAGTGTCGAACTCTTTGTGAAAATATTTACTGTGGTCCCATCATATTCCCTTGTCCTATTTCTTTGATACCAGCAAGTTTCCATATTCCTACAAGAGACAGGGAATTAGGATATGGACAGTAGCTGGTGTACGGAAAGCAGCCCAGCTCCTCTGCCCTGTTTGACACTGGGCAGTCATGGATTTCCTCCAGAGCTGCCAAGAGTGCTGTGGACAAGCCCGTGTTTATAGTCCTTCAGTACAATGTGAGCAGTGGCACAGAAAGGCTGCTGGGCTCCTGCCAGAGCGCCCCACAAAGGCAGCCAGATCACCCCCCTGCAATGCAAATAGGATGACGAGGTGGCAGGGGAAGCCTCGTTGCTCAGCCACCTCCTCCTCTCCCCTGCTCACTCTCCTCAGTTCTGGTACTGCGGGAATATAAGTACTGAGAGGGAGGTCACCAGGAGTGCTGACTGCAAAGGGATTTTGGTGCTTTCAGAGTTCAAAGCTTTCAACCATCTGACTATGGGATAGGGACTTGTAGCATCCCAAGTCTCTTAATGACCCTTCACTTTGGGTGTCTTCAGTGTCTGGCTAGTGGCCAGAGTGGGCAGGACCATTCCCTTCATGAGGCCCCAACATGACTTTCAACAAAAGCTTTCTTCTCTGTCCCCAAATGATGAGACTGGTGGGAGCTGGGGGAGGAGCACCGGGAGGGCAGCGCGGAGCCTCTGCAAGGCAAAGAGCCTGCGGAGAAGTTGCCATCTCCAGCATGAGCAAGGGCATCTCCTCAAGCAAGGATCCCAGCCATTCCCCCTGTGCACAAGGTACTGCAGTCCTGGGGCAGAGGGAGACTGGAAAGAGGGAGGAAAGGGAATTAGGAGAGAGGAAGATGGTGCAGAGAGCAGAGAAGCCAGGACAGAGGGGCTTGGAAGAACATGACCCACTGCCTGCAGGGAAAATGAGATTCAATGAGAAGTTCAGACACGTGGAATGTGAGGAACAGTGATGCTCTGGGGAGCAAAAGGAGAATTTAATGTAGAATTAACAGCTCAATGCAATACCGAGCACGCAGTGACTGAGGGGTTTGAGCGGGGATATCCATGTTAAACAGGCAAATCTGACGTGCATTTTTTCTCTTCTGACATGAAGTGGTTTTGATTGGTTCCCACACGTCTACAGAGTTTAACAACATAAAATCGTATTTTCTACACTGCTGATCCTCTCCTAAGCTATGAATTTGCAAAACTGCCTAAAAACAATTTTCCAAACCCAAGTTTTCCTTCCTGCCATCAGCAAGTAAAGGATTCAACCTATCTCGGTCCATTAAGTTTCCCATCTGTTCAAAAGGTTATGGCTGCTTCATGAAATGAATGCTTTCTTTTATTTATATATTTTTGGAGGAGAGGAGTACAGGATTCAGGAATAAAAAGAAGGGAGTACATGATTCGGGAATAAGATGTAAGAGATGGTGTCCTTTTCTGAAGGGATGATTAGATCTGCTCTTTAGAATGGGACAAAGCTCAAATATGATTTTTCTCTTGGACTTGAATGCCTTTGGATCCCAGATGCTCAAGGATAAAGGTTTTCTTGTTTGTTTGTTGCTTGTTTTCTGAGTGGAGTTTCATTTATTTATATATGTGCAGGGTGATCTATTCTACTGTGTGGGATGTCAGACTGTTTATTTTGGCACCTAGTTTGACAAATAGGTGCATTTACTGTGCAGCTGAAGTGTTCTTGCTTCCAGTCCCCTCAGGACTGTAAAACCCACCGGAGTAGTGGTTCACTGCAAAACAAGGAGTGAATAGTACCTGGCTTTATAAATTTCTCAACACTTTGCACACTTCAAATTCATGGATATAACCTTCTATTTCTATGGATCTCACAGTGGGTCAGCAGGCTTGGATTTACTGATTTTATTTTTTAATTTAAATTCTTGTTGGAAAGCTAGTTATGGAAGGTATTAAGTTCCAGCTGTCCTAATTTTATTTAAAAGATTGTTTATTGCTTGATTAAGAAATCTTATCCAAAATAACACTGTATATTTCATGGCAGCATACTTTCTATACAAAATGTTCTTTTACAGTATTGCTATTCCTTCTAAGACCTGGTGGTTGGAAGGCACCAGCTGGAGACAGCTGGCAAGTACAGCCATGGCTTAAGCCGTATCCTGTCATCATGAAGTGCACAAAAGTTATCCCCACCTGGGATAGAGTCTGCCTGTGGAGGGGCTACAAGCCAGACTTAACCCATGGGGTAGTGTCTGCTTGAGAAGAGAAATGAGAGCTGGGAGGAGCAGATAGAACGATGCCTCTCGTCCATCTCTGAGAAATGTGTGAGTGTACGCATACCGGCTGATGGGGCTGCTCCGTGTCCTTGGGGCACTGGGAACACCCTGGGAGAGAACAAGCAATAGATTTATCTTTCACCTCCTCTGTCCACCAACAGACTGTTGGTGACTGCATGAGGCTCTTCTTCCACCTCTTTGGTGGAAGCTTAAAATACAGCCCTGGTGGGTGTCCAGCTGGAAGAGAAGCAGTGACTTTGCTGAGTGGTCCAGCTCTCCACAACTCTCTCCTGCCTGGGGCTGGCCTGTCCCCATAAGCTCTTCCCTCCTCTCAGGCAGTAGGCTCTAAAAAGTTGTACTTGCCTCTGCCATGCATCTTTCTTGGCTGTCTGCTGCTAAAATCAGTCTGCTGATATCTCATTTCCTGGAGCAGGATCTTCATTTTCATTCAGAAGGTGCAGTTTTGTGTCTTGGTTTCTCGTGTGATGGAACACTGCAGACTGATCTTTCTCTGGAGATATAAATTTCAAGATTCTAGGCTTGAGGGATGGGGTGGAGAAGGTATCTTCTGGTTTTTGTGTTTATGACAGTAACTCTGAATGTACACAGCTATATCAATGAAGCTTATGGAAACTATTTTATTAGGGAATGTGCAAATCATTAAGTTTTCAGTTACAAAGTGTAAATGGCCCTTCTTACATTTGCATATGGAAATCTAAAACTTAATTTCCTGTGTATATAAGAGCATTTTTGTCTATTATAATAGCCAAAATATTTCATTAAGTTTAAAATAGTGCTGTCAATTAGTACTGTCATTTTTCCCCTGCCCTTTTAACATTCCCAAATTCTTTCTTAAAAAAACAGTGTTGTGAATATAAAAGGAAAAACATGGGTGATGTTCTGTGCGTCAAATCCTCCTTTTGGAAGCCATTTTGGGGAGTGCAGAAGCACTATTACTTCTGAAGGGAAAATTTTCTTTACCCACATAGCCAGCTAGTTTTACTAGTGGCTTGATGGGATGTTGTATGGCATTTGTTTTAGAATTTCTCAGTGTTAAAACACATCCTTACACCATTGTTCATGTACATGCTATAGCAGCAAGATAGCCAAAGACAATGTAGAAAGAAATTAAAATGATGAATTTATTAACTTAAGGTATTTTCATAGGTTCTGAAAATAAATAACAATTTTATATCACCTTACTAAACCCTAGTGCATACATTTTCAATGGAATAGAGTAAAAGATCGAGGCAGGTGTTACAGCATATATTTTGATTTTGCTCCAGCTCTGTGTGTTGTTATTTGCATCTGTAAATCAATCTTTTTAGAGTTTTGCTGGCAAAACTTCTCTAAAATATCAGTGGCTTTGGCTGTTCAACTTGATGATGTTTCAGTTGTTGAGGTCATGACAAATTTTTGTTATAGAAAATTTTCTTCTAAGGGAATATGAATGGCATAAAGTACAGAGGAGTTGGTTCTGAGCATAATTCAAAATTGGTAGCTCTGTAGGGATGACTCTAAGAAGAGTAGCAGTGGTGGACCAAGGACTTTTGAAGAAGCTGCAGAGAGAAGGGTAGGTATAGTCCTCACAGAGAGAAATGTCATGGCAGAATGAAAACAGAACATGGAAACCTAACACACCAGATACTATTTTGGCTAGTAGAAGAATGTTGTGAACCTTTGCATAAGGGTTGCAGGATGTTCACAGAAAGAAGTCCCATGGCAAGAAACATACCCCACTGAGGTCTGGTGCTATTTTAATCTACAATATTGTCTTTGTTGTTCAACTCCAGTAGTTATGAAATGTATCGAAGTCATGTGAAATAGAAACCATTTCCTTAGCCCTAAACCAATAATTTTAACCTTCTTATTTCTAACAGAGAAATATAATGTTGGAGATAGCTTCTCTTTTATCACTTAGCTATAGCATATAGAAACCAAGTATCATCATAATGAAGACTGTCACGTGCACTTGACAACGGCAGGCCTGTGTGTTTTCCCTTAAGGTTTCGGTCAGCTGAGAAAATGTGTCATGTTGAGCATTACACCATTTTTCTCTGGATAATTCAATGTGTGAATTACTTCATATTATTTCACTGTCTCTTTATATACTGTATTTCAAGAAAGTATACAGTATTTAAGCACCCACGAAGGCCTGCTGACATTTGCTGGGATTACACATGAAATCCTGCCGCAAATGCAGAGACTATTCAGCTGCTCTCTCCAAAAGGCTAGTCATGTCTTCACGTATGAGGAGATATTTATTGAGTACAATGTTAACAGCTACCATATTGCTGTACTCCCACGTTGACGCCAATGTTGGCAAAAGCTACCGTGCCAGCTGCCCACTTACACACTCTAGTGGCACCTTTGCTATTCCTCAAATCCACAAATTGCCATTCTCATCCAACTAATGCTCAAGCACTGGTGGGGTTTTTTTCTGCCTCACATATTAGCAGATTTCTGACAGAACATAAAAGATGAAGATGGATTCACAGGAGCCTGTCAAACCAGACCAAGCCCAGCAAAGTAAAGAATTTTCCAATGAGTGTTCTGTGGTACTAATATGAAAGAAAACCATGGATTAGTGCAGAGAGTGAGGACATTAAATCTTAAATAAAATGGGCACTTGTATACACTACATAGGGTGGAAAACTATTGTTATAGCTGCAAGGGAGCAGAAGTCTTCCTGTGGTTACATAGGTCCTACCTCTCATCCTGCCCAAGGAGTGCTTTTCTGCAGTGGCTCCTAGAGGACACATTCTTTAGGTCAGTATAGAAACATACAACTATATAAGACTCCTCATGACATTGTGCTTCTCTGTAAAAAAATAAGGCAATTTCCACATTCAGCATTTGCATCTAAGCCACACACATGATTTTTTGCCATCCTCCTCACCGACTGTGCTCCTCCAGCCCATGATGGTGTGTTTACTATTGAGCCAAAACACGGCAGTTGCATTCCCCTCTTAAGGGCATGGACATGGAGGTGATGATAATTTCTGATAACTTTTCATCTCTAAAAGTATTTATCTCAGATCCGTGATAGTCAGTTCCTGCTGACCTCCAAAATATCCTGCAAGGCATAATTAAGACCTGCATTTATGTTATGTTAAGTATCATTACACAATTCTCCAACGGAGTTATATTTCTCATGTTTAAAAAAATCAACTTAAATTTCTGCATGCCATTTCTATGGTTGTGTAATCCATTTTCTTGGTCCATGAAGTTCTACATTGATTATCAGGAGGGATTTTATATATTCTATAGGCTTGTGGTGAACAAGACATATAAAGATCATACTGTGGTGGTGTTGTTCATCAAAATGTTAGGAAAAAGACCTTCACATTTTGATGTATGTTCTTTCAGAACTTGGTAACCACTTCAATACTTTGAAATAGAAATACAAAATATCAAAATATAGCTAAGTGACAAGACAGCTTCTTTCCAAAATACCAGCACTACTAGTTCCATCTGGAGTTTGTGTACTAAGTTGAGGGGTTCTTCTGGAGTTTGAATGCTTTCAAAACCCTTGATGTTATAATTCATTGCTATCCAATACTTTATTATTCCCAGTAGGACATTTAGTGGAGAGATGAAACACGAGTAGACCATCATTAATTCTTTCAGCAGTTCTAGCAGCTGTGTGGAACGATTTACTCTTAAGCAGAAACCTGAAGAGTCTCTACATTGTGATGGCATTCATTAGTATTCCCTTTCAACCTGGTCTGTGTTAGGGTGAAATGTTATTTTAGAGACATGTTAGATAATTTGGGAGCAAAGTCTGGAAATAGACAGTCTGTGTACGCCTCTTAAAGCAGCAGGTTTTCTGCTTCTCAGTCTCCCTGGTAACTTCATTCCTTTACTTTATTCAGGGGTTACTGCACATAAAGCATTCCTCACGGCCTTTGCCAAATTATTTGTTTATCATTTCAGGGCATATGATTTTAAATTACTTGAGATAGTGTCATAACAGGTATAAACTAATTATTCTAATCAACGTTGAAATACAGTGCTGTCAAGTTCCAGGTGTCATTTCAGAACGTCTTCCTGTGAAAATCCTTCTATGCTGTTCCTCTGAGCGTAATTGGGCTGCAAACGTCTGTTTCAACCCCTGTGTCAAAGCCAGTGAGCTCCCTTCTTGCTAAAGAATCATAACTCTGGGAAAAAATCATAATCTCTGTCTTAGGGGTCTTCATAAGAGATATGTTATCCATACACTTTTTCTTACCCTCTATCCCTTACCTGGCAGATAGACAGGTGGTGTAGACAAATGCATAAATATTTATACTGCATATACTATGTTATTAGGTGAATTAATTAAAAAGGCAACTTGGCAGAAAGGTTTGAGAGGTGGAAAGTGAAAACCGGGACTTCAGTGCAGAAGG
This sequence comes from Heliornis fulica, assembly GCA_013399135.1. Lineage (NCBI taxonomy): Eukaryota > Metazoa > Chordata > Aves > Gruiformes > Heliornithidae > Heliornis > Heliornis fulica. The sequence goes on along the minus strand of VXBZ01012761.1, from coordinate 643,804 downwards.
AAAAGCAAAAGTTTTCAGAAGCAGAGAAAAACTGTTATTTCAGAGTTCTAATAAGCAGTATTAGTGACTTTTAAAATAATAACGTCTGCTGGGGCACGTACAGAGGAGCACTAAGAAAGCTCAGCTATCTGGTGGCTGCCAAATGATCTTGCTTTGCAGCCACTGCCTCCAACACAAATAGATCAGCTACATTTAAGTATCCTTACTGGAGGCAATCAATCACGTATGGAACAGAGTAGTTATAAATAAGGTTTGCTGTTCATATACATTCAGTTATTTTTGCAACTAAGCTATATTTGCATCCAAAAGAAATATTTAGATAACTGAATGTCTCCCTCGTAGAAGGAACTAAGGAAAAAAAAAGAGTGCAAATTGTCAGCATAGGTCAAGAAATAATTGAAATTCAGAATTCAGTGCCTGGACACATTTCATCTTCAGAACCAAAGCGTTGCCACCCTGTGCAACCTTTCGAAAGACATTGGTGCCTTAGGCTTAAGTACCTAATGTCACAGTGAATGAAGTGATCCAGACAGCCAGCTTACTGCCTGGGATGGAAAACACCACAGCCAATGGAAGGAGGAGGAATACTGTAAGATTAAGGCAAAAATTGGAGAGGTAGCTTAAAGAAAATTGTTCATAGAGAAGGTGTATCTGAGCAGAAAGTTAACTTCTTGAATCTTCCCATGTCTCTCTGTGATGGTAGAAAGATGCTTTAAAAACATTGGTTTTTGGTTTTTTTTTTTTGCTATCAGCGTCTATCCCAGAAAGAACACTTGTTTTATCCATTTCAGTCAAGTGTGTATCTGCACCCTGTGGGTTACCATCTCTCCAGAACTGTCTCAAGGAGCCTGTCTGCGGTATGACGCTCTGGGTTGCAGAGCCAGCCAGAGACACAGATTCACTGGTATAGGCCAGCAGGGAGGGAGGCTCACAGTGCTGGTGTGTGCCACAAAGACAGGTGCAAGTACTGGGCTGGGATTTTTTCTGCGTGAGGTTTTTCATTGTAAATTAACCCAATGTTAAGAGCTTGGGGTTTTTTCCCGTTGAGTTTGGCTTTGCTTTCACTGCTAAGGAAAGGCATATCCAGCAGTGTTTTGCATTTTAAAGAAAAAGTGCAAACAGGGAAGAAAAAAAGGATGACTTTTCTATAAAAAAGGCGTGTTTAGGCTGTGTTTTGCATTTGAGAGTCTGATAAAGGCCATCCTGAAAAACATTTTAATGTTAACTAATTTCAGAATTACAGCTTTGGAATAGGGGAAAAAAAAGCACATCTGAGCCCTTTTGTTTATAACTAACATAGTGACAGGGCAGAGGCGAAATTTCTTCACTTGCTTCTATCTTTAAAAATCCAGTCTTTACCAATGCATTATTCCAAATCCTTCACTGAATAATTTGCATAATGATTTCAGTTTCTGTGAGTCTCATCACCAGCAAATTCATTCATTAGAATGTATATGAAGGGCAAACATAGAAGGAACTGAACACAGCTGAACTGAATTCATAAAAAAGTTTGAGCAAATGAGGGTGGATTTTTTCCCTGCATTTTTTCAGCTCTCTTAAAAAACGATTCAAATCTCAGTGAAAACCCTCCATCACTGACTGACTTTTGTGACTCTCTTTGCCTCCTGTATATACCTTGTGCTCAGAAGTGTAGAGAGGACAGACCACCTGATTTTGACATTGTTTTCTCTAGGTATGGAACTTGCTGAGGTATTCTCATGGTACTACAAACAGCCTCAACTCATGAACACTGTTGATCTCTCCAGTATGTTCAGGTCTTGCATGTGTTGGCTTTTCGCCCTTCTATTCGAGCACAGTGCTCCCAAAGCTTGCAGTATGACACGACATAGCAAAGGAAGATACAGAAAGGAATGGTGCCGACAGTAATAAATACAAGCAAATAGGGCAAAAGAGATTCTCCACATTTTCTGTCCTTTCTGCTACTCCTGCTCCTTCTCCCTTTACCTTTTGTTTTACATTTTGCTCTTTCTGCCATCAAGATTTTAAGCATTTTAAGTCATTCCCTCTGTCTTACTGTACTCCAAGCATGAGTTACAAGGTATGAGCAGCAGTGAATGAATGCCCTCTTCCTTGGGAGCAACAAGCAACACACTTACAGCAGGAGCTGCTGATGCAGCACATGAGGAGACTGTCAACTGAGAAGCATGGCTCCATTTCCTAAGTCAGCATGCAAAAACTGTCAGACATCATGGTGTCACCACGTGGTAGCTGGTTTGGAAGAACTGTCTTGCTTGGTTCCATTCCATTCACTGAACATCTGATTAGCTAAATAGTGGGTAGTGGATTATCACACAGGATTCTGTGGTGAAGCGCAACTCTTGTTTAAGTTTATTGCATATATTTAAAAGAGGACAAATTCTATTTCTGTTGGCTTTTTTTTAGCTTCAGATACTCAGAAAAGACTTTCAAGATGGCGAATACCATCAATACCTGTGTTGAGCTTCAGATATGCATTTTTTCTGTTCAAAGTCTACTCTTTACATGTTCTCTTTCTCAGTCCTTACATAAGGAAATTACATAAGAGAAGACTGTAATCTTCAAAACCATTTACCATATTAAACAACAACTACCATCAATGGATCTTTATAAGCTGCCTCAAGCAGAAAGGAGACACGTGGCTGCACATTTGGAAACCAGTTGTTTACAGAACTCATCAATGCTTGCTGCCAGTCGTGAGCAGATGTCATCAACAGTCATTACACAGCTCTGAAAATAGCATCAAATTCGACCTGGACAGGTCCTCAAACAATTGATAAGCTGCCTCTGAATAATGGAAATATGTGGAGTCCATTCTCTACACCAGCCTCCTGCTGCTCAGGGATCCTGCAGACCAAGAGCTAGGGTGGCATGGGGAGGGGGTACTCACCAGGGGTGTACCTGTCAGGAACTCTGTCAGGAGATGTGTGTCAAGTTGAAGGCTCCTCACCCTTAAGAGCTTCAGTGTCTCTGTGTGTCCCTGATCTGTCCTTAGGGAAACGAGCATATCCAGCATGTGCTGGCAAATCCCTGCAGCAGGGCTGTGTCATGGCTGGAAATGGCAAGTTGTGTTTGGCCTGTGCTACTCCTCCTTTTCCTCTTTCCCCCACTAACCACCAGTAAGTAAAGAGAGTGAGCAGGAGAAAGCACTTTGAGGCAGAGAAGGGTGAAGTGGTTTTGAGAACTCCTCCGCCATGTGTGCACTTCTTTGGCTGTCCCAGCTGCTGTATCGTGCCCCGGGAAGGGACAAACAGCATCAGGGTGCAGAGGGGCTCCTGTGCCCCTGCCTTGCTCACTTACTCAAACCGCGTGAGCTCGGCATGGAGAGCTGGCGTCATGGCTCCGGCAGCTCTCCCGCGATTGCTGTGTTGTGTGGAAGCGGACGACCGGTCTCATATTCATATGGTTTCACAAATCTGGCTTTCTCTGCCTAACTCCCAGGGGAGGATAAAGAGGAGAGAGAGTGGCTTCCTTTCCCCTCCCTTGCCACTGCCCTCACACAAGGCTTGAGAGGAACGCTGCCTTCTCCTTTCCTTTGAGAAGTGTTGATGAGCAGGGGCTGTTAGAGCCCACCACATGCAGTGCCTTGGCATCAGGAGCAGTCAGCTGCTCCCGTGCTCCTGTGAGCTTGCTGGCGTGTGGCACGGGGCATGACAGAAAGGGAAGCGGTGCTATACTTCAGAAATGAGGCATAGCAAGCGTTGGGTGCCTGCAGCTCCAGCCCAGCCTGCCAGAGTTTGTCTGCTCTTTAGTTAGCAGGTAGAACATTACAAGTGACTTGCACTTAGTTGCTCCCCTGTGCAAACCCCTCTGATCTCCAGCAGCCCTGTAAGACATGATTTAAGGCTGTAAGAAATGTGTGGCTATGCCCTTTTGGAAGTGCACAGCTAGCGCTCATGTGGCAATGTTATCTTTGAAAAACAAGAGTGCTTTGTAAAGGCTACCAAAGCTACTAAAAGTAATGACAGGAAATAATATTTTTAAAAATATCTCTCTGCCAGAACAATATTCTTTTGTCAGAAATACCCAACAGTCTTCCCATGAATCAAGAGAGCTGAGTATCTCTTTGCAGCTTGCTTCTCCTTCTTTAAAGGCCCTATAAGGGTGTATGCAGGGGGCTTTCTGTCTCTGTGTCCACTTTCCCAAAATGAGGACACCACAGCAACAATCTTTTGGTGTCAAAATGTTGAATTATGAGCTGTATAGCCAAGAATACTGTTATGCTTTGTCCGTGTGGGAGTGATCTCTCTATTGAACAGCAGATACTGCAACAGAAATGTTTCGGACTATGGTTTTTCGGTTTTGTGCTTTTCCAAGCATTCTCCTTCTCCCTTTTGGTTGTTGTTGAAGTTGTGACATGAGATCAGGGAAGCTTAAGAGCTTAAGTGACTTCTTAGCGTACCATCATTTCAAGATGAATAAGCGTTCATGAAGAGAGCCCGCGGGAAGGGAATTGATGCACTATTTGAATGCCCCGACTTTATAATTCATACAAAACTCTCTCGGCAGGAGTGTGCCCAGTGCTGAAAACTTTGCCTTAGGGTTCAGATAGATCAAGCAGTAATGAGACTCTGTGGCTAGTTGAGGGGGAGGAAGAGGAGAAAACAATTTAAAGCAATGAAAGAAGATATCCACGATCATTGCTGTAGCAAAGCTTTTACTCCTGCAGCCTGTGGAACCACCACATAGGAGCCTGGAGAACTGGCCCCACTCTCAGTTGCCTGCCTTGCATGCAGAACTGCAACCTGGGTTTGGGAACAACTGGCTGAAGGGGAGGCAGCTGGCTGCTCTGCTCAGCTGTGTTTTGAGATGAGCAATTTTCTGTTGAGGTCAGAGGGAGTTTGACACTGTGAGGAGTTCAGACCACCATCCTTAGAGAGAGTGGAGAAATCCAAAATGAGAAAATGGGCATGAGACCATACGTTCTCTCTAAAACTGGCTGCATGATCTATTTCAGTCTGCATGTATTTGTCCATAATGTGTTTTTCCCAGCAAGATACGGGAAGGAGGTTTTACTCCAAGATGAATTCACAGTTTGCATAAAGCTTGCATAATATTTCCATTCAGACAGTGCTGTCAGGCAGTCATTTTAATGAGTGCTGAAAACCCCAAACCAACTGTAGTCTAATCCCACTGCCTGCTCCTATTTCTGTATTGACACTCCTGGCACCTCCCAGGCATTTGCCTTCTGCAAGCAACCAAACAGCCGTATTTTGGGAGTGAGCATATTTGCCCAAACTGTCTGCTGTTTAATAATGCTCGCTGATAACAACTGTTCTCAGAAGTTCTAGGTGGCACGGTTTGAAATGCTGAAGCAGTGTGCACCAAAAATAAACCCAGACACAGATAGCTTGGTTTCCTCCACGTTAGCCAACATGTTCATTTTAGATGTTTTATTGCAAGTTTTAATTGAGGAGGTAGTATTGAATTACCTGGTGAGAAAGGGGAGGGGGGTGGCAACATCTGCTTTTGGAGCTGGATTTCCCAATGTATGTCCTATTTGTCAGTGAGGATCCCTTATCCCTCCCAAGAACTGGAAGAAACCCTGAAAATGTGTGTTTTCTCCCTGAATTTGTTGCTGTCATGTTTTTATTGAACATCATCACTACTCCTGTGCTGGAAGCGGGAAGATTTGCTTGTACTTCAGGTAGAGGCCAGTCACGTGCAACTGTGGCGTTTCTGATAGCCCTGTTATTAACTCATGAGGGCAGAAGACTTAGTGGTCAGGCTATAGATAGCCTATGGGTCTGATAGCTGCTAATCTCATTAACCCTTGGACTTAGCTTGATTTATACTTCATTTGCTCCCCCTAGTTTATAGTGATATATTACTCAACTTCAAGAAAGAAAAAAACCACAGGGTAGATGGCAAAAAAGTGGCCACAGAGCAATTTTGAACAGCCCTCGAACTCTGCAGAGAATGGAAAATTTGGGTATAATTTAGTGCCACCAGCTCTCATGTCTATTGCACTGTAAGGGAAATGTGAATACTCCTTGGTAGTTACTAAAGATTTACAGTTTTCCATCTCTCCTTAGGCTCGCTCAGCACTGTATCTGCCTTTTCCGAATAACTCTGTGTGAATAAATTTTATGAACGTAAACACGCATTTAGTAATAAGTTTACAGAATTTTTACTATAAATGAACATTTGGTTCTGCTCCAAAAATACTCTGGGGTTTCAGTACTGTCTTAATACCAGGGCTAATTAATTCCTGGCAGGAGCTGTTTAGTCATACACAGAAATTAAGAGGGTTTTGTGCTCAGTTTTTGCGTTGCATTAGTTGTATCGGTGTAGACATGTGATAATTAGGCTGGTGCAACCTCTACATTAATTTGATGGTGCTACAGCTATAAAATATATTGTAGAGGGTAGTGACTGTTCTAAAAATGTAAGGAAAGAAACTATAACAGCGTAGCTGTTGCCCACACAAAACGGTAGGACTAATTCTAGCAATTAAAACACAAACCTCTGTGTAGCTCCACCTTACACTGTCACTTTTGCTGCTCTGTGAGAGATCTGCCATTGTAAAACTTTTCTGTCACTTAGGTGCACAAGTTCATATTTCCACAGCATGACCAGGAATATGGCATGAGACTGATAAACTCCATGAAAACATCTTTCTTGTCTGGTGGCAACTATGTAAATATTTATACTAGGGACAAGATACTAGGAAAATTAATTTCCCTATGTAAAACCAACCACTTCAACACATAAAACAGTTTTACAGTTTTGCTTTTTTGCTATTCTCTAGCTCATTTCTGCTCCCTGCCCCAACAGTGACCGGGTGGACATTGTGTGGTCAAACCTAAACCAGTACTGTCAGTGATTCAACTGAGTTTATATGGAGATATATTCATCAGAATCTGGTATTGAGACTAATCAGAGTAGATGAAGTTAAACTAAAAATGGAGAAAAATAAGAAGAGAATGAATTAAGAAGAAAAATACTGGTATTAAAAGAAAAAAAAACTAGTAAATTTGGTTAAAAAAAAAGCTCATGTAAGTTATTAGGCTAAGAGCATGGAAGAAAAAGAGGAAATTAGAGAGAAAGAATTCCCAGGCGATGGGCTTTGGCTGTGAGTTCAGCAGGTCGCAGATGAGCAGTGGCCAGACAAGCCTGAACGCAGACCCTCATTCCATCACACAGGACCGCTGTCAGGCCTGGTCATGAGGCAGCAGCTGTGCCAGGATAAATGACTGCTTGTTCTGTTTCACAGCCAGCCATGTCCCTGTGTGTATGTGTACATTAAGCCCCCTGAACTTAGGACAAGGAGGTGAGGGGCTAGTGTTAGCCTGGAGAGAGTTTTGCCATGTTTGTTTACTGTTCTCATTTCTCATTTTAGAATATATTGCAGACTATCAGAGGCAGATGTTGCAGACATATATAAGAGGAATTATGGGAGCATTCACAAAGACTACATTTAGTCTCGGGACGCTCTTCTTGCCCAGCTTCCTGTAGAATTAAGAGAAAGCATTTCCCCTAGGGCAACCTAGAGCACCTACAATGAGCTCTCATTGAGACACTGCTGAGGACTGTACCACTCCCCACTGGTTGTGGAAAGATCCTAAAGCAAATAAGGTCCTTAGGCTAAAGGTGGCCTTTGCACCTGCCCTCCTGCACAGCCTGAGTTAAAATCCAGGAGCAGTGAATCAGTCGCTAACAGATTTCAGGGTTGTTCTGTAATTTTCAAGGCTCACAGAATGCCACAATCCTCCACTGACTTTAACCACCCTGGGGCACTGCATATGTACAGCAACTGGAAATCTGTACAGATTGCTGTAACATCAATAAATAATGTAATATAAGGCTGCCATATACTCAGAGTACACGTAGCGGTGACAGGACATCATTCAGAGAAGAACATGGTTTACTTAAAGTGCTCGTGGATGTTATTAACAAAACAGTGCTATAAACTAATGGTCACTTCATTGTACCCTGTCTGATCTGCCTGCATACAGGTGCTATGTGGGTGGACAATCCTGCCAGAGCAAAACCATATAAAATGTAGCTCTTAATTGCAGTTTTTAGTGTATTTCCTTGTGAAATTCTAGTAGTGCATCACATATTTAAATAGTCATAGCCCTGAAAGAGAGCGTAAGAGCTTGTAGAGAGTGACTGTGAGTCAGGTGAGTGAAACTTAAGACTACTCTCACTACATATCCAAGCTCTGAGCCAAGGAGAGCGATTGTTCTGGATGTTCCTCCTCTCACCTATTTAACATAATTTTCCTTCCATTTCCTAGGCAGTTAATTAGCTGTGTTTATGACAACAGTGGGGGTTAAAACAATGGTGTCTTTCCTGTCTTGCTTTGTCAACTCAGTCATAGCAGTTCTGGAGGGTATAAAGGCTGTCAGACAGCAACATTGATCTAGAACAATTGTGTGCTTATCCAAAAAAGCTTAAAGATCTATAGTTGTAAAAAACCTAGATCATTAGATGATACTGAGAAACTGGCCACTTAGACTTTATTTATGTATTACTGAACCATACCTTCTTCTTGGCTGTCTTTGAAGAGTTTTCACATCATCCAATGAAAGGATGTAGTATTATGAGGAAAATCTAATGCACAGGATCAGTTGAGAAGGCTGAAGAAAAGCCTTTGTGGAAAGGGGAAGAGAAGTATGAAAGACTAGAAGATACAGTAATGGAAAGCCAGCAGAAATGTGTCTTGTTCCAATGAAAATGTGAAACACTGAAGAGAGAATGAGTCACTGTGGGCTACTTTAGCAAGTGAAAGTGAAATATGAACTGCCCTGGAAACAGAAAACTGGAGGGCCACCAAAAGGAGCTTTTATATTCCAAGTTTAGTACTTGTGAGAAAAACAGGGACAGCACAAGGATACATTGAAAAGGTAGCCAAGAGGTTAAAGATAATACGAAGAGACTGTGTTATAAGTCCTGAAGGCACAATAAAGCAAAATTACTTGACCAGGAAAATATTAATTGTAATTAATTTGCAACATGAATATAAATTCTGAGATCAGTTCTTATTCCCACTAAAACTAATTGGACTTTTGCCATGAAGTTTATTGGGAAGGGAATTAAACTTAGAGTAATATCTTGGTTAAGAAACTGTGAACTGCTGGGAAAAATGTAACTAAGAATTACATAACAAAATATTATCACTTGAGCAAATGCATCTGAGGTGTCCCTTTGGGTATTTGTGGAAGTGATAGAACAACTAGTTGTTAAAAAAAATACAACAACCCACAGAGAATCGAGGAAGTATCAGGAGACTAATAAAATCTCAGCATGTCACAAGTCTTTAAATTTTGAATTAAGAGTAACTATGGAAACTATTGTCCAGTGGGCATGGCTCCAAATTGAAATAAATAGTATAAATATTAAAGCAGAAGGGGAATATGTTTTAATATGAAGGTGAATAGTAAGGTGTAGAGTATAGTAGAGACCCAAATATGACCCAGATGTACTACAGTAAACTAAGACATACAAACCAGAACACTTATCCCTCCACTTCTTTTAAAATGAAGCCAGAAGATTAGTAGAGTACAGAATGGCATCCAGACTTCAGAAAGGCATTTGATGTTCTGCCACATATTATCTTAGGGGACTTGCTGAAACAAGTCAGCCTGGGCTAAAATTCACTTAAAGGTATCACAGGCTGGCCACTGAACTGTAGGCAGAAGGTAAATCTGAATAGCAGTCAGCCTTGTCAAGGAAAAGTCACCAGTAGTGTCCTTTAAAGGCCAACATATTGTCCAATGTCTGGAGGACAAAGCACTAATTAAATGCAGAAATTATACTAAAGTAGAAAGAATGATTTACAGCAGAGGAGAGAGCGAATACAGAAGGTTCTAGTTGTTCTCTCGGGATATTATGGATCTAATAAAGTGAGGCTAACCTTAAAAGAAAAACAAATTAATAAATTATAATGCATTAACATCACTTTGTGCCTAGTAGGCAATAAATAAATTTTATGAAGCTACAAATATATTATTTTTACCTATGAAATAATTTGTCTTTCTTAGATTCTTATTCAGGCTTTTGAAAGCTGATCAGAAAACTCAAATTTAGAAAGCAGCAGCATAAATAGGATTAGTAAAATGATAATTTGCTTGCTATCTTTCTGTTTATCTGAGAGGAACATTTTGTGTTGCTTATGTTGCTCAGTTGGGAGTTGCACACCTCGGTGGTATGGTTGAAAGGCTCCACACTCCGAAGTGTTCAGTATGCATGAGGATGGCGTTGTGGTGGTGGTAGTGGGTGGTAAGGAATGAATACTTGGATACCAGGGCATGTCCTTGATTGCACTGGGCCAGACCAAAGACCTACCTAGCCCAGCATAGTCTTGTTAGCAGCGGCTGAAAGTGTCTGTTTATAGACGAGCAGGACAAGCACATGCAATGGTCTTAAGTAACTCTTCTCCAGACTCTTAACAGTTTTCAGATTAGGGACTCTGAATTGCTTGTGGATTTATAACTCTAAAGGATTTATCTTCCGTCAACTTTTCCAATGTAAACTTTTAGTATTGACACTATCTCTTGGCCTTACAAGTCTAACGCCAGTTACATGAAGTCCCAGCTACTTCCCTTTGTTTTGAAGCTGGTTACCATTACCTGTGTTTGACACCCTCTAACTCTTGTACTGGGAGACTTGGCAAACAGTCAAACTTTGGCTACCCTGTTTGTGATACTCATGCTGTAGTGAATCTCTACCACACATCCCCTGGGTTCCCTTTTTCACGTACTGGTTGTCTTTTTATCAGAGTAGTAGACCAGATTTTCCCCTTATGGAAGCTATTTTCACATCATACTATACAAAAAATTACAAATTTGAAGTTCCCTGGTACCAGAAGTCACAAGATTACCTCAGAATTGTATCTTTGACATTTTAAAGTATGCTTTGTGTCATTGCAAGCAAAGCCTGAACACATGAACTGAATGCACCTGCTGAAATGAAGCCTTCCTAGCAGGGAAGGGGAGACGTCTTGAGATGTGTGAGCTACTGCCTGCATCTCACTGGTGAGTTCCCAGAAATAGCGAGGGCTTCCCCTCATCATAAGTGTCATCAAAGCAGAACACAGCAGACAGACCCCAGCTGCAGCTGGACTTAGTGTCAAGGTGCCTGCCTGCAGCTGTTACCTTTGCAGAGAGTGGGAGAAGGGAGGGAGAGAGATTCACTCCAATGCTAGGACTAAGCAGTGCTGTTCTGCCTTGGATTTTCCTAGAGAAAAAAAGAGGGACCTGTGCCATCATCCTCCTTGTTTTAGCATTTGAGAGGCTCTTGCTTTGCTATCAAGACAAAGAGGCTCCCAGTGAGAAACCATGCCCAGTGCTCTAAACTGTCATAGATCAATGTCTGTCTCCACGCACGACAGGAAACTGTGTTGTAGTGCACATTAACTGTACATAGTCGTGCCTTTCACTCAGGGCCTTAAATCTTCTTTTTGTCTTTCTGTCACGTGTGTGTGGACTTTACTTCAGTCCTATGGTATTTCAAGAATATCTTGCACACAGTTCTTTGCAAGTGTGTGCCTTTGCATGCTGAAACACTGACATGTCCACTAAAGACAAAGAATGACTGTGAAATTGCAAAGCATTTTTCCCATGAAACTTCGGGAGTTAGTTGCTAAGCTTAGTCAATGCTCCTTTAGAAATGACCCCAAATGCTGGATACTGCTTTGACCTTTCCGTTTATCTGTCCTTTAATATTTTGTTTTTCTCCTCAAAAGTGACGTATTAGTAGAAAAGGGCGGGGGAGGGGGAGGGAAATGGCTGTCTTTATTTTCTCCCTTGTATTCCTTCCCTGAAAACTAAGTCTGTAGCCTTTCTGCCTTCTGTTTGCACAGTCCACTGAGCAATAACACAAGTCTGATTTTATTCCCAAGGGGGAAAGAAGAGCTGGAACTCTGAGCCTTGCTGAAGTCTGAATTTCTTTTGTAACTTGCAAATAAAAACCTGCTAGTGTGACAAACAAAAGTGTTTTCAAAGAGGAGGCATGGGGCTGCCTGACAGCTCTGCTGGACTCAGCTGTGGAAGGGTTTTCCCAAAATGGAGTGCAGCACAGGTGGGACAGCCCTTTACAAGGCGTGTGGGGTGGTTTGTGGAAGGAGAGGAGCACGCAGCACCTTTTCCTCTCGCTGTTACGGCTTGACTGAGGTTGTGGCTTTTCGAGAGAAGCCACACAGCTCTCTGGCTGCCTGCCTGCCGCTCTGCCTGGCTGCTGTAGAGTGGCAGCCCTGCCGCGAGGTCTCCGGTGCCCTACCTGGGGGCAGTGGCTGCCAGGCTGAGATTGTTGAACCTAGCCAGGCAAGAGGTGTGTGTCACACAGCTCATGTTTCCTGGTACACGTATCATGCTAGAAATGCTGCTCCACTCTCCTGTGAGGCTGCAGTAATAACAGACCCGCTCTTGTTTAACTACATAAATTAGTAATACTCTATTTAATGTTGAGAGTGCCAAAGGCTGCTGTTGTGGCAAATTCTTTGCAAGCTTTTGCAGTTCTAAACACATGACAGCCTGTTGTCTCAAATGTTGTGCTGCCATTGGCAGACTTCCCATTACATAATGTTGACCCATATTTGTGATATGTGACATTTTTTTCTAAACACTGTCAGGGATAATCCGTCACAGAATAAACTTTCTGATTAGAGGCTGAGGCTCTGTCATCCTTTAGCACAAACGTAACTTGTGCCTCAGACAGTGCTGTACCTTGTTATGACAAGCAGAGTACAAACCTCTCAGGTAAGAAAAAGAACAGTAAAAGAGTATTGTGTGCTTTCAGATTGAAATACTGAGGACTAAATTCACTGCAGCATAATTGCACAGAATCACATCTGGGAGTAATCTGAGCTTTAAAAAATGCTGAGCCCCTGGCCCAGGTGATGGGAGCAGCAATTGGCTGAAGGGAACGTGAAATCTGAAGTGTGACTCTGCAAAAAACGCTGTCTTGGGCAGGCCCAGCTGGTTTCATGCTTCAGAAAAGTGGAGCTGTTGAAAAGGTCTCTCTGATCTGCTTCGACTAAAGTCTGCCAGTCTGCTGTAGTCGAACCACTGTTTTCTCTACCGTCTGTCCACTGCCTACCCCCCCCCCAAAAAAAAAGGTAATGGTGCAGGGAGATAGATTAAATAGGGTTTATTGCTGAAAGGCAGCTGAGAAATGAGAGGTTGTGGAAGAATGGGAACACCCCTGAAGCTGTCTGCTTTCACAGAGCTATGCAAAACCCATCCATTCTTAAAAACCCGATTTCAGCTGCACAGAACAGAAAGTCAAAGGGAAAAAGGTGTATGAAATAGAGGCAGGGAGAATAAAAGGGGAATTCTCTCTGTATTCAAGGGCAGGGTCTGCTTCAAATGAGCTTTATATAACGTTGTAGCAAAGAAGTAACAAGATTGTGTGAGCCGCTGAGGCGCCTGCCAGGCTGTGGAAAGGATGAATGTGGAACATAAGGCTGAGAGACTAAATACACCATCCTCACAGAAAGAAATATTCCAGCCTTACGCAGGAGATGACTGTGTGCTAAGAACGGTTGCAATATCAAGGAGAAAGGTTTTCTTCTGTGCAAGGAATGAATGCCTGTCAGAGACAAAATTAAAACCTGATGATTGTGGTCTCACCCACTTTCATGTCTTTGCTCTCAGATTCTACATTTGTCCTCATTCTGTCTGCACATTCATTCATATATTCCTCTCTCTTCCCACCTCCCCATTGACTCACACTCTCCCTCCCTGTTTGTTATCGCTTCCTTTTCATTTTCACTTCCTTTCGGTTTCCTTCCCACTCATTCCATTTCTCCTCTGCCTGACCCCTCTGCATGCGTTTTCCTTCATGGTGAAAAACCAGCAGAGAGACAGAGGAGCAGAAAACAGAAGGTGAGTGAGGAAAGGTGGGTGTGAAGAGGAGACAGTGTGGGAAAGGTAGTCAGTGTTGTACTTTCCCTCCAGACTGTGCTACAGATTTTTTAAGATGTCATAGTAGTCAAGGCTTCTGAAGCCCATTCCTTTCTTTCAGGCAGCAGCACTTGGCAGTGGCTTTGTGAAAGGTAGCAGCAGAACCCATTTTGTCAAGTTAGTGGTCCTAGAAACCATCATGAATAATAGAATAATCCCAGTGAAAAGCTACCTCAGAGTGACAAATATCTGGCTTGCTACTGTGTCAGATGAGTGAGGACAGGAGGCTCTTGGGACTCCAAGATGGGAAACATGAGCCTTAGGAGTACTTGGGACTTGGTGGCATGCAAACGCTGTCCAAGAAACATCATGGCCTCGTGTCTGCCAGGAGCCTTTGTGCAATGAACTGATGTTTCTCAAATCAGCCAGTGCTGGTGTCTCAAAATCCATGACCAAATGGTGCCAGTTGAGTCTAGTGAAACAACAAAGAGGTGCCAGGAATGTGTGTTGTAAGTGTAAGGTGTGGTAGGAAATGGGCTGAAGCTGCTTTGTCTGAAAACTGGTGATCCCATCCCAGCACAGCGGGCTCTACCCCAAACCTGATCTGTAACCTGGAGAAAGCACTGCACTCCCTCAGTGCCTGAGGCCAGAAGCTGCTCTGCTCCTACACCCTGTGTGTGTGACAGGCAGGGGTTGTGGTGTGACAGAACAGTGATTGTGGTGTGACAGACAGTGGTTGTCATGTAACAGGACAGTGGTTGTGGTGTGACAGGACAGCAGTTGCAGTGTGACCAAACAGTGGTTGCGGTGTGACCAAACAGTGGTTGCAGTGTGACAGGACAGTGGTTGCAGTGTGACAGACAGTGGTTGCAGTGTGACCGAACAGCGTTTGCAGTGTGACAGGCAGCGGTTGTGGTGTGATAGAACAGTAGTTGCTGTGTCATAGGCGGTGGTTGTGGTGTGACAGGACGGTGGTTGCAGTGGGACAGTGGTTGTGGTGGGCCGGCCCCTGGTTCTTGAGTGCTGTGTGCTTGGGGCAGGGAAGTCCGTAACCTTGGCTTGAGGGGCCTTGACGCGACTCCCCTCGGGGGCGGCTGGGCGAGCCCAGAGAGGCGTCGGTGGCCGGGGAAAAGAGAGGTCGAGCGGCCGGCGGCCCAGAGGCAGAGCCGGGCGAGGCTGCCGGCGG
>VXBZ01012761.1:613242-628360 GCA_013399135.1 Heliornis fulica | reverse complement strand
AAAAAAAAACAGAAGCGAAGGTTGCACCTTGCTGGAGGGCAGGGAGGGAAACCCGCCGCTCCCTGAGCCACCCCTCGCGTTGCGGTGCCTTTGCCCCCGGGCGAGCCAGCTGCACAACCCTGCCCCTGCCGGGAATGGACGCCGCGGTTTATTCCGAGGGAGGCAGCGGGCAGGACTAGGGCAGGCGCTGCCGAGTCCGGCTCTGGAGACGGGGTAGCGACCCTGGTGGGTTTCAGTTGTCCGCGATCCCCGAACTCCTTTGTATCGTAAGGCGGTTCCTGCGCTTCAAACACACGGGCGAAGCTCCCGGCTGGCGGCGAGACTTGTTGCCGGCCGCTTGTGCAAGCGATCGGCGTCGGGGCAGGCGGAGCGGCAGGCGGCGGGGCCGCGGTTCAGCACCGCGGACAGCACCGCGCCGCCCCGCACGGCCCGAGGAGGCGACAGCCGGGGTCCTGCCCCCGGTAGGCACAGCCGCAGCGTCGAGCAGGTGAATGAAGTTTGGGTTTGGAGTTGTGGGTGCGGATACGAAGGACCATCTGGGGTCGAAGCAACCAGGCAATCATAAAGGGGGGATGAGGGACAGCCAAAACAAATGGACGTGCTTAAAGCAGCACCCAGAGCTGGCTGTGATACTGTTTATGCACAGCTATGACTGACAGCGATGAACAGAGCAACTGATGGACAGGCAATGACAAAATATTTTATTGTAGAGTGCCATATCATTTGTGTTCACACACCTGGTTGTTCTTACCGTCTTATTGGACCTTGAATAACAAAAAACAACTTTTGATGCAAAATGTGCTTTGAGTGAGGAACAGATGTTACCTGGTGAATATACCGGGGGATGGAGAAACCGTGTCAGCGAATGGTGCAGCTGAATCAGTGAAACTGTTTCCTTTTTATGGGTGATTTTTGGAGCATAACAGTTATAGGTGATGGCTATAGAAAGAGGGAGTCCACCTTTCTCAGTCATTTTTTTACAGATTAGTTGTGATGAAATAATTCACCTTTGTGACCCGGCCACAGTTAGTATTTGAAATGCTGGATTTTGTAAGCTTGTTATTTTTCTTGAAATATTCAAGAAATTGACAAGGCATTGAAAAGTCTTGTGTGTAATTATTTTTATATCCAGATTGGAAATTCTTGACAATTTTTTAAAGTTTGAATTAAGATACAGTATGCGCTTCCACCCATCCATGCCTAACTCATTGCCTAGGGAAACTGAGTTATGCTTATAGTGGTGGAGGCCACACTGTTCTTTTGTTAAAACATCTTTTGATGTGTATCTATTTTTATTAATACTAGAGAGAAATGAAAATAGGTAAATTATAGAGTCCTGTATATTTGCCTACTCCAAGTAATTGTGGTGAAGTATTCTGTGCTAAATCATTGCAGATTCCATTTGGTTCAACATACTGTAGTTAAGGATGGCTTGATTTCTATAGAATAGTGTCATACAAACCAGCAAATGGAAAAAATATAGAAGCTTTTAATTTTAATTCCCTTTTGAATAGGCTTCACTGGAAAAAAAATACCAAACAAAAAACCAACTTTCTTGCACATCTGGCTTTGCAAGCTAATCTTCATCAAGTAGCCACTGTCATACAGGGTCATTGCTTCCTACAATACATGATGGAATTTCTGAAGGAGGCACCTATATTCAATGTATAAAATGTGCAGCTGAATGCCCCATTTGGCACAAGACTGCACTTGAGCATACTTCAGCTTTTCCTACAGGTGGCAGCTATGTATCAAAAAGCTTGTTTTAATGGGAACATAAAAGCAAGCAAGCAAAAATTAAGGCATGAATCTTTTTGTAGGTAAGCATGTAAATGTGTATGCAACATGTTTAGATCCCTAGTTGTGTACATGGGTTTAGTTAATGTGTTTATATTAGAAATATTCACAATTTATTTTAGGGCGTCTTTGTTACAAAAGATGTAGTTCTTGTGGTGATATGTTGGTATCACTGAGGCTAATCAAAGTTTTCTAATAAATAATGTATTACCCACTGTAAATTAAAAATATGCCAAATGTTTATATTCCGTAAATGTCCTTGATCTCTAAGCTGTAGTAACAGTAAAGGCGGCCTATGAAACGATAACATTACATATCCAATTATGATAAATTCTGCAGCACACTTAGGTTGGAATTGCAATGATGCAGTATAAACATAAGCAATAGTGGAATAACTATGCAGATAACAAAGTAGTTTCCCTGTTTTCTGCAATGATGAAATAAATATTGAAACCTTTTGCATTCAGAAAACTGGGTTATACCTCCTGTGGAGATACATGCAGGAACCAGAAATCCAGAAGTGGAGTGAGCAATTAATAATATCACAACAATTCATATCTTTTTTACTTCTTTTTCTTGGGTTTTTCCAGTGTTTTTTGAGAACGCTGTTATCTCAATGGCTTGAGACCATTTAGAAAACTTCCAAATTTCAATAAAAGAAACAAATTCTATGCATTTTGGAGACTTTTTTAAAAATCAAAACAACTGGAAATACTTAAAGTGAATGCAACACTATAAAGCCAATTATCAGCTCTTATCTTGAGCATTCTGTTATTTAAAAATGCAACTTCTATTTTTTCTTACTATTTTAGGTGGATCTACTAGCACAGCTTAGTATTAGTCTATTTGCACACACATAGCTCCTTAGAATGCTGAACTCATTTTGTGTATAGGAAAAAAGAGTCTATCATTTGTTATTTTCCTTTGCTGTATTTGAACCTTGCAGCCATATTTCTGTAAACTTCACTCAGGAAAAAAATGTTTGTTCTGTGCTAAAAACTCTGGTGACCTTTTTATAAAATTTGTATTAGCCCTACCTAGGGATTAAACCTTTAGTAGATGGATGCCCTTTGTGTGGTGAGCAGGTCGACTCTATGAAAATATATCTAACTTCAGAAAATCATTAGCCTTCGAAAAAAATTGTACTTTTTACAGACATGGTAGAACAGTCTGAGATATTAGCAGCTGGTTTTCCTGGAGCTCCACGTTGTGGTTGTGCAGTGCTCCCCCTAGAGATGCTGCAGCTGGCTGCCAGGGTCCTGCTGGAGCGAGAGCAGTGATGCTGTCATCTGCTTTCTGCCCTCTTACAGTTGGCGTAGACAGAGGGAACATGGAAGGCACCTGCCAAAATGCAGAAATGAGAAAAGCAACAAAACGAGGATGTTGGAACTTGGAGGACAGACAAGAAGAGGGACAAGAAAACTATCCCAAAAGGCACTAATAGGGACTGAGGCACTGGATAGTCAAGGGCAGAAGAATAGAGGAGACTTAGAAGCTGGGGGTGTTTGTGAGGATTAGATTAAATGGGAATTTGGAAGTGGGCAAAATTACCCTGAATGGGAACAGGAAAGGAAAATGAAGGAGCAAGGGAGGTAATCCAGGTTCAGGCAGGGTGTTCAGGGAAGTAAAACTGGGGGAAAAAAATATAAGGGAAAAAAAGATAATAATAGTTATAATCAATAATAGGGAAAAAAGATAATCACCCAGATTAGATTAATTAGATTAATAAGAGTAGAATGAGAACTGGGAACCTGTGAAGTGGAAACCTAGAACCATGACTGCAAAGAACAGCAAGTACAAGAGTGTGAAGGGAGGAACAGGGCAGGTTGGACTATGGAAGTTAGTAGTAAAGGAATGGAATGAGGACTTGCTGAGCAAAAAGGCTGGGACTGGAAAGGCAGCCTTAGGAATGAAGAACAGGGCTTTTTAAGAGTGACTGGAAAATAGAAAGGTTGGGATAGGAATAGGTTCAAGGAACAGGGCAGAAGTGGTCAAGTTTTGGTGTGACAACCGGAGAAAGGTCAGTGTGTGGCATGTGCCATCTTCCAAAACCACGCATGACCCCAAGATACCAAAATCTCCTTGTCCATTTGCTGGTAGGGAGGTTCAGAATCCACTGAAATCCTTATTCAGTGCTTATTTGTGTAAAGGATGGCAGTCTGGTATGGCTGGTGTTTGCCCACTAGCTCGAATGGTAGCATCTGCGTCAGTTGCTCTACACCTAAATGTTCCAGCACTGCAGGTTACTCATATGAGAACTGATAGGAACCCACATGTAGAATTTTAATCTTTGGGTTTTATTTGTCTTTGTGTAAAGCCTAAGAAATTGCATACTTAGAATAAGCTACTAAGGCTACCAAAGGAAGCGCTTAAAGCTACTAGAAGGTTAAAGTTTGGTCCTCTGTGCAGAACTGGTGTGTTGTTGGGTCGGTTATGTTGTGCAGTGAATACTGGGGATGTTGAACAGCAGGCTGAAAACAAAGTGGGAGAAAAAGAACAAAAGAAAGAAATGGAAGAAAGGAAGAAAGAAAAAGAAAGAAAAAAAAAAGATAAATTTTAATTCTAACCTGGAGTCTTTTCCAGATTTTCTGCATGGAACAGAGCAATAGCTACCAAAGTTTTATAGGGGTTTGTTTCTTGATGCCTTTCTCTTTTCTGTACCGTGGTGTCAGGGCTTCAGGGATACTGGGAGTCAACAGCTGCAGCTGACTTGAGAGAATAGAACTGTGAACTTCCAATGCGCAGTGCAGAATGCTTGGAGAAGAGAGATGTTAACCACCTTAAATAGATGCTGGAAGCTAGTAAACTATCTTTTAACTTCTCCCCTCACAGAGATGTTTTCAAAATAAACTACTGAACGTTTGTTAAGTGGCCAGGCACTGTAGTAGCCCAGAAAACCCATGAGGTACATGGTAAAACCCATGATGAAATTCATCATTTTGTCTTCAGAGCAGAACATGAATAATGTGTAGCAAATAAGTCCTGGGACTAAATATTGAACAATAGCAAATAGCTCTTACAAGAAAAACAGTTCATTATGTACATGCTATTCATTAAGTATGCAGAATGAGTCGGAATATATGTGGGAAAAATAGTATGTAGTCATGCAGTTAGACTATATTACAACCTGAACAAACAAACAGACCGATTTAAGGTTATTTAAGTATGTTTAATTTTGATGTTTTTTTAATGATTGATGGCTTAAAGGATAAAATCTCATTAAAGTGGTTTAAAAGTTTGGGGTTTCTTCTATGTTCACTCCATACATCTGAAGATAGCATTTGGTTATCAGGATCAGAACCAGATTTGATGTCTTGGCCAGTTTCAGTAACATAAATCAATTTCATCACCTTCTAAACACTTGACGCTATCAAAATCGTTTTGTCTGCCAAGATTGTATAAAAGCATTACATCATACAAGCTAAGAAGTCATTTCTGTCTTATGTAAACAATCTCCATCTGTGACTTTTTATGTTATTTGAGCCCTTCTCAGTTTTCTTATTTATCGAAGTTTATTTTTATGCAGACTTTATTGGAGCATTCTGAAAACTATTTCTAAGGTTTGTTAATGTGTACGTGGCCTTATCATGTACACATTTGCCTTTCAAACAGGAGGGAAAAAGTGGCATTGCCCAGTCTCTGAATGAATTCTTTAAATCAATTTTTTGGCATTATGCCTCAGTATCACTGCTAGTTCTGAAAGATTATCCTATAAGTCTCAGAGATGGGAAAAAATAATTTCTAGGTACAAATCCACATGAAGGACAACTTAAGAGATCCAAATTTCTCAGTAACTCTTAGTGCCCTGAATGGTTGGATTTGATAGCTGTTTGTTGGGTTTTTGTAATCATATTTTCATATTCAGCATAATAGAGAGGTGCTTATAAGTGTCATATTTTGATGGGACACAAAATTCAGAGCCATATTTATTGTAAATTTTATTCCTCTCCCCATCTGCAAGTTTAGAGATTTAAATTCACTCTCTTCAAAACGTAAACCCTTTTCTAGGCCTTGAGGATGGAATGGCCAGCTAAGAAATGTATTTTTTCCCCTAAAATTTTGTCTAACAAGCTGAACTTAAATTTTTTTTTTGTTTGTTTGGTTGGTTGTTTTTTTTGTTGCTACTACTATAGTGCTACTTCAGGTAAGAACTAAAATCTTGTATATAGCTTCAGAAGCTTTCTCCTGCAAAGAGAAATGTTTTATGGTTTTAGCTCTACATGCTTGCAAGAGACCAAGATTTTCACATGTAACATTCCTTACTGTTAGGACATGGAAAAATACTAAATGCAGTCAAGCAACTATTTTAAAGCCTTCATAAATGATCTTTAGAATGGTAGAAGAGAAGAAAACCAATTATTTGCTTATGTTTTTCACTCTAGTGCACCATTGTAATTATTTTATCCCATCTTGTTTTATATCATAAGCAATAATGCCACTAATAACTAGCAAGGCCTTGCTAGAAACCAACTTTTAAACATCCCTGTGCCAGAAAATGTAGTCATCCTCATTCTTCCTTTATATTCTTTAGTTTTTAGAGTTATTTTCCTTCCTTCTTCATCCCTCCTCATCTCCTTTTAGAGCTTTGCACCTCTCAAATCTGTGTAATTGATTATTAACTATTTTGTCCAGCAGTGACCAAATTATATATTACTAGCTATTTAAATCTTGCTTGGTATTCTATTTGTGCTCCTAATGATTCAATTATTCTTCACTGAAACTTTTCTAGATCCTTTAGAAAGCAACTGAAATGGTTGATATATAATTATACCAGATTCACAGACAGAAGCACTGTTCTCTCCCAGTGCTATGCACTGCTATTGCCAGGTTGAAACTTGAATATATAATGTGGGTTTTGTAGAGAATTTCTACTCATTGTTATAATTAAGGCCTTTTAAACATTGCTGTTTCCCATGTAAGTCCCTTCTTCTTTGTATTTGTTTCAAATTATAGTTCCCAGATGAATTCTTTCATTTATTCTGTAAGAGAATCCATTCTATCATTTTCTGCTCATGTTTCTAAGCCATCTTATGCTTGCAGCTCCTTTTCTTTTAAAGTTGTCTGTAATACAGAAATGCAGGAGGAATCAGGGAAGAGAAAGTCTCCACTGTCTGACAAGCAGGAATGCTAAGTCAACCCCTCACTTAAAATTCCATATATCTTCTGCAAATCTCAAAGACAAAACCTGTTTTTCTTGAGTAAGAGTTAAGTCATTACTATCTAATCTATCTCATCCTCCATTTAAACCAGATTATCAGTTTTCTTTTCACCCTACTGTTCCAATGGCTCTACCACCTCAGGTAAACTGTGTTCTGAGCACACTTCTCCGACTTCACTGTTTACCCTGCAGTTACACCTGTATAATCTAGATCAGTCTGCCCTATGGGCCACTTGCCAGTGAGATCCCTGCTTCCAGAGGCATAGCTTCTAGAATAAGCAGAATATCGCTTTTGTCAGGTAAGGTGAGGAGAGACTGTGTCACATTCTCAGTTAGTATTTCGTCATTCATTCTTGAATAGGTTCCAGTCTGGCATTGCCGTGTTCAATTGTCTCCAAAGGCTTGCTGAAGCTTATCTGACCTTGGGTTTTCCTTCTGGAACTTCCCCGCCTCATTAATTCCCTTTTTTTTTTTTTTCCCTCCAAAATCTAGAAAGATCTCTTTTACCTATCCCTTGTAGTTTCCTTCACTTTTTATTATTTATGGCCTCGTTTAACAAGAGTGGAGGCCCCGGCTTTTCTGAACAGGCAGTTTTAAGTTCCCTTTGTGCTGCTGCATGAATGGTGGTATCTTTAACCACAGCTGAGGAAGTAATCTTTAAAAGTCCTTACAGTCTGCATTGGCTTTTTTAGACCACTTGGTACAGTAGGTACGTCTGCTGTGCTGCCAGCATGCATAGCTTTTGTGCTGTATGAGACCTGGAAGGCTGTATTTAATCCTGGCTGAACACAGCTCACAATCATCCACTATGTTTTCTCTTTTAATAGAAGTTTTAAGCATTTTACTTGCAGACTGCCTTCTTCAAAAATTTATAAACATGTTTGAAAAAAACCTAACTAAGCTTGCCACTACATGATACATTTACAAAATATGTCACTACTGTAGAAACAAATACAAAAACATTGTTCCAGGATCACTTCATGTGGTTTCCAGACTGGGTTAGAGCATCCTTTATTTGACCTTGAAAACGTTTCCTTCAGCAGAGCAGCTTTGCTTAGAATTTGTTGTAGCATTTGTAGCTGGATCAATTTTCACAGCGGTGTTTGTAGTTGAATCATTAATCAATTTTATTTTATTGTTTTCAAAGAGTGTTCTTGTTTTATTTATGCTTGAATGAACAAGCTGTTTTGCATGGTTGTTTTCAAAACCAACGATTAGCTAGTTTTTATAACCTAACAAGTTTCTCTGAGCCTTGACAGTTCTAACTGCTGCCAAAAAAGGGAAACCCTAAAACTACTTTGGTGTTACTCTTTCATTCCTGAGGAATGATGGACAGTATTACCAGAGTTGCATTCTTTCTAAGTTCAAAGTATGGGGTGGCATCTGAAGTTTATTTCTCCAATTCTGTTAAGTCAGACACAACTGGCATCTCTAGCTGAAGCGCAGTCTGAGGAATTCCCTGGTTAAGCTTTGTGGAACAATGCACTCTCAGTAGGATAATTCTGAAGTTTGCAATTGTCAGAAGCATCCCATAAATTTATTCCCTAAGCTGTTCCATTGACTTGAATAAAACTTTATGTAAAACAAAATTGCATTTGTAATATGGCACGATTAAGATCTTACAACTACTGTATTTTCCTAAGTTTTGTTGTGTGCATTCTGCCTTATTTCATATAGGATTTAATTTGGAAATATATTCCTATAGCATTTAATTTGGAAAGTCTCTCTTCAAACTCCAGTTTGTCTGGGTTTTATCTGCTTTTAGTTTTGGCTTTAAAAACAGCATTTTAAAAGGATTATTCTAGGGGTCTTTTTGCAGTTCACTTCTGTGTGTATTCATAGCTGAAGACATATGGACTTCAAAATCAGCAGGATAAAAAGATGTCAAAAGGCTCTTTCAGCCTTGCCCAGCCATAAGTACTAGTATGCAAGTATCAGTGGTGTGATTCATGCTGTGTCATTGGCCCTTTTAATCCAACTTATGTAAAGGGAAATTTTATATGAGTTTATATAAACTAAGGGATAGAATTAAGAACAGAGTGTGTAGCAGATTGTATTTTAATGCTACTAAGGTACATCTGATGACACCAAGTAAATATTATGCACTAACACTTTTATGATGGAATTTATGTTTGTAATTTAATATGAATGCACAGTAGTAGATATATGGCTTTCAGAACACAAATGTTTCTGATGGATTTCTAGTCTTCAGACTTTTCAGTGTAATTTCAAGGTATATCTCTAACCAAAGGAACTGAAAATCCCCAAGCATATCTGTTCACAGAATCACAGAATTGTTGGGGTTGGAAGGGACCTTCAGAGACCATCGAGTCCAACCCCCCTGCCAAAGCAGGTTCCCCAGAGCAGGTCGCACAGGTCGGCATCCAGACAGGTCTTGAATGTCTCCAGAGAAGGAAACTCCACAACCCTCCTGGGCAGCCTGTAAAACTGTCCACTGAATCCATTACATCACAGAGAAGCTTTGCCTCTCACGTGTGGAACATACTGGAATTTTAGTGTGCTACCTGTGCTCTCATGACTTAGCTACTACCTTACCCTTTGTGAAAGGTCAGATTTGAACAGAAAGATTTAACAGGCAGATTTTGGAGATTTGTCACACTTCTACCCATGTGTAGAGGTTACATTCTCTTTCCCCCTAGATGGAGGCACCTGAAACTCCCAATACATGTCTTTGATTCCTCTGTCTATGAACTGTTTTGTCTCATGGAACCTTGACCCATGGAGTATGTTGCTTCTGTACTTCTCTTTGTCACTCTGTTGAAGTACCATGGAACTCTTAAATTGTATTTGATTTATAGGGATCTGAGTGTAGCAGCCTTCCTAGTATGAGAGCTTAATTTCATGTTTTCTGACACGTCAGGTAGCCAGATGCCCCAGCATGACCCATGTGGTACTCTGTAGTACTCAAGTGTGGTTCTCTGTTCTTTCTCGTAACTGTACAAGTGCAGGGAAGACAGAATTAGGTTCCCTATGTGAAAAATAAAACACTGATTCTCCTCCTTCTATTTTTATATATTCTGTAATGCTCAGCAGGTTTCTGGGTTGGTTCCTTGAGCAAACCATCAGCAAACCACCTAAGCTGTCTGGCAAGGCTGTCAGCCCTAATGCAAGTGTGCAGTTCTTCAGATGGAAGCCATACAGTGAAACAAAATTCTTCAGTATATCTTAGTAAGCTTGTTACATTTAGCTTATCTATCAGGGAGCATGAGTTGTAAAGCATTACTTGACATGCTTTTTTAATGCTGTAAATCCAGAAGATGAAAATCAAATGTAAATATTAATTGCTTTTAAGGGACATACCCGAGGGGACTTGGTTGGCTTAGGGAATTTGTAGTAGGCTGTGCAGCTGTTTCTATATAGGTAATACTTCAGATCTTACCATGATCATGGCTGATCACTTGTTATCATCCAGTGACTGTTTGATAGCCTGGATGGTAAGACTACAGAAGACTTTATAACAGAAACTGTTTAAAGTATCCAACTGAGTTGTGCTTTTAAAAAGCAGTTCTGGAGCTACTGAGGAACATAGCATTCCAATGGATTTGAAACTGATGGTTCAGAATTGTTAAAGGTTTCTTTTAATCACATCAAAACTTTAGTTTGAGTTTTCTCCTCTTGATTAGAAAACTTACATGAGACACCTGTTACAAATGCCATCAGGAAAGGAAAATTATGAGCTGGAGTAAAGACTTCTAACAAACCCACACAGTCTCTGCTGCACTGTGTCTTGGTGAATGGTCAAATCTAACATGGGGAAAAATCTGCTTAAAGATTTCTTTCAACAGCAGCATTCATAGCTGTGTATTTTGTGTATATCTGTGAAAAGCTTGAACTCATTGGAGGCTTCCCCTTGATAAGGGAGTATTTAACACAGTCCTCTCTCATTTCTGCACGCTTGCCTCCCTTAACGAAACTGGCAGCAACCTAAGTTATCTATGAGCTCTCTAGTCTTTCAGAGGTTCAGGAGTTAGTAACAGTCCACTTGTGGCAGACCCACATCCAAACACCATGACTTTGTTTGGTTGTCTTAGGAAACCAGCTAAAAATTAAACAAAATAGAGCAACTCCAGCTACTGGAAAGAAAAAAAAAAAAAAGAAAGAAAGAAAAAAAAAAGAAAGCTCCCAGAACTCCTATATGCTTTATTTGTCAGGGCCTGAGAGAAAGTCTGAAACCTGCATACAAATTAAATTTTAAAGAATCAGTGCAAGTTAGAGGGCAGAATTTTCTGAACTATTGTGAACATGCAATAAATTTCAAATCACAGTTAAAAAGTGAACTGGTATAAGCCAGAGCCAAATGCTGTTCCTTACAAGAGATCTGTGTGCAGAGCACACAGTGATTACCAGTGTGCTGGGGTAAGAAATGCTCATTCATGCTGCAGACTGCCAGCCTATCCAGTGAGTTACAAAAGACCACTCATGCTGAGCACCCTAATTTCTCAAGGAAAATGCTTAGTAAAATCGTGTTCCCCAGCCTTGAGTTCTCTCCTCTGCCCTTCAAGGAAGGAGGTTTGCTTTTCTCTCTGGGTTCTCTTTGCCTTAAAGGAAAGTGGTTCTTAAATGGGAGTGCTTGTGTGATCATCTGCAGCTGCAGTTTTCAGACAAGCTGGCAGGTCAAATTAAAGCTTATGTGAATCCAAGGCTGCCTCTCCTTGCTAGATTTGAACTCACATGGCTTAACTTCAACAAGAGAACACATTTCTGGGTTTGATTAAGGCAGAGGTGCAGTAAATGGCACGAAGTGTTTACAGCCAAATAAGAATGAGGTAAATGTAAAGAATGAGGTAAACAAGTATGAGTGTGAGGTTCACAGTAATAAATTGACATGAAAACGTTTGTCTCTCTTCTTTAGAGACATGTGAGAGCACAAATCACGAACAGGCACTCACTTCCCTAGTATACAGTTAATACTAAAAGCAGTAGAAGATTAAGGCCAATGCTTTGCCCTCAGTTACACTGTGTTAGATGAAGAGCATTGGAGCAATTAGGACAGTGACCCAAAGCCGTGTAACTTGGATCAGAATCTGGCCCCAAGCAACTTGTCCAGGGTCATACAGTCAGTGCCTTCATCTGTGAGATCTGTTTTCTTTCGTTGTTAGTCTTGGAGCCACAGGCAGTTCCACAGTCTCAGAGGCAGCTGTACTTGTTTATTCATCAGAAGAGAAAAACCTCATGCCTTAAGAAGCACCAGATCTCTTCCTGCTCCAAAATCTGCCCCTTTAGTAATCCACAGGCTGGGGGGTCTGCTGAAAAATGTCACTTCCTGTTTTCCAGCTGAAGAGTACTGAAATAGCATCCTTCTGAAGATGTACCATAAAATGGGTCTGAGTGCAGCTGAAGCAGGGTCAGAATTTCGTAAGAACTCGTAGATGCCTAACCATGCAGTCTTCTGCTACACGAGCTAAGTACATTTCATCAATTGATCTGCTTTTACAGTAGTATTTCTGATGTAATTACTTGCTTTCAAAATATGGAATTCTATATAATGGCAGGTATGCATTGTACACAAATTCTAGCATAAAGTGGCATACAGTTAATAAAGTTTTTTAAATGGCATTTAAATTAAGCTAGAAGATGGTTTAGAGCCTTTCACATCCCTTATTACTTTCCCTTTCAGCAGCTAAGAAACACTCATTTTAATTAAAATTTGTTTTTAAAATGCATCCTGTAGTCAACACATGCTGAGAAGAGCCACTTACCACCGATGTACTGTAAGCTCACTGTGCTGAGCAAAATGGGAGCATTACTTTAATCAGTAGTAAATACTGTGGTGGCTTAGTGCTTGTGGTCTACTGTAACGCCCAGTTTGATGGCAAGAAGGTGGAATTGCACTAGCCTAGCTCTTGCAGTCAGAGGCAAGCTGGTAGGACTTGTGCAGTTGTAGTTATTTTCCCCACAATTTGGTCCCCATCCCACAGAAGGTTGTGGAGAAGCTTGTTTACCTTCAGCATGACAAGGTGTGGTGAGAAATAAACCCACGTCTTTAGCATAAGCAATGTAAGAGAATTGTAGTGGGAACAGTGTATCAATATACATCTTTTTGCATGGATGACTCAGCAGACAGGAGGAGGAGCAAGACAGTGGTGTTTGATGGTGGTATTTGCACAAAATATATTTGTTTACATGGCCAGTTCAGTTTACTTGTTTCTGACATTCATGGGTTGTAAAAGGGGATTGCACCACTCCTCAGCTCCCCACCACAAAGATTTGGTCAGTGGTAAGAGTATGGTAGGATCAGTACATCTGCATAACTCAGGAAAGGGGAAAAGCAGGCATGATGGCACAACAGTTTAATCTTCTGGGCTAGATGTTGGTTTAGTGTCTTACAGTTTTCCTGGTCCTTATGAAGAAATCTGTACCTACATTATTATTCACGACATTTCAGTTGCATATTTTTATTCAGTAATGAAAGACCTCTCTTTTTTCATAATTTCCCCATAAATTTTTTAACATAGGGAAAATTAAATTCTGTATGCACATGGGTGTGTTAAGCTTAGTGTTTTATTGAGTTGACATTCCTCAACTTACATGAAATAAAAATGTGAAGAGAGGAAAAATTGGGTAGTAGCATCCCAGCCTTGTGGAACACCAAATACTTTATAGATAAGCATAAATGCTTGAGTTTTNAAAATATTCTCTTTTGGAAGAGAATAAAAATTCTCTTCCAAAAAATATCCATAGGAGTAAAGGAAACTCTAAAGAGGGGTAATTGTACCAACAGAGACTGGAATTATTTTCATTTCAATACTCAGCCTATCTGAAAGTCTGGGGTTTTGGCTGCTATTGACATTCTGAAAATGTGCTTTGGTTTTGAATGAGTAAAGTATAAATACTATGTACTTCCAAGACATCAGGATATCCAGTAAGAATTTAATCTTGGTGAAAGAATAAGGTCAGCCTTGCCATATTAGCCATTGATCAGATTTTCAGTCGGGTTTTGCATTTGATTTGTGGAACTCACGTGTGCCTCCATGATTCATTTTCAGACATAACTATAAACTGTTAAATATATGCAGTCAAGTTTTCAGAAGCTCTCAAGTAACTCAGCTTAAATCCTGTCGATTTCATTAAGACTAATCTAAATCATTTAGGTACTTGTGAAAAGGTCACTAAATGTTATGTAACTTTTTGCTTCAAGTAGGGATGGGTCAAAAATCAAAGCAAGTATTGGCACAGAATTGGAATGATTGGCTGATAACAAGAGAGGACAACTCATAGTGATAGCCCTGATTTTTCTTTATGTTATAACACAAAAGGAAACAATTATTTTGAGAAATTAGTTTAATGATGCGATTGAATACACTATTTTTCATTAAAATTAATTACAGTTATTAAATAATTTAGCTCTAATTGCAGATAGCAAGATATAAATTAATCTACATTCAAGCTTAAATGGTCCTGAGATGTTTGATTCTATTAGAGATTTCATAAAATTTATTGTGAGGCTAAGTATTTCTTGTTTCTTTTTGGCAGCGTGGTGGGTTGATCCTGTCTGGTGCCCACCACAGCCACAGTATCACTGCCCTCATCAGCTGAACAGGGGAGAGAAAATATTCTGAAAAGCTTATGGGTCAAGGTAAGGGCAGGGAGATCACTCAGTAATTACTATCGTTGGCAAAACAGACCCAACTTAAGAAACTTAATTTGATACCAAACAAACCAGAGTTGAATAATAAGAAATAGAAGCATTTCTTAAAATCACCTTCCCCACTCTCCTCCCTTCTTTTTGGACATAACTTTACTCACAGTTTCTCTCCCTCCTCCCTCACAGCAGCACAGGGAACAGGGAATGGGGGTTGGGCTCACTTCATCACACATTGTCTCTGCTGCTCCCTCCTCCTCGCACTCTTCACCTGATCAACCATGGGGTTCCATCCATGGGAGACAGTCCTCCACCAACTTTGCCAACGTGATTCTNAAAAGCTTATGGGTCAAGGTAAGGGCAGGGAGATCACTCAGTAATTACTATCGTTGGCAAAACAGACCCAACTTAAGAAACTTAATTTGCTACCAAACAAACCAGAGTTGAATAATAAGAAATAGAAACATTTCTTAAAATCACCTTCCCCACTCTCCTCCCTTCTTTTTGGACATAACTTTACTCACAGTTTCTCTCCCTCCTCCCCCCCAGCCGCACAGGGA
>VXBZ01012761.1:483396-613183 GCA_013399135.1 Heliornis fulica | reverse complement strand
TCTCTCTCTCTGTGGGGCCACAGCTCCTGCCAGGAGCCAGCTCCAGTGTGGGCTTCCCATGGGGTCACATGCCCTTCAGGCATCCATCTGCTCCAGTGTGAGGTCATCCACAGGCCAGTGGAAGGTCTGTTTTATAGCTGGCTGGCATTGTTTCTACCAGACATGGGGGAAGCCTCTAGCAGGTTCTCAGAGAANGGGTCACAGGTCCTGCCAGCAAACCTGCTCCAGCATGGGCATCTCTCTCTCTCTGTGGGGCCACAGCTCCTGCCAGGAGCCAGCTCCAGTGTGGACTTCCCATGGGGTCACATGCCCTTCAGGCATCCATCTGCTCCAGTGTGAGGTCATCCACAGGCCAGTGGAAGGTCTGTTTTATAGCTGGCTGGCATTGTTTCTACCAGACATGGGGGAAGCCTCTAGCAGGTTCTCAGAGAAGCAACCCCTGTAGCCATCCCCCTACCAAAACCTTGCCATGCAAACCTAATACATTCCACCCATCACCTCTGTAAATCATATATTTAAGCATTATTACTAAAACCCACATTCATCGCACAATCTTCTCAAAATTAAGTCAGTTAACCAAAAAAATAAAAATCCCCCAAGTCAAAATAACATCATCACAACACTGAATGAAAATGTATCATTTACACACACAATCCACCCCACTCTCTAGCTCTGTTCAGTCCATGTTCTGCCTGTTACCTCTTCAATTAATATCCTTATCTTGAACCATGAGATTTTTGTTATATTTTCTCTCCCCTGACCAGCTGAGGAGGGCAGTGATAGAGCAGCTTTTATGGGCATCTGATGTCCAGCCAGGGTCAGGCCACCACAGGCTGGAATCTTGCAAATTATCAGAGGTTGCATCACAAAAATTGTGAGAATTAACAAACATAATTTAGGAAATAATTACAAAGGGTAGCTGCAGCTAGCTCTTCTTACCTTCTGTGACCTCCACCTCTGAAAAGCATAGACTCCTCCAGGGCAGAGTTAAGTGTGAGAGCTGGCTGTAGGCACTCATCCAATTCAGGAAACTGCCTTTCTTCATGGAATGGAAAGTGAGCCTCAGGACACTCGCTGCCCAAGGCTGATGTTGCTCTTTGTTAATATTTTCTTCTGTCTTAGCAAGAGTATTAACAGTTTCCACAGCAGCACATCAGATCAGTATTTTGCATGAACACTGCTGCAAGTCAGATGTATTAAATCTTTTGGACAGTGGCCTTTGCTTTTGAATGAGAGGATGCTTCCTTTGGAGAAAATTTATTCCAGTTGTAATTCCTGAGACATCTGTGGTCTAATTGCAGGAGTGAATGTTGTTACTGCTTTTCTCCTTGTTACTGTATCTACTGTCACTTTTAAGAAGCAAGGAAATGTTTGAGGTTTATTATCTTTAACGTTGAAGTAGTACATATGGCCCAAAAAATCCTCAGTTGAGAATTTTGTATCGAAGCCAAAATGTACATTCCACAGAGATGTTATAATGGGACTGATTGAGTTCTGCTTAATAATTTGAGTAACGTTCTCTGTACAGATACACGTTGAGCTTAATGCTGCATTCATTGTCCACTGACAGTTCTGATGGCACAGTGGTATTCTAAGATACACCGGTGTAATTTATTTACTGCTGCTAGCTGTCAGGTTTGTCACAGTTGCATCGTGCATTCCCATTGGTGTTAGTGGAAAACATATTTCTACCCATTTGAGGAAACTGAAGTCCTTGAAGTCCTTGCACAAGATTTCAAAATACACGATAGTCAAGTGCTTTTGCTAAGGGCGAATGAGCATCTCAGATGAGTTAGTAATCAAGCAAATGGCAGATCCTGAGGACTGTGCTGAATGATGTGCTTTATTGTGCACTGTCCTTCACTCACTGTCAGGCAGACAACGAGTGAGTGTCTGAGCTGTCTGTGAAGCGGGAGGCTGCTTGCAGAACAAGGTTCCAGTCCTGTAGTTGACAGCAGGCAGTGAGAAACGAGCCGTGAGAGAGTACGGGGCGCTGCTCAGGGGAAACTAAGAGCCTGCACATTTGCTGCTGTCAGTGGTGGGATTGAGATATTGGGCTGCTTCTGATTTGAATCATGGGACCGCTTGTAGAGTGCATTTGTTCTTCATGTGAGACGGAGGAAGAATTGAGCCCATTGTAAGAGGCTGAAATTCTTTAATATGGGAACTAGACAATTTGGGGTGTGCTTGGTGCTTTATGTGGGCACAGTTTTGGGGTACCCTCTCTGCTGAATAAGACAGCTTTACTACAGACACAAACCTGCTTGCTGAGCTTACTTGTGTTTGCTTTGTTTTGCAATATGGAATACTCCTGATGAAGTCCATGGTGGAGACTAGTAGGAAACGGCTAAATTAAGCCTTAAACCAAGTAACAAGAGAGCGTGAATGTATATGAGCTTTTCAAAAACATTCAGTAACTATAGATATGCATGTTGTCATTTTAAATAAGGAATGCTTTATTTTCAAAACTGTTTTTAAATTTTTGGGCACAGGGTACGTTATCTTACTAGATAATGCAGAACAGAAGTATCAGATGAGGGAGGAAATGAGGAGAAGATTTAGAGAGGTTTATCCCTCTAACAGGATTTATAGATCCAGCCATTCTCTTTTTATCTAATGTAGGAATTGGTTTTACAAGAATACTTATTTAGAAAATATTCTTACATATGCTTATATAAATATAAAAATCTGCATTGGGACTTGGTTTAAAAGGAATCAGGGAGAGATGAAAGACAGACATGCAAGACCTCGAGACTATTCACTCCTTTTTGTTTTTGTACAAGAAAAGAAGTACAAATACAGCATAAATTTTACTTATGTGCTTGTGGAGAGCAAGTTAAACTTTGAAATAGAATAGCTATCCTGGAGAAGTGCCACTTACGTTGCCTAACAAATAATAGCCTTGATTTGGTAATTGTATAAATATCGTTGTATTTCCTCTGTGTCATTTAATTGTTTCTCTTGAGCAAGGTGCTCAACGAACACTGAAATTTTTTATATTCATGTGAGTTATTTGCATGGTAGGGACATATTGCCCTGGTCCTGTAAAACAATTTTATATAGCTAGCAGTTGAACAGGGACCCACTCACTACAGAGCTCAGGAGAAAAAGATGGTATATATGTTTTGCTTAGTTAAATTTAAAATATGCAGCTAATATGTACTTTCATGGCACTTTCCTGTCATTTTTGATGGTTATAGAGAAAGAAGAGTTCTCTCTTCTGTTGAAAATAAAATACCTCCACAGGAAGTTGGAGAATTCAGTCTGAATTATAGTGCTCAAATATTGTCAGTCTACGTCAGTTTTCTAGAATTACAAACTTAATATTTTACCTTTATAGAGCTGATATATAAACAATCAGCTGCATGATCATGACAAGGAAGGGTAGACACTTTTCCTTTTCAGAAGATGTAAAGATGTTTCTGTTCTCTTTATGGGAGTTAGTGCTTCTAAGTGAGTTGTTTTCAGTTAGTATCAGTATCTAGTAAGAGGATTTCTTATGTCATGAGCACCTAGGTGCTCTTTCTGAAGTCAATCATCAAATCTTTCTACTCTCATCAAATATTTCTACTTCAAAAGGTTATAGCTAATGTCTTTCATTGTATTGAAAGTATTAACTGGAGAAAAACACTTTCTGTTTTACTAGTGGATATTTTTAATCTTATACAGATTTAAGATCTGAGTAAGGTAGCTTTTTTTTTTTTTTTTTAAATTGACCTGTGTTATAAGATTTGGCTTTTGGTATGTTACATGTGCCACTGGTATCTGAATAGAATGTAAACCTGAATTTTTGAGGTCTCAAATTGTTTTACCTTCTAGTTTATTCCTCTATGACTCTCAACCTCATCTACATATCTTTTGATATTCACATATCTTCCCAGAATGTATTAAGGGTCCAGTGTCAGCCTTTCATTTTGTGCTATGTGGGTACAGTCTCACCTTGCTTGTTTTCAGCCTCACAATCCTTTAGTCACATTTTGTGTACCAAATTCCTAGGTTTTCATGGAGCTGACAGTGCAGCACTTGGTGCACTTGCTTCTGCATGACAGTAGCCCAGACAAACCCCAAGCTATGAACCAGATGAGTGAAATTACATCAGTATAGGAGAATATTGAGGTGACATAGAAGAGGCAGGATGACTTGGCTTCCCCCCTCGTTGATGGTTATGAGGTGTCACCAGGGCTTCCTTGTGCTTTTGGCATCCCAAATTAGTTCAGTACCTTCCAGGTGTCTTACCTGTCATAAACACCTGCAGCAACAGTTGGGAAGAGTAGAACAAGTGCCAATGCATCGAGACTTTCTGGTTTGTAGCAAACTTTCAAGCCTGGGCCACAGGTGGAGGTTCTTCAGGTGCTTGGCATTGTTACATAAGCTTACTTTGTCTGTATAGTCACCCTGAAATACATGTTTTGAATCACCTAGTTTTCCATCTTTTTTTTTTTTTTTCTTTCTTATCACAAAGCCATTTGGCATCATATAAATGTCAAAAGATCTAATTTTTGGAAAGTGTTTTGAACTGGTTTTTTCTTTGTTGCTGGTAGAGGTAAATTCAGAGAACAGCCAGGCTACAGATAGAATTTGGGTAAGACCTGTTCATCCTACTTTGATGTTCATCTACCAGGTTTCAAATGAGCCGTAAACAAATGCCTTGCCTTGAGAAACCAGTGACATTTCTGCATTTTCAATTACATTCTTTGGGAATTACTAGATTCCACAACTTTAACACTGTTCATTTGAAATCTCTAAATATATGCATGTCTTCTGGAAAATCAAACTGAGTTTTTGAACAGATGTTTTTTGCAAATCATTGTGAAATCA
Organism: Heliornis fulica; assembly: GCA_013399135.1. Taxonomy (NCBI): domain Eukaryota; kingdom Metazoa; phylum Chordata; class Aves; order Gruiformes; family Heliornithidae; genus Heliornis; species Heliornis fulica. Next base: position 608,365 of record VXBZ01012761.1, on the reverse strand, counting down.
AAGTTTAAGAAACTTCTGTCCTCACGTACTGGGCTGTCACCTCCTCATCTGAGAACATGGTAGCCAGACCAGTGAGCTCTTAGGATGTTTCAGTGTAACTTAACAGCTGGAGAAGACAGGGTTGTAACTGGAAATAGCCATCACTGACAAGCATCCCACTGTCTGTGTTGTTGGGTTTTTTTGGGGTTTTTTTAAATGTAGACTATATTAAATGCAAAGAGTTTTATCCCCAGAAACTGCTTAGTAGCCACCATTTCAGATGCAAAGACAAGCATGAGATTTACAAAGTATAACTTGACAGCCCAAAATGCTTTAATGGTTTTTAAAAATCCTTTGGGGACTTGCTTTCAAAGTTCCATGGCAATGGCGTTGGCAGCTTAGGAAAGGGATAAGAGTGATTTTTTAATGCCTCCTCCAAAAGCATCAGAAGTTCATGTTTCCCACAAAATTACTCTAAAGACGCTGAAGATTTATCCCTGAGTACAAAGAAACTTGGAACCAGATGATTCGTCTTTGTCTGTAGAACTGGAGATTTTCCAGTGTGGTGCAAAAAGAGGCAAATCTATTTATACACATTGAGGGGGGTTCATAATGAGTTTAAATGAACATGTAAGTTACACTTCATTAAGCTGATGTAATTTGCATCTTGAGGGACAGGAGGACAAAGCATTAGCAGGAAACAGAGTTGACAAGAGATTTTAAAGTAATGCAAGGAAAAGCCATTTTATCGCTATCTTCTCTTTGCTGTTGGTTGTTCTCCTGGCGTGTTTGGGCTCTGGCATAGAAAGCACATTTACATCACTTGAGGGATGTGCAACTCACCACCACCACTTAAGACAGCTCTGAATTTGCTTAAGTGATGTTTCAAACAGACCTCTCCTTTATTCTAAATGTAGTTTAGATATTTACTTTTTTTCACTGATAAAATGAATAAGTTGGGGGTTTTTTTGTCCAGATATTGGACAAGTACCTGAGTTGGTTGAATCTAAACCCTACAAAGGGGAAACAGAAATCTGAAAATTCTTCTCACATTACTTTGATGGTCATTCCCCCTAGTATGCAAATCTGAATTGTGTATAAATTTTAATATCTTACAGCTATATTTAGTCATCTCTTGTTAGTGAAGGGATACTTTCACAGCTCCAGCAGAGGAAAGGTTTTCACCTGGCCCCGCCTTCTTTTTATTTCTCTAGATTTAACAGACATCTTTGCAGTTGAATGATTATTGTACAAGTGTACTTCACATTGACTACAAGCAATCACACTCATTACAGCTGCAATATTTGTAGGATTTTTTCCCTCTTGATGGATGGCTGTTATGTCATTGTATTCAGTTATTGGCAGGTTCTGTTTTCTGTGAGTTTGTTTCTTGACTGCTGGATAATTTTCATGCTTGCATAGTGCAGCAAGCTAGAGAGTTGATGCTGTGAAAGGCAGCGTGTTGGTGGTGTGGATGGAGCTATGTGAAAGGCTGTCATTTGATGCTGAATAGAAGTTGCATGAGTTCTGAATACTTAGGAGCTCTACTGCAGCATGTCTGGTATACAGCCTTTGAGCATGAACCTATTCCAAATGATTAAATAAATTCAAACTGTGGGAAATACACAAGTATGTACAGCGATTCTGTATCTTCATTCAGTGTATATCATAACTGCTTTGGCTGATTTTTCCCACTGTTTAATCTTAAGAGCAGGAATGTATTTGCCAAGATAATGTCAGAGTCAAAGCATCTATAAGCAAGCTCTGAGAAACCCAGAACTGTTTCAGTTTATTGGTCTAGTTTCATAAAATTCATTTCTGTGAGCTGTAAGCATGCTTAGAGTATGGATTACAAATTACCCCTTTCAGGATTTCTTTTGTGGATAGCATTAATGGTTTGTCTGTGAAATGAAAAATCAGTAGGCACGTACTCCCTTGCTCTGCTTTGAAGCTCTGCATTTTTAGAACTAAAGGGAAAAAATTAGCAAGTATTCTAAAATTGTAAAAATTCAGTGATTGTGAATGCTCATAATTACCAATCAGAGGTTGTGTTAATGTTCTTTTCCACCATACTTCCACTGCTGCAGATGTAATGGCTCAGCTTGTTTTGAATGACGAGGCAAATTAAAAAAAAAAACCAAAAACCCAACCAAAACCAACCCTCATCCTTTTCCAAATCTTTACAGTGTGGACTTATCAATTCAAAGTCTTTTAATTTGTCTCCAGTACTGGCAGATGAAAGCCATGAATGTTCAATGGGAATTTTCTGCCCTTTTTTTTTTCCCATTCAGAGATAATTTATGTAAGTAGAAGATATAATGAGGATACTAAATTAAGTGTGTCTGTGTGTATATAAATAAAATTGGTTTGTTACCCATTTGCCAGCATTTTGGCTCAGCTGCAGCAGTGAGAGTCATAACTGCTTTAAAATTGATTAGATGATTTAACTTGAAATTTAACTCTGGATATGGCAGAGAGAGATAAGCATATGAGCAGGAGCATAAAACATGAATCTTGCAGTTCTCTAGTTGATCTTGATAAAGTTGACATGTTGTATTTATTATTTGGCTTTGAAGAAATTGAAAGCCTTACACTTCCAGTGGGACCTGTGCACACGTGAGTGGTCTCTGACTTCTTACATGGGCCAAGGATCACTGGGCCCTTCTGCCTGTTCCAAACGTGACCGGGTGTTTTGTGAAAACGGGTGTTTCTGCAGCATGCAGCGATGACACGCAGTGATGACACGCTTCTCTCTTTGGCAGTGGAGACCAGGTTTGGTTGACCAGCACTTCTGCACGTTTCTGCCCAACAGAGACCTGCAAGCAGTGTTTCTGTCCAGTCCTGCAGCAGCTTCCAGTGTTGAAGCAGCATGAATATCCAAAGTGAAGTAGCCATTTTAATTGGAAGCAGATCTATTTTAGTTTGGTATGAAGCTGTTCAGAGTAACATTTCCTATGCTATTTTCATTTTTGCTTTTTGTCTGAGTTGTGATGCATCATCAAAGGAAGATGAGCTTAGCCTCAATGAAGTGGCAGAGCATCTAAGATGAAAACCACCAGTTCTAAAGCCTTCTCCACCTGTTTTCACATCCATAACAGTAGTAACTTCCTTTCAGCTGGAGTTTTGTAGTGCTTTAGGGGAGGTCTTTAATAGTTTCGACTAAGTTTAACTTCTCTTTCTTCTTTCAGTGGACATTCTATTTCTTGATATGGACTATTCTGTAAATTAATGCTGGTATAAAGAGATGGCTTGAAATGAGCATGTTTTCCAGTATGAAAACCAATTTAAAATATTTACCAATGCACATGTGGAAAAAAAGGCAAGGTGCAAATGCATTATGGTTTTAGTCAGTTATATCTGTCAGGTTTTGATCTCCATGACACCTGTATTTCACTTACTGAAGTGTATTTCACACCTGAAGACCCAAGTTTTCACTAGCAGGTAGGCAGCTAAATAGGCAGGTAGGCAGCTTTTTTAGCTGCCAACATTTCGCAGTGTTTTGGTTGAGCCTAGTTGAACTCCCAGTTTAGCAGCAGACTATAGCATTTCTTAAACACCAGACTTCCAAACTGAGATCACAGTTACCCTTCTGCTATTGAAAATTCTACCTGTTCTTACTGATTTGTCTTATAATTCTGTAACTGTATATTATAGTAGTTGTAATGCTTTTATAATATTGATAAACTCTACTGGGAGTGTTGCACATCATGTAGTTGTTAAGAGATATGTATGTGAATTACTAGACTGGATAGGATATTCTTATTATCCTTCTATGCTATGCTGTCACCTTCATTTCTTTCTAGTTAATTACAGCATAGGGATGAAAACCACTGTATTTTGATCTCATACTCCAGTATCTCAGGACAGATTGCTGTCCTGATACTGAAAAGCACCAATTTTTGCAGGACCCACGTTTTGAGTTAGAGCTTATGCTTTCCAAGGGAATACTTCTTCAAAACTTCCTGATGGTCTGAATGTTAGGGTGGCTGCTGTGGGCAGGGGCGATCACCTGCATGTTTGGTTCCCAGAATCAGTCACGTGTAATCGAACAGGAGCACGCTTCTCATGCTCTGCCCTTTTATACCTTGTTCCCGTGCAACGGAACGCCACTGCTAGTCACAAGTCATCATTTGCCAATCATCATTTAAAATTTATCACTGCCAAGTTCCTATTACTCCCTATCAACTCATTGGATTTTTACATTAAAATCACACAAATAGGTATCAATATATGTGTGCATTACAAATGCCACAGATACTTTCTATTCTAAACGGAAGAGAGACTGGAGTAGTGCTTGCTGGTGATGGTTGTGAGCTATTTTACTTATTTCATATTCTCTTCACATTCTGCTTATATTTCAAAATGTGTAAAATTGTTTTTTCCACTTCCAAAGAGATTTAAAGATTTCAGGAAAGTGTTTATTTTGGATTTTGTTCCATCACAAAAGAAGGATAGCTTAACATTTAATAATGTAAGTGGCTTCTTTATCTCAGGCTTATATTAAAATGTTGCTAAAAATTACCCAGAGATTTTCTGCTAGGCATTTACTTAAACTATTTATTCACTTCCTAAGCAAAAAAAATAATAGTAATAAAAGGTTCAGGAGCACAGGTATTTAAAGACATATGCAGACATATTTTCCAAGAATTGTACAGAAGAGAAGACCCATTTACAGAAGCACTTATGCTCTGTCATTGATGTGCTCCAAAACCTTTTATCATCTTTGCTACTTTTTGTCAGTGGTCATTACTGCTTTGCAGGTGTCTTCTGAGGCTTAAACTGTCATCCTGTCTGGCAGTAACATGGGTGAGGACCGCAGGTATGGAGTATAGAAGCTTACTTCTGAACCAAAGAAGTTGCACATTAATGTACTGTGGATATATATGGGTTGGATTTCCTGCCTGCCTGTCTGTTCAGGTCTTTATTGAGCTATTTAGTGCACGGGGATCCAAGTCCATCCAGGTGGTCTGAGAACTTCAGCAGCATCACTCCACCTTCTGCTTAAACACAGAGCCTGCTCCTGGAAGAGCAATCATATCTGGCCTTTTTTGTGTACCTGGTAGAGCTTTCAGTCATTTTTCAAATAGAAAATACAGAAGAAAGAAATTCCATTTTCTCCTGTCTTTCTGAAATCTCATGTTGGGAGAAGTACTTATGTGTACTTCATACAGACAGAAAGCTTTCAGTAATGACTGGTATTTCTGAGTCTGTTGCAGCCAGTGCAGCTGCTGAAAATGTCCTTGTGGATGGCACAAATGGGGTAGGATATTGAGCAAACCATGCACTATCTCACTTTGGTATTAGTTGAAAATGGGGAAAATAAGTGCAATAGGGTGTTTGAGAAATAGATAACCTGTTGGATGTAAATGCATAGAATGCAACAAAAATAGCAAAGTTATAGTGTTGGTTCTTGAAATCATCCATAAAATTTCTTTATTCAGACTATTAGCTGGAAATCTATGGATTTTGTAGACTCTGTGATTGAATTTCACATATTCATAAGGGGAATTTTGAGCAATCAGGCCAACCTTAATATGCATGAAGGTATTGAAATAACTCTTAGGGAACATTTGTTAAAAGGCTGAAACGTCCTTAATGTTTTCCAAGTCAAATTTTTATTATTATCACTGACCAGACTAAACTTCTGTGTCCAGTTTTTTATCAGTTATGATGGTTATGTTCTTTATCTATAATTAGATGTGAGTAAACCAGTTCTGTTGCCTCACATCTCTGCATGGGCTTCCTATCTTCCTCATCTGGACAGAATTATGGAATTTTCTTCTTTTTTGACATTAGCCTTGTTTTTCTCATTTTTTTTTTCTTCCTATTCTTATCTATATTTGTTGGGTTTTTTAGTATACTCTGTTTCTTTACTCCTTTCCTTACATCATCTCTAATTTTTCCTTTTTACTCATTTTTCTCATCTTTCTGCTTTTTTTTGTTGTTCACTTTTTGACTGGCATGTTAGGTAGTGCAAGATCACTTAATGTTTCTGAGTTCTGGTGTACACAGAGTGCTCTACTATAAGGTTGCCTTGGGAACTGAGGAAAGACCTAGCTGTAGAACTGTAGAACCTGCGTTTTGGAGTCAATGCTCATTTGTCCATTAGGAAAAATACCCCCTAAGAAAACCACGGTGTCTCAACTGTGTAAATGGAATAGAGAGAATAAAGACAAGAATATTGAATTAGCATCTGTGTTCCTTTTACTGTGGCTCAATAAAATTATCCTTATTAATTGTTTCATTGTGAATAAGACAGTGTTTTATATATGTGTATACATGTGTATATACATACACCATCTATAAACCTTGAAGAGATTAGTTTTACTTTGTTCTTGAAAAATGGGTTCCTGATGACTATGATTTCTATTTTATTTGTTTCACTGACCTTTAAGGATAGGGTCACGTTAACTGTGGGCGTTGTTGGGATCTTCACTGAACATTGTAGCACCAGATAGCTTCAGAAGGATCTGGAACTGCAGGCTACTAGCCAGCCCGTGCAGCCTGCTCACATTTATCAGTGCATATTCACGAGAGGGATTTCATCCCTTTACAGTAGTTGCCTGACATTGAGTATGACTGTACCTCATAGTGGCTTCTGAGTACCACCACTAAGACTATGTGAAAGGCTGTTCAGAGATGGGATTGTATTGGAGCACAGAAAACAGGTATCTAATAGTCTTTAACTGAACAAATCATGCTTATTTTTTTGTGCAGGGAATAAATCACAAGATAGTGGGATTGCAGAGATGGAGGAACTTCCAGTCCCACACAACATTAAAATAAGTAACATCACATGTGACTCCTTCAAGATTTCTTGGGACATGGATGCTAAATCCAAGGACCGCATTACTCATTACTTCATCGATCTCAACAAGAAAGAAAACAAGAATTCCAACAAATTTAAGCACAAGGTAATTTTCACTTAAAATTTAAGGTAGAATGACTTAATTTTAAATAGATAGATTTTATTAACCTTTATTAACCTTATTTTATTAACCTTAATTGTGTTTTATTGACCTTTCAAAGCCAGACCATGGAAAAAAGGTACTGGACATCCAGCAAAGTCTGATTTATATCTTATTTATATTTTTTTTTACTTGGGAGTACATTCTCCACCTCTAGCCTCTGTGTGTGTATGCATTTGTTTCTTGGAAAACTGAACATCATTACCTTTTCTGTTTCATTTGGAAACAGGTTTGCAGCCTGTACAAGACAGACATTTTTCTCCCTGGCTAGTTCTTAATCATTATTTAAACAATTTATGTATTCCATGCCTGCCCTTGCTCAGTGACAGACTCATGAGAGCAGCACATGTAATTTCAACAGAAGAGTCACAAATTCTAATGCACTTCTAGGAAAGCTTCCAGCAACTTTAGTTCGCAGCGTTCAGCATTGTGACCTGAATATTCATCTGGCCTCTTTCCTCAAGCCACAGATGCAGGGACATGTTGAATGCACTGCAGAATCTGTACTTACCAGATCCAGCAAAACTTGCTTTGGCCTCAGAATAGCTGAAATACTGAGATGTCAAGAGAAACACAGAATTAGATAAAAGATTGAACAACACAGTCAACTGCAAATTAAAAGAAAAAAACAATTGGCAACATCTCTAAAAGATAAAGTTTGCCAAGGCACAAATAACCATGCAGACACATATGAGAGCTCTTATTCTATCAAAACCTAAATTACTCTTGGTTTATAAGCCAGTGGGAGAACCAACTCCTCTGTCATTTTATTATGAGTATTTTTCCTGTGACTTCTGTTAATAGCAGCTGTGTAATTTTCACATTTCCTTATTTGACTTTTTTAATTAAATGTGGTTGGAGGTAACATGTATTAAATGTAATGAAAAATCACTTACTGCTGCTTGAAATCTAAAATTGTACATCTTTAGCTAAGATGTTGCAGTTGCTAGGAGTGAGTGTGCTAAACACTACCAAATTAAATGTTATAATAGGCATTTAATATGACCTGGTTTTAGTTGTAATAGCAAATAAAGTAGAATATGTTTGCTTTTCTCTTACTGTTACTACTTTTGGAGTGACAGCCTTTGAGTTTGAATTCCCATTTTACATTGCAGGAGTAAAAAGACCTTCTAATATAAATGCTTACTGGGATGGATTGCTTTTAAATTTCTTCCATTGTATTAATCTACAATTTTTTTCATTGATGTGCAAACTGGTGTCAAGTTGTCATAACTTTTTTTGGTAAAGGGTAGAACCACCCTAGCAGGTCAAACAGTACTCTTAAAAATCTAGATCATGTGATGAGACTAGTGTTAAAATGGAGAAGGAAAAAAAAGGTATTGTTAGTGTCATAAAGATAAGACATTAGATTTGTTTTGTTTTTCTCAGTAGTTCCCTAGCTTTTTACTGTGATGAAGTGCTTAGTCGAAGGAGAGAGGTAATTGGTTGTGTAAGAACAAGACACTAAAGTCCGCCAATTAAAATGATGAATAAAAGTTGGATGTCTTGTCAGAATGAATTTAAAATTTCTTGGTACTAATTGTGCTAGTGCTTTGTTGTCTGGGTTTGGGGTTTTGGGTTTTTTTCACCCCACTCAATCCAGAATGATAGAAATCCAGACAACAGAGAGGGTGAGCAAGAAAACCGCACAGACTGAGTGCTCTGACACCTGTCTGTGCCAGAGCACATACACGTTTGCTTTTGTACATCTTTAGAACTAAGTAATTTTTAACACACTTTGTAGAATGAGCTTTTTGAGAAAATAAAAATTCAAAATTTGCCCTAAATCTTGGATGGTTAGGGACAAGCATCCCTCCTCCATATAATGTGAGATACAAGCATGTTACAGCAAAAACCCAGCAGCAGACCTGCTGGGCAGGGACCTGATATCCTGGCAGCTGCAGCTGAATCCTCTGCAACCCTGCAAACCCATCCTTTGCCTTTGTTGTTCTACAACAAAGCTGTTATATACAGGAGAAGGGTATCACTGCCTCCTCTCCTAGCAGCACTTTTTAGAAAGAAAAGAGAGCACCTTACCACTTTGTTATGAAGGAGCATTTTTACTTACTCTCAGGCATCATCTAGCAGTCAGGAAGTGGAAGGAGACTGGCATCTTCAGGGAAAATGTCATCCCTACGTAGCTTGCAGGTAGGGTAAATGACTGTCTGCAAACACCTGTCTCTCTCATGGGTGACAAACCCAGATGACCAGCTTAAAGTATTTTCCAACTTGTGGAGAGTTCGTGTTAGGTCTCAGTTTGCTTGTATGGCTGTGGGCAAGTGACTTGGGACCTAGATGTGACCTGATGGATGCTGTACCTCAGGAAAGGTGGCTGTTTGTTTCCTGGTGTACCCTGGAGAGCGTGCATCAATGGTTTATCCTTTTGATACTTTTTCTGTTGGTAAATATATAAAGTGGATTTAACATATTTAGGGTGCATGTAGTTTTATTATTCATGACTTATCACATCTGTGAAGGGGGAGGTTTGTATTGCTATAGTATCTTTTTCTCAAATCAATTTGCCTACCTGCCCTCTTTTTTCTATGCTATTGGAAGTATGATATTCCCCTGTGCTGGGAAATGAGGCTCAAATATTTAGCAAAACTAGGACTAGAATGTGGATGTGCTGGGTTCCCATGATGTGTCCTATGAGCAGACCTGGCAGAGGGAAGGATAAGCTGAGATAGAGGAAAGCTGCAAATTGCAAGCTATTTCTTTGGCAACAAAAAGGGTTGGCAAAGCAAGGATCTTTTCCCAAAAAGGCAAGAGGTAGTGTGGCTTGTATAGCTTGATGCTAAGTTATTCAGTGCTTCCAGGTTGTTCTTGGAAATTACTGCTGTCTAGGTAGCTTTAGAGTTGTCTGGTGTGCTGGTGGTGGAGCAGCCATCTGCCACTCCAAAATCCTGGCTGTCCTTGAGCTGGCATATGACCTCCTTTGCACTTCTTTGGGGGCTCAGCCAGGAATGAGGGCTGAGCAGAAAAGAGATGAAAGGAAGAAATAGAGAATCCCCAGAGAAATTTCAACAGGAACATATGAATGTTTTTTCTCCTGAGGTTAGTATAGCAACCTTAAAAAAAGAAAAAAAAAAAAACCCAAACTCTAATCTTGTTCTTTTCCAAGAAAACTTATGGAAAGCATCCTATCTGCCCCTCCTCCCCAGCTGTGCCAGGGATAAAGCCCTCAATTTAATGTGAGTTTAGGTAGTCTGCTCCTTTTTCTGTACAACTGGAGTTTCCTCGTGCACAGCTGGAAGGTCAGGATTCGGTGCAGGGAGCAAGGAGGCTTTTACTGTTACATGAAAACTGAGAAAATTAATGGGTGCAACACCCCACCCCCCCCCACCGGGCTGTGGGCACAGAGTGACCCAGGTGGCGGCAGCTTTTACCATGCCAAGGAAAAGCTGACAGGAAGACTAATGGCTGTCGCTGTAGCAGCTGCTGACTGCATTAGCAGTAGCAAATTCAGTCCAGTGGGATGGCTTTGCAATATATTTCTAGGGTGGCAGCCTTAAATGTCATTGGAGGGTACTTTTATTTTTCCTTCCAATTTTTCTCTAGCTATTGTATGTTATTTATTTCCGGGTGCACAACTGAATCCTTTACAGAGAAAGTTTTCTCACAAGTGTTAGTTGATTCAAATGAGAATTAGCAAAAGAGAAATCATGACAGCAACATCTTACCCTTGATAACCAGCCAGTCACATTTCAGTTCTTTTAACACATCATAAACTACTAATTTTTCAGTTTCTTAATACAGAAAATGAAGAATCACAGCAAAACATTAAGAGAGATATCTTCCTGTAATAGGAGATAAAAAAGGAATCTTTCAGGTGTTTCTTACAAACGATGAACAGAAAATGCCTCTTTCTAGTTCCTTTTTTCTTGAGAAACTGCTGTGCGATGACTGTGGACTGGTGTGTGTATATATATGTAGTGGGCAGCTGTGGATGTTACCTAAAATGCCCACTTTTCACGTGGCAGCCATCTTAGTATTGTGTGATGACTGATAAATGATCAAGAGTAGATCCCTCACTCCATCCATCACAGCTCCTCAGATACACCATGCAGAGATACACCCACACTGTGGGTCCCTTCACCCACAGTTCTAGCATAAGCTGCCCGGTTCTGCTTCTTTTTCTTCCCCTTGGTGGTTGGTGCTGTAGAAATTTGTTGCTTCAATAATAACAAGCAGCTATTCTTAGTTAGTAGCAGACAGAGTATCTGAAATGGAGGTGGGGTAGGAAGCAGGAGGTACGATGACAGACACAAATTCTCTATGTGTAAGTGTGGCATGTTCTGGCCCCTCCTGCACACAAGGGTATTTTGAGGCATGTAAAACACACTAAATTACTCTGCAACTTGTTTAATTTTCTCTGTTGAAGTTTGAATAGACCCACATGTGTGAGTTACCACTGTGACTCTTAGGGCAGACCTCAGGCCATTGGTGTTAGCCTCTTGACTGCACCAGAGGGCTGTGAGTAGTAGCTACGCTTTACACAGAAGAGCTGGGGATGGGGATTGCACTGCAAAAATCAACACAGACGGGCTGGTGGATCGGTTTGGGTGCACTGCTGACACGTGTGCTGCTTTGTCCTTTTGTTTCCATCAGGATGTCCCCACTAAATTGGTGGCCAAGGCTGTTCCTTTGCCCATGACCGTCCGCGGGCACTGGTTCCTGAGCCCGAGAACGGAGTACACGGTCGCCGTGCAGACGGCGTCAAAGCAGGTTGATGGCGACTACGTCGTTTCGGAGTGGAGTGAAATCATCGAGTTTTGCACCGCAGGTAATACTGCCCAATAAGGTGGATCTCAGGGCGTATCCAGTTAGCGCTAGCGTTGCTGCCTGAGTGGGTCAGGCATCCAGCAGTGCCTGCTAGGCTGGAAAAGTTAGCAGAGTCACACCTGGAAAGTGGAATTCCAGCTGTAGGCTTTCTGTGTCCTCAGGTTTGGCACATTAATAAAAGACTGCCCCTTTGTTCTGCAACAGCTTAGCTACCCCAAAGTGCCACACCTGGCACCTCTGCTTGTCCCAGGGGAGGAAAGTGAAGCAAAGCCAATCAGGGCTACTTGTGAGCCCATTGCTGGCTACTAGCATCTCTGGAGAGCGGAGTGGCAGCTCCTTGACTGACGACTGCTGTAAGACACTCTGCAGCTCTGCCTTTGCATGCTGCAAAGCCTGAGCACCACCAGTACCCTGTCTCAAGGATCAGTTTATCCCACCATTGATTTATAAATCTCTTCCTTTGCATGTTCATCAGCTAGTGCCAATGTGCCTGGCTGTGTGATAGCTGACTGCTGAAGCAAAATCTCTATGAGCCTCATGCAGGCTGAGTCCTAAGGAAGCATTTTTACTTATATGAATCGCTACTGGCTCTCAACTGGGTGTGTTGTAGCAAACAGGTTATCAAATGACAAAGCCAGAGAGGGCATTTCTCAGCTCCTCTGCAGTCCCAAATACAAGGAATCCAGCTCTAACACAGGAAATCCTGGGCTGGAATTTGCTGCAGGGTTACAGAGTATTAGTGCAGACAATCAAAGGTGTTTGTTCCTGCCATTTGTCTGCTGCCACCACTGGAAACTGGTCCTGGGCTGTAAAGCTGCTGTATAGCTGCTGCGTGATGGGAGGTATGTTACTGAGGCTCTGTTCCCCATTATAAGTCTGCCCCTCAGTGTAGCTTTTGGAGACTGTTGTGTTTTTTCCTAGCAGAAATATACCCCATACTAGCAGATTGTCTTTTCTTTCCAGATTATTCGAAAGTTCACCTAACACAGCTATTGGAAAAAGCTGAAGTGATTGCAGGCCGTATGCTTAAGCTGTCTGTTTTTTATCGGAATCAGCACAAAGAATACTTTGATTATACCAGGTAAGAAAGTAAACATATGCAAAATTGTTTGGCAAGTTAAGGGAGTAATGAAAATAAATAAATGGAGGCAGCTGTGCTAAAGCTAGAGCAGAATGTCTGTATGCTTTATTACCAGTTCAGAAGAAGGGAAAAATAAAATAAAAGTAATTTCTTCCACCTTGCTTAACTCAGCATTTCTATTAGTCAGTAAAAATTTTGAAGCAAAAACTGAAGCTCTCACAGGGTTTGCAGCCTAATTAAAGTGTCTGTTAGCATAACGTAGTGTTTAGTAGCCAAATGTTTACAGGACTAGAAATTCAGAGTGGCTGAATGCAGTAACTGGGATTTTGCCATCTGAATGTTGTTTCACAGATCGTTTTATGGGAGGAGAGGGGTTGCTGTTTAGACAGATTACCATAGTGGGCTTCAGTCAGGATGAATAAATGAGGTAGCTGGAGGTAGGGTCCTTATTGCTGTTTGAGCCCCAGGGTGCCTTCACACACATACACACACACACAACTAGAAGCATCCTGACAATAGAAAAGAAGATTTTTCGGTAGAAGGCGTCAAAGCTCCGGAGCAGCCACCACACAGAGGTAACATTCCACCATTAGAAGAGCGATTGTGGATGAGAGGTAAGCAGTGTGGTGACATCACTTTTGTTTCAGCACTGTGTCAGAAGGGTGGCAGCAGTGACTGTGCTGCTTTAATGTGGAAGGAGAGACAGGGCTGCATCCAGTTTGGTGTGGGTGTCACACCAGTACCTGTCTAGAACCGAGGGCTTTTTAAAACGGGTGAATCAAAGAAATACTCGAGGGAATTCAGCTCCAAAGAAGAGACTCCACCACCCTTGGAAATGTCCCCACCTTGCAGTCATGAGGGTCTGGTGGACTCCAGGGGTTTCTCACACGTTCCAGAGTACAGAGTTTGCTTTCCTCCTGCTGTGTTTCGGAAGAATTATTTGATTGCACATAGTGACAAGCTGCAAAACTCAGTGGTAGAGAACAAATTGCAGCTGTTAAGGTTCCTTGAGAACCTCATAAATCTCTGATGCCACCATCATGGACTAGATACCACAGAAGGCAAATGCCTGTGCTGGTTCTGATTCTCATGCAGCTTTGTTTTCAGGCATCTAATCTTAGTGCACCTGCCTTTGTGGTCATAGGGCTTTGGAAATTGCTATGGACGTGCATTTATGGCTGTGGTTTTGGCCTTGTTCTGCCAAACGTGATTCTTATTGATTGCATTTCCCCCCGCTTCCTGTTACACTCTGTCTTGGTTTGATACAAATAGAGCCCAGGTGGGGTTTTCTTCCTCCTGTGAGTTAGGGAGCCAAAAGGCAGAGTGAGTGAGTTTTACCAGGTCACTGCGGTGATACCACCAGGGATACCTGTGACTGACAGTCTAATGGTCACCTTTTCTGCTCAGAGATGTGTTGGTCTGGACACCAGGGCTGGTCCTCCCACAGGGTGTCCTGCCAAATGTTAGGATTCCTTTTAGGAAACTTCCTGTCGTGCCGTGCCTGCCAACGGCCTCAGTGGCGGCACAGCTGGCAGACAGGCAGGTAAGCTTACAGGAGCTCTCCTGGCATTGACAATCCATCAGTCAGCGGTCCCTGGGCGCAGGGTTTGAAGTGTGAGCTCCTGAGTTAGTAAGTAAGCAACTAAGTAGTGTGCCTGTCACTCTGCTGCTTAGCTCAGCTGGGAGCGCCGGAGCCCTGGGAAGAGTGACCTATAATTAGCCTAATTGGCCACTGGATGTCAGTGTCTTGCCACAGAAAGGGAACTGCGGGAAGCCTCAATGTTGACATTGCAGAGACGGTGACTATTCAAACTGTTGGGTTTTGGGTTGGGTTTTTTTTTCCTCCCTAGTAATCGCTTCAGTCAATTGTACCACTCCAGCCAATCAGTGTCCTGTGAAACAGGGCTTGAGACAATAGCTGTGTAGGATTTGAATGGCCCAGAAAACTTCTGATATTATCATAGAGTCAAATTGTGATATACTGCTGAGGAGACTAGAACTAATAGAAAAAAAATTCCCAGCTGGAGCCATTACTGAGTTGATTTAGAGCTATTTTGTATGTTTACAGTGAATTTGTTTGCTTTGACTGCTACCTCCTGCTTTAACCAAGTGAAACCTTCTCCCACACAGCACCATTTTACAGGGAGCTGTTGCAAGTTAAAAGCAGAGCAGAGCAGACATTCTTGGCTAGTTTCCCCTCTCCCCTGAAAAGAAAATTAAAAAAAAAAAAGAAAGTGAAGCCAGAGTCTCCAGCCCCAGAGCCATGTGTGCTGGGGTCTGTCAGGGTGTGCATGAAGGCACTGTCTAAGGGTGCCTAGTGAACATGGTGTTTGTTCTGCAGGACGTTTAGACTAGGGGATGGTTTCCCATCTGGCATGACATGGGTGCAGGTGCAGAGAGCCAAACCCATCACTGCAGCACTTCCAGGGAGGTGTGGGGCACACGTTCTGGGGCACTTTGTGCCGTACACATAAAACTTCAGGTGCTGAGGAGTAGTAGATGGGGTGTTTTGGAATGTTCTCCTAAAATCAGCTGCCTAATGCTGCAGAGTGCAATTTGGGGTTTTAAAAATGCACTTGGTGCATTGAAGGTTTCTTTTTGCTGGAACCAAATTGAGCTCAGCTTGCAGAAAAAGCAACTAACAAACCAAAGAAACAGTCTTGTACATTTTTTTCCCCCTTAGGACTAGTGACTGCAGAAGCTGGATGCCAACCAATGTGCCTCATAGGCTGTGCCCAGCTCTGCTCTGGCTGAATTCAGCAATAGGCAAATAGACCTGAAATTATCATTTTGGGGAAAAAAAAAAACTGTGGCAGACAGTACATGCCATTCTATAAGCTCTCTGAAAAACTGTTTGCTAGAAATAACTTTCCCTGGCAGTTTTTTACGTGAAATACATACTGCCTGTGCTAAAAATAGGCATTTACAAACAGTATAGCCAGTGTATTGCGACTGACTTGCAAAAGTCCCTGTGCAGTTAACTTAACTTAAAGTGTGTTTACTGTTAGAGCTGCAGTTGAAGGCTGAACAAATCAGCTAATTAAAGATATTGGTGATTTGGGAGCTTTTTTGTGTGTGCTATTCTGTGCCTGCGTGCAATACCCACACAGCTCACAGCTGACAGAGGAGTCAGACTGGAAAAGCAGCACGTTTCCTGGGAGCGGGAGTTATGCTGCCTGCTGGTTGTTGGAGTGCAGCAGCACTTGATTTTCTTGGTCCTAAGACCTTGACACTAACCATAGTTCTCAGTGTAATGGTTTTCCTCTGTGTCCCTTCAGTACAGTTACCACACAGCATGATGCCCTAACTAACTGTCCGCTTTTTCTTTAACGTGTTGCAAAATAAACAATGCCAGTCGTTCGTTTGTAGAGAGCATCATGGGAATGCTATGCAGCCCTCTGTTAAGGATAACAGTGGCAGCCATGGCTCTCCGATCAGCGGGAAGCTGGAAGGCATCTTCTTCAGCTGCAACACCGAGTTTAACACGGGGAAGCCACCACAAGATTCGCCTTACGGAAGGTACAGGTTTGAGATTGCAGCTGAAAAACTCTTCAACCCAAACACTAACTTGTACTTTGGAGACTTCTACTGCATGTACACAGCCTACCACTACGTCATCCTCGTCATGGCCCCAGTTGGATCACCGGGAGACGAATTCTGTAAGCAGCGCCTTCCTCAACTAAATATAAAAGATAATAAATTTCTGACCTGTGATGAAGAAGATGGTGTCATGGTTTACCATCATGCCCAGGATGTTATTTTGGAAGTAATTTACACTGATCCTGTGGATCTCTCCCTCGGCACAGTTGCGGAAATTACTGGTCACCAACTAATGAGCTTGTCTACTGCCAATGCAAAGAAAGATCCCAGCTGCAAGACCTGCAATATTAGTGTTGGACGTTAAAACCTCCCTCATTCATTCCTTAGGAGCCTTCAAACCTCTGTTGCCCATTTCCATAGTCAGACATTTTTGTCAGAAGCATGCACATGCCGCTGTCACCAAAAGCAAACATCAGTCTTCAAAATCTCCAATAGCCTTTTTAGTATTTCTTCTGTCCCTCTTTCCCTTCTGTTCCCTCGATGCTTTAAATGATTAGGAGTCCTGGATTTCTTTCTGGCAACCATTTTATACCTAGATGCTGCAAAAATTGTTTTCTGTTTCTTGCCAAACATAACAAAATCCTATATAAACTGCTTTAGCAAAATGAAAATAACGGCTTATAAATGGTGTTTAAATATGCATTCATTTTAACTACTGAACAAATACTGGGATAACTCCAAACAGCATGAAAGGTTGTAATTGCAGCATGATTTAAATTTCAGAGCCTAGAAATGTCAGCACTTCCAACGTGTTGTTTGACAGTGTTATTTATGTTATTTATATTAGCTAACTGAAAACAGAAATTGTGTCTCGACATAATAAATATAATAGAAAAATATTTTATTTGTACTGTTGTATAAAATATTATACAATCATATAGAATATATAGATTACATTTTAATATCAATTGTATACATATGTCATGAAATCATTTTCCCTTATCAAAGATGTAGTTTGTAAACTTCAAATAGCTCTGTATCTGTTCCTGTTGCTCTAGATGACTTTAATTAAAACAGATTTACGAAGGAGACCATTTCTGATTCATAAAAGTTAAAAATCATTAAGTCAGCACACTGAAACAACAAACCTCTGAGAAATAAAAAAGTTCCTTTTTTTAGTGTTCATACTTTTTCCTCCAAACTACTTGAAAATGGGTACGTCTTCAAAACCATGCCGAGCCATCACATACATACAATATAAATACAAACATGGTTGGTACATAATAGGCTTTAGAAAGTGAACATTATCTTACTGAGATAGAAAACAGGTTGCTTCTTTCACATGGTAGTTACAAAATGACAGTTAAAACAAAACACTAAACATGAGTCAACTTATTCGAGTCCCTTTTCTAAATTTTATTTTATTCTTCCTTCCTTTGTGTCTGGGCTCAGCATTTCCCAGACTCCCTGCTTTGCTTTTCTAGTATGAAATCCACTGATCATCCTTTTGTTACTAGTCTGCTTTTCACACAAATGGTCTATCACAAGTAATGAAAAAAAAACCCTCTCTAATATTACAAAGTACAGTGCTCTGAAAGTTAAGAAAGATGCATAATTCCAATGGAAAAAATATCTTTTTATATTCTTAGTTTTAGTAAACGAGAAGGTTAGCGTTCCTCATCAGGTAACTGTGACACTCAATTATATACCATGTACTTTATCCAAAATATCTTAGCATAATGCAATACTCTAGTCTTGTTTTAATTTATATATATATATAGGTGGCAATTTATAACACAATAAATACTTTGACATTTTACAAAGTGCATGCGTCTAAATGAGCTTTGGTACTTAGAAAGCAAATGATAGAGCATTAGGCAAAATAAAGTGCAAAGTTTAATACAGAAAGAAAAAACCAGCATGTAGTTGATCTGTTTACTGAATTTTAAGTACCATGAGCCAGGTCTTGTGAACTATAGGGAAAAGAAGAGCAGCCAGTACATTTATTTTATCTCATCTCTTCCCAGTAAACTCCATTTCATTTTGCCAAACACTTCCTCTTATTTCTAAAAAAAAAAATAGTAGTTCATTTGGCAGTCCTGTTCTGTCCTTTTTTATAGGCAGCATCACTTTGCTCTAATCCCGGGGTGTGAGACCCTGTCCTGGCACTGGCTCCTGGCATGTGCCTTTCTTTGAAGCTGCTGGAACTGAATGGCAGCTCTGTCTTGAAAGGCAGACTAAGCTCTTGAGTTTTCCCTTCATTTGTTTTGAGCTCATCTATCTTTTACACTAGTGAATCTGCACATTGAGAACCAACATTAGTAGTTAATTACAGTGCATGTTAATTCTGGAGAGAAATGTGTGTGTGGTACGTTAGCGTGTACTTCAAACCTGGAGAGAATTTCCTCACACTTTCAAAACCAAGAGCAGGTCAGTGTCTACAATACTTCAGTGTCCTTTGAATTTCTAACATTCTCACAGTGCACTTCAAGGCTTTTTCAAAAGGAAAAAAATATATATACTATAGTCCACTCACCCGTGCGTAATATTCTTGCATATTGCCATCCTCTCTCATCCCAGCTCGTATAATTGGTAAAGTGCATCAAAAATCTCAGTGTGTAAAATGATTGTGCAGCAGACCAAGACCTGTAAAAATCACTCCCTTTCATTACTTGTTTACTTGCTTGGTGGTTGGTTGGTTTTTTTTTGCTAGAGAACAATATCACAGCCTTGCATTCACTTCAGATTGTTTTGGAAATATCATGCTTACTGATGAGAACCTCCAAGAGCCTGATTTTGGCTTTTGTGTGCTTGTATTCAGAGTATTCCTCAGCCATTGGCACCCGATCTTCTTTTTGAGGACTCCTGTGAAAAGCAAGCAAACAAACAAATGTGCCATTGCTTTTATGAGTGAGAGGAGAAACAGCCTTTAATTCCACAACAGCTAATGAGGACTGGGTTGGATTTTTTTTCTTTCCTAACTGTAGGTGGCTAAAGATAATTTGGCAGGCCTAAAAAGCTCTGATATACAGAAATGAAATAACAGTATTTAACACACTGAATTTTCATCTACCAGGTAATTGTCTTTCTTGTCAGCTCTGCAAGCATAACTACTTCATTGTCAAATACAATGTTATTATGAAGTGCTTTGAAAACTGTAACCAGAATCCTACATGCCCATACCCTCCACAGTTTTCAGCAAACAAGTTTTCTAAACAAAGGGAGGAGGATAGATGCCTGAAAGTATTTATTTACGTGTGAAAGAAACGGTGGCTTCTGTTTTTAAATCTGGCTTTTTTAAAATGTCCCAACTGCCAAGTGTAATCCTTGCAGATTGGCATCCTCAGAAAGAAAGATCTCAGCAGCTTCCCTTCAGCTCAGGAATGATCCTGTGCCAATCAATCAGGGGATTAACCCCGTGCAGCCATGTCCTGGAATATCTCCAGACTTTCCTTAGGGATGACCATGTCCTGGAGGAGTTAAGCAGGGAGATGGGCATCTCCACAAAGACCAGACACTACCAGTCCTTGGCTGCAGCTTCTACAACCTGCTCACTGAAAAAATACCCACGCTAACAGAAACAAAATTGCCCACACAGGTCCCCAAGGGGAGAGCTCTGATGAAGTTTTATTATTTACCTTCCTGTCTGTTGATAGAATTGTTCCTCAAACTCCCTCAGAGCTTTGCGAAGCCTTTTCTTATCCGCTCGTGTTTCTCTGAGATGTTCCAGTAGGACTGGCCTGTAAAACAGGGAAAAAAAACCAAAACCAAACCAAGCTGAAACTCCCATGTGCTTGGACGTGGTGGGAAAGCTGTGGCCTCAGGTAGAGAGCAGCCTGCTGCACTGGGCCACAGCAGGCACTGACCTCTGCCTCAAGACATTCCATCACATCCCTCCAGCTGTGGATATAACTGGCTGTACCATCACACATAATATCCCTCCCTTTTACTGGTATTGGCACCCTTCTAATGATGAAGTAAGTGAATAATGTGGGAGGAAAAGGCCTGAGTCTTGTAGTGGTCTTAAGTGGAATTAATGGCACTGATGGGGCTCAGCATCTCACGGGAAATGTCTGTAACTGAATTAATTAATTAATAAAGCCAACATCCCACCTCTGTTCCTAAAAGCAGCCATTACCAAACGTCAGTGTGATGCAGTGGAAAGGCATGTGGTACCAAGCATCAGCATTTTTAGAGACCACGTTTTAGCTGGTAGGAGAATAAGGATTTTAAGCAGAGAAAGAATTCTGCTATGGCATATGCAGCTGGGTTGTTTTTTTTGGGGGGGAGGGCTGGCCATAGTAACAAAATGCACAGAAATATCTTCACAGCATTTGTGAGTAACCTATAGCATATATAGTTCAGCTTTTCAGAAGACCAAGACATTATTATGTACTCTCAATCTTGGTAGAGCCTCATTAACTTCATCTGTGCATCTAAGAGCACCCAATCAAAGCACAGGAAAAAACATACCATCCCATAAATACTGACAACACATCTGTTCCTGGGGGACATATTTGTATATTTGCCCATGTGCACCTTGAGGTTTGTTGTTTCATGCAACCTGAAACAAACTACAAAACAGCAGGGCTTTAACTCTCTTTATAATGGAGGGTGGGAGGGTGGCATTAAGTTTTCTAGGCTTCCAGACACTAATTCCTATCCTTGTGCAAGGAAGAAATTGGTTCTACAGTCCCAGTCCACATACACACACAGAGGAGTCAACTATCTGGTTGGCCAAACTGTACTTTGCTTTATGACTGTTGTAAGAGCACAAGTAGTAAGATGTCTAAAAATTTTGCAGCAATTATAGGTAGGTCTGCATATCTTTACTGTGCCATGAAGGCATCTGTACCCATCTGTATACATAGTTATTTATCCTACCTGCTTACATTCACCTTTCATTTCATGGGCTTGGCACAAAGTGCTTTGAATAAATAGCTCAGCCCACAGGTATGCTGCTCAAACAACAACTATCTGCTGCCTCTATATCCCTTAAGAAAACACTACATCCCTTCTTTGGTATAGAATATTCCCATGCAGTAAGTGTGGACCATGGTTCATTTACAAAGGGGAAAAAGAAAGCTGGAACTTACATCGTTGCCTCATGTAAATTGGACAAAGATGAGGCTGTTTGCCTGAAAACTTTCTTTTCATCCAGAGGTGAAACATAGGCTGGCTCAGTCTCCTCCTGAGAGTAACACAGGTGCTCATCCACAGGGAGGCAAGACAGCGGCCCAGATGGTAACTCATGGCTGCTCTGAGGACGGTCTTCATCTGAGTCTTCCTCCTCCTGCTTGTAAAACGTAAAGCATTATTAAATTAGTTGCTTACATTACAATACTAACAATTAATAGGATGGCAACATAAAGATTAGGATCTACCTTCCTGGGTGTATTCACTGAAATACATTACACCTACTGAAAGCTTTACCCAGTCTGAGATTGCTCACAAGCAGCCTTGTGGAGCCCACCGAGTTACTGGGGACTGTCCTCCATGACCAAACAGGACAGAAGCTGGCTACTTAATAAACTAGCTTATTTCTGTCGACTCAAAAGCCTCTATAAGTTGCAAAGATTTAAAAAACACTGTGTTTTGTAAGCAGTGAAGTCTTGTGGGAACTTGTATTCCTCTTACAAACTATCTACTCTTTGCATTATGTCCAGAAACTCTGACTGTAACAAGAGTTGGAGAAAGAGATTCCATAGTTTTATAGATGCAAATGTTAACTACCAAAAGAGAGTGATGTCTCTGTCTTCCTCATGTTCCTTCAACCTCAGAAGAAAAGTTGAGCTTTTGAAACTAAGCCTTAAAACATAGAAACTCCATAGAGCAAAGGTCCTAAAGGCAGCAGAAGGAAATGTTTTAAACAGAATATCCATTTGTATGTGTACAAAGATTTACACTGAGATTTTTCAAAGAAATCTAGAGCTCCACTGTCATCTAACAACAATAAATTATAGTTTGTAAAATCAACCCAGCCTCAATTAATATGATTCAGTTTTTTGACAGACATGCTAATTAACTTCCAAATACTCAGGTTCCACTACCTTTACTCACAACTAGACCAGAACTGTTATATTACACTGATGTATTATTAAAGCACTACAAATGATATTGATGTGCTACAGAATTGATCAAAGCCTTGTCAACAACATATAGAAGATAGAGCTAGTGACAATATAGTGCTTCGTGGAAAGAGATAGGTTCCTTTCTGTGTTGCATATATTACCTGTAATAGAAAACTAATGCCAGCCTTTGCTCTCTTACCAGTCATTGCAAGCACTAGTCTCAGAAACTATTGTCATGTATCACAACCTCTGTCAGTCACACTTAGAAGTTCAGTTTTACAGATAATTTTCTGTATTTGACATACCAACATGCTGTATTGCCACAGTGCCATAGGCTGGTTTGCATCCCAACCCCCTGCCATGGGCAGGGACACAGACTTTGGAAACAAACGAGTAGTTCTCTCTCTGCCAAGCTGATGTACAGGTTCAAATCAAAGCAAGCATTTAGCATGTTTTTGTGACAATAGATAGGAATTCTTTCCAACTTACAATTGTTGTGATCAAAGATGGTGTTGCAAGAAGTGTCTTGATGATTCTGTATCTGTCGTAAAGAGGTTTCATGAGACTCTTTTCTTGCTTGGTTACCTAAAGAGAAAGCATAACAAAATATACTGCTCCAAATTAAAAGTAATAAATAAATTTCTCATTTGCTGTTATGCATGAAAGAAATTATTAGAAGAATATGGTCTGATGTGTATGCTACTTCCATAGATAGTCCATGGCAACTGTAGTTTGGTCCAGACAACTTCTAGAAAGGAAATAGTTTCTTCATGCTCTTCCTATATATTCTCTCCATCCCACAGATCTCATTCCAAGCCCAAAGGAGATGGACAAAAATTATTTTATCCAAGATGCAGAGAGATTAGATTCAGATCATAATAATTTTAAGAGCTGGCATATTTTTGGACATGTGGTAGTGCCACTCCCCTTCTCCACCACCACAATTTCCAGCCAGAAACAGAACAATCCTAAGAATGCAGGAATAGACATCAAACAGGAATTCCTCAGTCGTGTATAGACAAATTTTTCAAATCATCACCTTACTAACGGTGGTAATTTTTGGTTTGTGCCTATATTCATCAGTGAAGTCCCTTGAAGGGGTTTGAATTGGTAGTTTTAAGTACAGCTATGAAATAAAGGAAAACACAGATGACAGGTGATGGCATTTTTGTATTTTGTGTCCCTGATGGTGCACTGTAACCTTTCTCAGCTGCTAAGCTTTCTAACCTTTCATACAGCACAGCTACAGTAGGCATGAGCCAAGTCTGCTCCAGATATATAATCCTTCACCTTCACCATCAAAACCTGCAGCTTCCAATCATGAAGAGAGATGTGGGGTGATTGGAAACTTGCTGCCTTCCTTTGTTTTTAAAAATATAAACCAAATTCATCATTATCAGGCAATAACATTTATACCTGAAAAGGACTTTGAAATAACTACAATCACATTAATCATGTAAAATTCAACTAAATATATTTAATACATGAGTCCAAAACTATTTGTTAGAGAAGTTAGATAACTTGTAATTTACCTATCTTTCCATGGTATACTTACAGGCCGTCCATGAATACTCTCAAAATATAGTAGACATTTCTGAAGACTGATTTTTTCCAAAGCCATTTGCTTTTTTGTCATGTCCTATTTAAAAAAGTTATTTATAAGATTGAGTCAGGATTTCATGACAAGGGTACAGGTAGGTATCTGTTTAATCATTTCTTCTCCCCAGACAAACATTAATAATGAATTCTGTTTCTGCCCATGCTGAGGTCAGTGGAGATTTGGCATTGACTTACAAAAACACAGTCCAAATTTACATGACTGAAGTTTTAAATCAATCAAAGCACAAGTTCCTCTCTCAGGGCCTAAAGAGGTGAGAGGAGATAGTTCTGCTGATCAGAGAAGGCATCAAGTTAGGACTTTACTAAGGGAGAGTACACAACATTTACTTTGTCTGGCCAAAGTGGAGCCTTTGTGGCCTGAATGTGCGCTTTAATCTTCTGGAGAAAGATGAAGAAATTAAATGTATTGAGTGAAACTGTATGTAAAGGCTGGAATCTTATTTTTCTTGATGCCACTATAAAAAGATCTAATACTTGATCCCCTTAATTCTGTCAAAATTTCTGTCCTAAAAAAGCAACTTAATGAAAAATCTCAAAGTCAAGAAGCAGTATTAGTCTACTGACAGAGTGTTGCATCCTTATAGGGAAACAGAAAGGTTTTCAAGGGTACAAGGTCTTGTCTTAGTCAATAGGCACGAACCTTTGTGTGTTGCTTGATCAGAGCCTCCTCATGAAACATTTCTCTGGGAATACCAGTTGACAGAAAGTCTAAATAGACAGAAGTTTTAGCTTGAATATCACAGTCAAATTGCACAGACATGGGGTGTATCTCATGGGTGGGGTTTTGGGAAGACAGGCTTGCAAAAGGCAGCTGGAGCAGCTGAATAGAAGGTGTTGACTTTGGGGTCCCACAGATATCAGTGCAGCGCTTTCCTAGAACTTTTACCAATGTTTAAGTAACATTTTAAGTTTAAGTAACATTTATGAATAGTTGTAACTGAAAAATGAAAAGTAGTTTACTCATCCAGTCCAGGGAGAAAACAGTCAGTGAGATCTGTATATTATTAACATCTATCTAGATAGTATTCCCCATTATATATTAAGTATGATGTAGCTGTAACAAATGAGAACCACCATGCTAGACAGAACACTCAGAAACTTGCAAAAATGTCGCCTGTCATTCCTCAACGTTTTAATCGTTCACCAAGAGAAACAGATTTGCCTTGACTGGTAAGGGGTGAAGAACAGGAGGCCTCAGCTGTGAGGCCACATTTACAAAGTAGAAATCCCTACATATCCCATCACCGTGATACCAGCGCTAACACCCTGTACCTGCTGAGCATACGAGGAAAAGATGCTACCTCTAAAACCAAACGGGAGACTAATGTGCTCAGCAGCTGCTGACACTTCCACATTTTCACTGGGTCAGAAGACAAAGGAGCACATGACACTAATGTCATGTTCCATGGTCTCTGCCAGATCATGGAGGATCTGTATGAATTAGGGCCACCACCTGGAGAAATATTTTTAATAACTAGCCTGTACTTCTGAGGAAATATCAGGCCCTGAAGAAGTACCACTCTTCTAATATCAAAGGAGTGCCTTGCTATTAACTTCAGCAGGAGCAAAACCTGTTTGTTTAGGGCCCAAATGCAAAACCAGTGCAGAACCACTAATCACATTTTGCCTTAAAGGTCCCCATGAATTAATCACTCCAAAATTATCTGTCATTCACATTAAGAGCTGCTAACTATCATGTAGGAGTATTATAAAGTAGTTAATTGGTTTACTTATTGCTAGTTCTGCAATTAATACAAGGTTAATTCTTTCAAAAACTATTAAGCCTGGAGCAGCTGAGTGGTTAGGGAGGAAACAGGGAGTGATCGTTAATATTGATTTTACACATGAGAAACAACCTCAAGAGAGTTTAGTGTTTGGGCGTATTTCATTAGCTCATTTTATTAGCAATCTCACGATGGGGTTGCATTCAGCTAAGTTCAAATAGGTTGATAAATTCACAATCCAAGAAGGAAGGTGGAATCACAAGCTACAGAATCGTCTGAGACATTTTGGAGCTGGAGGCTGCATAGAGCAACATGAAATTCAATGCTAATTAAATAAAAACACAGCTTTATAGCCACAGAAATGACAAGCTGAAGCAGGTCATTAATGAGAGGATGGATACATAAAGGTAACCAGTCTGAGAAAAGCCTTGGGGCTTTGCAGACAGACTGCAGATCTTCTCACTAAATAGAAGGCAAAACTTGGCTGTTGCATATGAAGGAAGAAAATGGACACTGCATGTAAAGCTATGCTAGTCACTTGGTTTTTGTAACTTGAGACAAAGGCACATAAAACATTCCCTACACTCACCTTCCTCACTAGTAGATTCCCCGAATGCCTTTCAAGCTCCCTGTTATTTTTCAGGGAGAAACCCCAGGCTCTGGGCACAGAGGTGAGGTGGTGGGGAGCAGGCCTGGCTGAGCCCTTCCAGTCTCAGAGGCAGTGCTCTGCATGCATGCCACGAGTCCGGGTTCCCAGGGCCCCAAAGTCTGCTGCCTGGGATGCGTGCGGTGATTAACAGAGAGTAGTAAGAAAGGGTTTGAAGGATGACAACAAGTGACGTAAGACATCCCCAGAACGATGGCAGGTTACTTCAGCAAAGGGCCAGGCCAAGTCTGACTGTAGCCCCACTGTGGAAGGCTGCATTTGCTGGTGAGCCACAGCTGAGCACCACAGGGCTGTTGCTCCTGCCCCCGTGACCGAGGCAGCTATGGCATCCCCAGACATGTAACATTCAGGAGTAAGGATGTAACCTTGGTTTCTTGTACCTTGTGCTTAAACTGAGGTAAACTGTTAAATAAACCACAGGCTCCCAGCACAAGGAGATAGTGACATTTTTTGGTTACTGAGTCATTCACGGGCCAATCCCAAATTTCTCCAAGTCCTCTTATTCATAACTTTACTTACAGGCTGTTTTGTGGGTGGAGAGTTTTGTCCTGAAAACCATTCTGCTATTTCGTATTCAGATGTGGTGGTTTGTTGTCTTTAGACTTTTTGGGAGGTTCAGGATTTTATTCTGCACCTCTCTTAAGGACACACATTCTCTCAGCCGTATTTCAGCTTAATCACAGAATCACAGAATTGTAGTGGTAGGAAGGGACCTTCAGAGATCATCGAGTCCAACCCCCCTGCCAAAGCAGGTTCCCTAGAGCAGGTCACACAGGTCAGCATCCAGACAGGTCTTGAATGTCTCCAGAGAAGGAGACTCCACAACCCTCCTGGGCAGCCTGTCCCAGTGCTCTGTAACCCAAAGAGGTTAAAGGCCGGGACCTTAAAGGCTTTTCACAGTTGGCCTTCAGTCAAGAACTCCGCAGGCTTTTATGGAAACATTGTCCTTGCCAAAAATAAGTAAATCTTGGAAAAAGAAACATTTAGCTGCTATTAGTTTCCTATTAATCTTGCTCAGATTCTGCTACAGGATCAAAATGTTATATCCGAAATTAAATGTTGCACATAAGAGATATCTACAGTAACACTAAAGCCTTTGATCTTCCCCAGCAAATATCCTTGCTTCACTGCACATCATCAGTGCTATAAATCCCCCAAAAGTCCAGGATGACTCATAATCAAAACCCAATCAGTTTTAATGTTATACTTCAGGATCCACTAAAATGTATCATTTTGGAACAGATCCATTTGACTTACTCATTTTCAAGCTTTTGTTTCACAGCAGTTTTGTATAACTATTACCAAACCCCTTTGCTGACAAATGGATAGTTCTTTCAACACAAGACATCTCTACAAAACACAGGAACAAGCAAGATCTTTTAAAAATACTCAACAATATTAACTTGTGCAAACACCTAATTTACAGTACAGAATTATCTGAGAGAATATTTCAAGCCAACACTGTCACTGCACTGATTCAGGAAGATATCTCTTGGAAAATCAGGGAAAGTCCAATTAATCAAAAAAACAAGTGGGACAGAGACCCATACTGAACTTACACTTATAAGTGAACTTTTCTGGATGGGATTTACTCACTGACATCTGTTTTGGTGTCAACTGATCTCACTCCTTTAATCATAAAAATAAATTTAGCAACTGAAAATATTATCATACAGTTGGCACTGATGGGATTTTTAGGACTGTGTACAGAACAGCAGGGTTTTGTTGTCTACTTTTGTTTTCTTACACAGGAGTTCTGGTTATGAAACATTTTTTCCACTTCGGGTTTTAAAATAGTAGTTTATAAAAAGAAACAATTAAAAAGTCAGTCATGTATGGAAAGCTGAAGATCTCAGAAGCACGGCATCACGAGGCACAGTTCTCATTTTATACAGTAACTAGCTGTTTAAGAACCAAGAATAGAAACAAAACAAAACAAAAATGTAAAACCCTGCTGGGTACTTTCTGTTACTGAAATCCACCCAGAATCTTTCTGAGTTCTCGTATCATTTAGAATTTAGCGATTCTTCACCCTCCATCACCCCCTTGCCCTTTTTCATTCATCATCCAAGAACCTAAATGTTCTAAATCAACATTTAGCTTTCAGGTACCTCTGCGGACAGAATGTATTGGCTTGCTTGGCTGCATAGCATTAGGAATAGCAACATCATTTGACAGCAAAAATAGTCCCTAAAAAAAGTATTGTTATGGACAGTATACTCTGCAGAACAGCTTCAGAACCTGTCTTAGGGTGACACGCTGTAGTATGGAGTTACAGCAGGACTTTAAAACAGGTACTTGTTTAAAAGCAACAATAAATTGCCCATGCAAGCAAGCACGTTTCAGTATTGCTCCTGAATTTAGAAGAGTAATTGAGAACGTGGAAGAGCAGCGGCAGCATGAGCACAAGGAAACACACAAGGTCAGAAGGGCAGAGCAGTCTGGATGGCTGTGCCGCCCATGCGAGCTTAGCGCTGTGCTATCAGCTGGGCAGCAGCTTTCAGCATTTCTCGGGTGAGAGAGGAACTTTATTGTCAAAATGGCATCAGGAACAGTTATAGTCCCACCGTTTCTGTGGCCTCAAGATAGGGTTGCTTTTGCTGTCATTACCTTCAAAGCCCTAGAACATGCACTCCCTGCACGCCAACCTCAAGTAAGGCAGACTGCACCTCTTTTTCTGTGCAACTCATCTCAGAAAAGTCACTTCAGAAAACCACACTTAGAGCTCCCATCTTGTTAGAGAGAAAATGCACTGCATTGCCAGGAGAGACAGGGCACACAGCTGCCAGCAGAGCCTCAGACAGCTCACACTGGTTAGTATCTCCCTCAGATGATAATGTTCTGAAAGAAACAGCCATTCTTGTTAAATACCTTAATAGCCTCAGGAAGGTGGAAGTGCTGTCTTTTCTCCTTTAATCGTCTCAATACACTATCCATAGTTTCTTCTACGGAGAGTGCTGGTCCTATGCCTGTGGCCTCCTGCACACCAGCCTCTTTAGGTGTCCCAGTGCTTCCACAATGATCATTTCTTTGGGGTGCTCTAGAGGTGCAGTTTCGCTCTTCTGACATTCTGAGTTTCAACTCTGAAAAGCAAATTACTTGGCAAGTAAATAGATTTGAAATATTTGCAAACAAATCTGCAAGGACAGTCAGCCACTCTGCTTCAGTGGCTTCCCTTGGCAGAAGAGCACTCGAGCAACCCAGCAGAAGACATACAGGTTACAGTGTGTCCTAGGTTCCTGGTCAGCAACCTGCCTGCACCAATCAAGTGTGTGAGTATATGAGCTTGACACCAAGCCAAAGACTCTGGAGCTCTAGGGACCTCCACAGAGCAACAAGGAAATTGAACTAAAGTCTGAATTA
This sequence comes from Heliornis fulica, assembly GCA_013399135.1. Classification (NCBI taxonomy): domain Eukaryota; kingdom Metazoa; phylum Chordata; class Aves; order Gruiformes; family Heliornithidae; genus Heliornis; species Heliornis fulica. Next base: position 578,570 of record VXBZ01012761.1, on the reverse strand, counting down.
GCTCCTGTAAAGCCAAGCTTTGTTCCTGGAGTATGGCTGGCTGGTGAAGGACCTTGGCAAGGCAGGAGATCAATGACTCTGAATGTGCTAAAATCATTGAAATCAGTGCAGAAACAGTAAAAGAATATTTAGTTGTGACAGTCTGGCAATACAGGCCAGGCTTGTAGGGAAAATAGCAATTTATATTAAACTGAGAAGGATGGACAAGCACCTGAATGCTTTTCCATTTCAACTGCACCTGTCTCATGAATCTCACAAATCTCACTTCATGTAAAGGCAGTCATTACACAGGATAATAAAATCATGGGTGTTCACAGGATCACGGCATTTTGGGTGTGAAGGTGAGGCTGATGTGGCTAGCTGAAGCAATGGTTGAGTCACAGAGATAATTTTCACATGACATCAATATAGTTTGGACATTTCCTCTCATTTGCCTGGATTTGTAACACAAAGTTCAAGGGGAAAGAATAAATCTAGTAATTACACAGCTGCATCCCAACCGGAGAATTTTCCACAAGAAATTTACTGAAAGGTGAGTTTCTAATTCTTTATTTACCACAATAAGAACCACTATATCTACATTCTTAACTATATAAAAAAAGATGAAACATAATACTACAACTTCATTCCTAGTGAGAATGTATTTATAATGGGAAAAAAAAAGATTTAGATAAAACTATAACATTTAAAAAAAAATCCATCGGTGCAGACTGCGTTCTCCCTGAAGGTAACCATGGGATACCCACAGAGACATAATGGAGTGGTATGCATGTAGTCAAGGGCAAAACATGACCGTCAAGACCAAATCTAATATCTGGAAAAGATCTGACTTTATGGTCAAAACCTGAAAGTTTTAGAGGGATGTAACCTCAGGCCTAAAGAAACATTCTGCACCTGCATTTGTACTATTGCAGGGACACTTCTAACTCTGTAGGTCTGTGTTTCAGACACAAAAATATTCAGACTAACGTTGCCTTTTGCGTGAATGTTTGTAGTTATGAGGGAGAAAGGACATCTTTTTCCCCTTCCCCCTTTCTAGCCTTTTTACAAGGGTTACCTGACTTTAATCCCTGCTTCTAAGGATCAGGGCAAGGCCTGTCACCTACCATCTTTGTTGTCATCAGGAGACATACTACCATGTACTAGTCAAAAATAGGCAGAGCACAGAGGTTGGAAAAGTAACCCTAAAATACTGCAGGTACACTCATACTTCCAAAGGCTTCAGCAGTAAAGTGAAATGACACGCATATTCCATACCTTTGAGCTGCTTACGGCCTTTGGCCAGATCGTTCATCCATTTCAGGACTTCAGGATTGGAAGTCTTATCACCGTGTGAAGGCTGAATGGAAAGAAAAATGGAAAAAGAAAAAAAAAATAAAGGAGGAGCTGATGGCTAAACAATCAAACAGATAAAACCCCATGCACTCAGCGGCTAAAAAATGTCTGTAGTTCCATCTGCACTGTACCAGAGTGCTACTATCTGATAGGACATGAGCAGAGCGTTGGGCTCGGTCGCGGTAAGTGTGCCGCACCGGGGATCTGAGTATTCCAGCTCTGGTCCTGAAAACAAACCTGTGTGTCCCTGACTGACGGGGTAAGTGATCTCAGTGGCTTCCAAAGGACTGATCAAATACCTAATGGTTCCTAAGTGATTTCCAGGATGGTGACCAAAGCACACTGTCCCTCACAGGGATAAGTCCTTACTGCTTTAAGACAGGGATTCTCTGGGGAAATGGCAGTTTAAATGTTTCAGTTGAACTGTTTAACTAATAAAATGAAAAAATCCTGTGTAACAGAGTGGTTCAAAAGCTGTATATCAGTTCTTTCTTTGCAAAATAACCCCCTCTGAAATAAGTTCTTTTCTGGTCACAGTGCAATGAATGTTTAGATATGAAATTTTACTCCTACGAGTATATGATGAGCGAAGGGCAGTACAATTCATAAATGTACATTTAAGTTTGCAGTCACTGATGAGATTACAAGGTAATATACAATTTGCTGAATTTTCTTTTTACTGTAGTCAGAAAGTGCCACGAACTTCCCTATTGTACACATCCTCAGCTTCATGGATGCTTAGATACATTTGTGCTGCACAACTGGTTACACAAACTGGCTGATATGAGGGATGCTCTTGTATACACTGACAGCCCACACCGCTGACCTCAAACAAACCCGCACCAGCAACATGCCACAATTTTTATGTCTCTTTTCTGCCATCAGCTTCTATTGAGCCTTATGCTTTGGAGGTTTACAGGCCTGGGCCTGAAGGAAGGGATCTGTGCAGCAGAGCAAGTTTCCAAGCAAATGAATTCTACAAAGAAGAATAAGTAGCATTTCATGTATTCAATCATGTTGGCTCACAAGCCTGTCAGCCTGAGTTCACTGATTCACACTTCTCACGGGTCTAGAAGACAGATATTGTGCAACAAAGGTAGTTAAAACAAAATGCAAATTAGAGTCTCAGAACGACTGCATATACTGAAAGATACTCCCTGATGGCTGATTTTCTTATTTCACTTTAACAAAAATACCCTTTTCCTGTTGTTTTGTCTAAGTTTAGATATACTGGGATTCTTGTTTGCCTCTTGTAGTATTGCCCTTGATCTTTTCAATTTTTATCTTACCAGGTATTTTCTTTCTTGCTCAAACTTTTCCTCATACTTCCTAATTTTTCTCTTGAGACTCTGAAGGTGCTTGGTAAGTTGTGCTACTGTTTGTGGTTCTTTGCACTCTTCACAGTTACATCTGGAAGAACTTCTTGGCCTGCGAAAGGTGAGGACAAAGTAGCTGGATCAAGGAACTGGCTATGATGGACCATGCCTTGTTTCTGGCACACTTAACACTTCCCTACTACTTAGAACTTGCAGTTAGGTTCTTCCACAGAACAGAGAAAGTTTGGTTTCACTAAGCAAGCATAAAATAATTGCTCTGTGTGAATGTACCCCGAGGGTACACGAATGAGTGCACCATCTGCCTTTCACTCTTTTTTTTTAATTGTAGGATTGCTGAATATTTCTCAAAATTTTAATCTAGTAGGTCACAGTCTGATTCAGTATTTACATGTAACACCAACATAGTGCTTCACAAATCTTCCAGCTGTCATGATATGATTTGTAAAAGTAAAACCAGGGAGTTTTTTATTACTGGGAATAAACATTATCACTTTGAAGGCAGATTAGTTTCTGATTTTTTACAACTGCGAATGAAGAGATCTGATTATTATTCATACACTGCTGACAGCTATGATATAGAAGCTTTTAAAAAAGTTTGGCAGCTGAATTTTTTTGCATTATGATTTGATAGCTCTTTTTATCTTATGCTCATTCATCAGACTAATTATTAACTAAACATTTAAAATTGTCCTTGCTAACTATAATTAACAAAGACATATTGTAGTGTGTAATTACTGAAAAAAATGCTAGATCTTATTTCTGGTATTGCAAATTAACCATGCTAAAATACACTCCAATATGATAATTTCTTGTTTATGACATAACAATAACTGAAAAACATGAAGACTCAAAGATCATGGATATACAAAGATTATTTACAATATCTAAGAAGTAGAAAACTTTTTCTTACATCATGAAAGGCTGAGCACTTGGTGGAGAAGGAGCAGACTCTGTGTCTAGATTAAATCTCTGGCTTTGGCTAAAGATAGAGCAGCGTGGTGACAAAAGAGGATTGTCTCCATCTGTAATGTGATACAGCAGTCGACTGGTCCCTAGAGAGTGATGTTCTTGTGGGCTGCTGTCCATCTCATTCTGCCAGTCTCTGTGGGCTGGCACAGGCTCTAGAAAGCAAGCATAAACCGAAATGGACTGAGGGTCACTCACAAGGTACTGAGCTACAGAGATAAACGCAGAGCTGTACTTACAGAAGTATTCAAAGCATAAGAATAAACAGCAAAGAGTTCGGCAAAGTACCACATACAGGATGAACATAATACTGAGGATGAGAAAACAGAAAGGACAGTTAATGGCTTAACATACAGCATTTAAGAGTTCCACAGGAGAAGGTGGGTGGGTGTGTTTGCAAACTATGAGGTATAAAACAGAAAGATGAAGAGTTTCCCAGAATGGTAGTGTTCATTATATTTTCATAGATCTGCCTGCTTTGGAAAGCCACAGTCCTGAAGAAGATAACAAATGTACAAAACAAGTCTAATTTTGTGATTTAGCATTTAGTCCTTGGTCAAGAAAGCAGTAGATCAAAATGTACTATGTCCTGATGCAAAGAACCTCCCGTGGTGCTTGCAGTGTCCTGCAGGATTCCCTTAAGGGAAATTGTTGTTACGAAAGTAACAACAACCACCAGTAACATTCAGAGTAGTGATTCAAGGTGGTGTGCAGTGACAGCTACCTGGAGGAGTTGTGCTTAATACCGCCTTGGACTCTAAATAGAAACTTTCCCTCAGGAGCCTCAAACGGTAACATTAGAAAAGCAACCATAGGTAGATTTACTTGCAGGTCAGGCAGGTTTAAAAAGCTCTTTCATCTTCACTTTCTTTCCATTTTCTCCTTTGTGCAGGGACATGACATTCCAATGGTGATTGGGTATTTCCTTCAGGATTTTACTGGAACTTATGTAGCTTATTTGACCTCAGCCCAACAGATCCTGAAGCTAGAAATTCCAACTTCTGTATTGGGATAATTGGGACAAACCAGCTCTGAATGACACCCTTCATAGAAAGCAACTATTGATTTAAAAAGTAGTAGTTACAATGGCCTAAAATATCCTTTTATCAGGCACTATCCACCTGACTCTGTTTGACAATAAAAAGTTCAACTTTATAATCACAGTTTAGTCTGTTACACAAAAGTTACACAAGGCTTTTGTATCCATAAATTCACCTCCTGTAACAGTACCATTAATTATAGTTATGTTAAGCATTTTCACAATGAGACAATGTAGTTGATAATTAATTCTAGCTTAGCATCTTTCCTCTAAGTACTTCATACTCTGTAGGTCAAATTCAACTCTCCAAGATATAAGCACTACACCCATAATTTCTAAATCAGGGATGAGATTCAAATCTCTAGAAAGACTCAGACAGGCATCTGGGAGAGGCAAGGACAGAGCACTGTACCAATCATGGGAAATGATGTACACTGACAACAGACACTGGAGTAAACGCTGTTCTGCCAACAAAGTGTCATTTTCTGCAAGTGATCTGTCTATACCCCATTAGATTTCACAAAATTACTAGTTCTTGTTGGGTTTTGTTTTGTGAGGTTTTTGTAACTTCTGAAAAACAATATTGTCAGTGAGAAGAAACTGGCTTCCTCCCTTTTATTTCACCATCTCTGGACTTCCAGACACATGTAATCACTGTGAAGCAGGTTAAGAATAGTTTCACCATTTCTCATGCTCTGTTACTAAAAGGTTCGATTTTTTATAGTCATATTAGGTAGTAGTCTTCACTGTGGGAAAGATGACTTCAATCAGCTAGGCTATGTATGTTGGGTGCAGGGAAAAAGTTTCCAAGCCTGCAACTCCTGACGTCCTGTGTGCCTGGAAGTACTGCTCTCCAGGAGGCAGTTCGTCCTGCTGATGGACTACATGGTCACAGACATTTGCTCCATTCCACTTTTAGAACCAGACAACTCTCCTAGGCCCAACCCAGTCTCAGCAATGGAACACAAATACACATGCCAGGTGAATCTGGGAGCATTTCTCAAAGGCCAGGGCTCTTCCATTTCCTTGGCACCAGGGCTTCCTGACAGCACTGCTCTGCTAAAGCACACAAACTGGTGCAAGTGTGTTTGGGTCCCAGGGAGGGTGTTAATCCCAACCCTATGACAGAAACATTAATTTACGACCTACTGTCCCCAAGCGGTCAGCCTGCCGTTCAAACCCACCCACTCACACAGCCCAGGCCCTAAAATATCAGCACGTGTCCCAGTGATGACAAGTTATAACCAACCCCATTTTCAATTGCAGCTTAGGGCCACTGCCCTGATCCCAGCACTTTATAGATCCTAAACATGACACTAAGCATTATCCTGAGAGTGGCCCATGACCTGACCAAACATCTACCTGTGCTCATGTGTCTGAGCTAATTTTAGCCCCTATTTTTGCAAAAACTGGAAACTAAAGTCACATCTAACCATGCTGTTAAGTTGCCCCTTGTCTGCATTTCTTCCATCTCATCTTCTCAGTCCAGCACTGACAAGAGCTTACTGCAGGACTTATAGCCAAGATCTTACAACATGAGGTAAGCTTCATAACATGGACAAGTCTTACAGTACAAGCCTGCATTCCACAAGTGATATCCTTTAAGTAAAACAATAATATGCTGAAATCTGTTGCCTATTACAAATTATACAGATGTAATATCTTCATCCCTCAAAATGTTACACCCATCAATGCCAGCATCATATTTTTTTAATTAACAGACATTTAGAAAATGTTATTTTAAGTTCAGCTGCTCACTGCTCAAATCACATATTTGAACACTGGCATCCCAATGCTATAAAAATAACTCACGCTCTGCTTCTCTTTTTTCCCCTTAAAACCTATCTCAATGCCCCAACTCAACTCTTCATGGTCTCATTTTGCTAGCTCTGATTAAAGTTTTTTCATATTCAAAAGTAAACTGAGGGTTGCTCACTTTGCTCAGAGACAAGAATGACTGTTCACTTTAAAATCTGCACCCTGAAATACCCTGTCATTTTACAAGACTGTTCTAGTTTTATTCACCATATACACAATGGAGATTTTTCCTAATTTTTCTTTTTGGCTGGGATTCGAAACAAAATAAATTAAATAGACTACACATACTAAAAAAAAAATCACATTTATATATTGGTAATATTAAAAAAATGATTGTCTGAGTCACTGAGCACAGGCTAATGACAAGAGACATAGTATATATGGCACATCATCTAAAAACTCTGTTCTTAGCCTAGTACAAATCTCTGGAGATCCATCCAAGTTGGAGTTGAAGTAGCCATTAGTCTCATGTGAAAACTGTACCTGTAGAAGATTTCAGTAGTAATTTAAGATTAAATTACTAGGACTGTCTCTATGCTAACTGGCAAGTTATTAAAAAAGCCCCACAAACCACAAAGCAGATTTTAAAAGGAACGAGTGTACATTAAAATCCACTAAATAGGTAAGCTTTGATTAAAGCTCAAGTTTGAACTCCTCGAGTGACAGAGCATGCTCTGAACTGCGTGAGAGAAATGCTACATCATCCAGCATTTGCCTGTGTAGCTGCAGATAGGTGAGGAAGAGCTAGAGAGGGGTAGGGGTCACTAACAGCAGGAATTAAAACAAAATCAAATCAAAACAGCAAACATAAGCAAAGAAAACAACTATGAACCATCCTAAAGGTGAATTATGAAACTACCAGAACAAAATAATTCAGCAAACTGTTTGGAAAGGGGGAAAAACCCACCCTGCCACAAAGGAAAAGAGCCAGTGCAGATTTTGGATGGGCTGCAAAATGTCTGTGCCTGTGTAGCCCAGCTATGAGAGCTGACTCTGCCTCAGATCCACGCCAAGGGACTAGCACCAGTGCAAGCTGCATACTTGTATCCAAGAGCTATTAAGGTATTTGCCTAGTTGGGCTAAAACAACATTATTTTTAAGTAAAACTTAGGTTATTTTGTACTTTTTATGCTTCTCCTTTGTAATTACTGGGATTTTCCTTAATTGTGCAACACAAACCTCAAACTTTGTAATTTCTTAAGTAGAACACCATCACTTGTGATTTGTCGTATGTAAATAACTTTCTGTTATTTCTTGCTGAAATTTCTCAGCAAAAAGCTTCTGAGATAAGTTCTTCAGAACCCAGCCTTCATTCTGACAAGAAACATCAATTGCCAAAGGGTTACTGACCCATTTGCTTCGATTTGGACCATACATGGTGAACTATTTATGTATTTGTGTATTCATGTCACTTGTCTGAGATGCATTAGTCATATTGCCTTTGACCTATTTTTCACGAACCGTGATTCCTCTCCTACTGAGCATCACGACTCTGCCAGCCCTGCAACTACAAGCTATGAACTGACAAAAATAATGCCAAGCCTCAGGGCTATTTATTTGCAAGGACTGGTCTCCATATTGAGGAAAGAAGGAGAGATAACACACCACAGTTTGCCCAGATGGGTAATAATACAGGTTCATGAATGATTAAAATCCACATGCTGTAAAACTCACCTTCACTATCTCTCTGCTGATGCATTAAATTTAAATCAATAATAGGAGAAATGAAGTGATATTGTTCTGACAAAAAGAATGACAAAAATAGAATTACATGATATGGCAGGTGATCTCACACAATACAGACATAAGAGGTAAAGAGTGTAAATTTACTAGAACACCAAAGAAAACAGATTAAAACTGAAGATGGAAAAATCAGGATTCTCCTGTCTGAAGAGCAAGACTCCCTCTCAGAAAAACAGGGGTTTATAGCCATTAATTTCTGTTCTTTTAATAGGTTTCACCCCTCTTAGTGCTAGACCGCATTTGTGTGAGGAAATGGTGCTTTGCATTCGCTCTGCACTGTTTCCCAGAGGACTGCTGATAAAATCTGATATTAAACTGCAAGTCACAGGGCTTTTTTATAATTGCAAATGAGAACACATCACAACATGATCGCTTACCTCCATAAGTGGCCCCATCAGCCTGCACACTGGTTTGGACTGAGGAAGGGGTTGGATCCTTGGCTGCCGGTAGCTGAGGAGTATCTTCCTGCGTTGGCAGAAAAGCAGAGCACAGGTCGGTTTCGAGGGCTTGTAGCTTCAACAAAGAATTCTGCAGACAAAAGCAGAACATTGGGCTAGGTAGAGAACAACAGAATACAGCGAGAGCTCTTCAACCCACTGAGCCCATTAGCAGCGCCTGCAAAGGGGTGTTCCACCAGCAGCTCTGCGCGTGCACTATCCCCCCGGTTTCCTGACTCCTGGCTATTTAAGTCCCAATTTCCATGGATTATTCATGACACGTGGGAAAGACGACTTCGTCAGCAAAAGACAGTTTATTCTAGGAAGCCAAACTGAGATGGTGTCCCTTTTCTTGGTCTCGAAGCAATACAGTAAGCAAGTATTTCATTCATTGGGCTGACATCACGATCTGATGACATTCTGTCCCTCCCCATTTACCATTCATAAAAAACAAATCTCCCTCTCTCCAGCCTATTGTGCAGTGCGCAGTGGCGAACAAAGAGTTACTGAGAACACGCTCCCTCATGGGATTCTTGGAAGAGGAATTTTCTAATTGGCTGGTTTAGAGACTCGATTCTATGTAGGCTGCTGCCGCCTCTGCAGGGCAACCAGAGCATTTCCTACCCGTTTCAAAGGTAAAATTAACAGATTGTTCTCACTTGCTGCAGTCAAATCAATGAGGACAAGGCTAGTTATCTATAACACCACTTCCAGCTACTGTGTCCTGCCTGGTCCATTTCTCATTTTAATCTTTAATGTCACATGCAATATTCAGCTGCACAATCTGACACGAGCATCTTGCTGTGATGTAAATGCTGTGAAAGCCCTAATCACCATCTGACTGGGCAAAATGAGTCACTACTGATACCCTTGCATTCAGCTCCCCTCTCGCAGGGGAAATACAGCATAAAATAAAACCACAGGAGGCTGTCTTAACAATCACACAACTGACACACACAGAATTATACTCAAAATGTAAGTCACTCGAATGGCTGATATTTGTGAAGAGCAACTTCTGAAGGCAAATCTGAGTTGCGACCGAAAAAAAGATTCCCCAAGTTTATATCCTGAAAAACTCCTTTATCACTCTGTCAATATCCCAAACCCAGTTTATTGATACATTAAATGAAATAATGAATGTATTTATTGGAATAATGTCCTTTGTTTAATAGTACATCACTATGCAGTGAGTAGTTTAATATGTCTTTGCCTTAATTTCATCGTTATAGAGCCCTTTTACAAATCCAAGAATGCTGGTAGTTTGAGGTTAAAAATAAAAAACAGAAGAAGGAAACTGATTTGGCTGAGAACAGCAGGGAAGATTTCAGCCTTAATCTTTTCATTCCTTTTTAAAGAATTCAGGCAGTGAAAGTAGCTTTTTCTAGGAAATCCCTCAAAAAAAAAGCACAAAGCCACCAAAACCAGATCCTGCAACCCCCTATGTGTTGTCAGGACTGCTTCCAAATCCATTCATTATTCCACAAAACAGATTAGGTTAAAATCAAACCCTTGGACTTTGGCTTCAGCCTAGGTCAAAAAGGAAATCCGGAACAACTTCCTTCTCCTGGTCCTGAACAAGCAGGAGCTCTGGCCATTCCTATCAGAATCAACTTGATATCAAAGACATTGGGGCAAAGAAAATGGCTTGTGTTAAACATTTATTTTAGAATTAAGTTCCTCTTGTCTGTTGTCAAGATACATTTTGACATTTCATCCTATAATACCAGGAAAGAGGTGATAGCAAGATCAAGCACTAATTCATCATTAAATGCCTAGATGTAATAGTATTGTTTAAAAATATGGCATGATATAGAGCTGGTTTCTGTGATGTGAGACCGAAGATATTTTTACTATTCCCAGGTACAGGTGACATTAACTAATTACCACCCTCTGGTTCAGCTGCCAAGTGTAAGGGTAATCTACCTGTCCTGACCAGCAGTGGCTCATCATCACAACTCAGCCTCTGCAGGACTCCTGAATGGCTGGCATCTTTTCCTTGCCACTTACTGACACTGTTTTGTTTTTCAATATTTACATATATTACTTCAAACTGATCTGGGTCCTTTGACCTGTCCACTAGAAAGAGTGTATCAGGTATATAGATAACCTCAACATGGGCTTTACAGTGAAGGCCAATATAAGAAATGCACTTGGCTTCTCTGTTCACAGCAGAATCACAGAATCAGAAAATTGTAGGGGTTGGAAGGGACCTCCAGAGATCATTGCGTCCACCCTCCCTGCCAAAGCAGGTTCCCTAGAGCAGGTGACATAGGTCAGTGTCCAGCCAGGTCTTGAATATCTCCGGATAAGGAGACTCCACAACCCCCCTGGGCAGCCTGTCCCAGTGCTCCATTACTCTCACTGTGAAGTTCTTTCACATACCAGTGCAGAACCCCTTCCCAGTCTGCATGTCAGCCAGCTGGCACCCCCAGCTCTTTACCTGGCTCCCTCCTTTTGGTATATTTAGTAGATGGCTCACCATAAATTTAGGCACCTTTTATGAGGCACTTTCAAAATCTTCTTTAATCCTCCATAGGTCTTTCTCAAATTAGAGACAGAATTATGGAAACCATCTCACCTTCAACAGTGAATTATCCTTGTCAAGGGAAGGGTTCTGACTTGCTTTGTACCCACTTTTTTCCACTGTTTTGGAAAGAGTTTTCATGACATGGCAGGCCTCATTTTCCACTGCCTCTCACCCTAGCTAGACCCAAACAAAGTGGCTGTGGAATTATCACAACAGATGGGCATCTAGGAAAAGATGACTGTACCAGTTACAGACCAGTGAGCACTCTGATCCCAGCCTGGACTTTATGAGAACCACTGATGGCTAGCTAGTGAGGAAAACCAGCAAGTGTACCAGGAGAACCTACCAACAAAGTGACCACAGGCAAATATTTGACAAATGTACCTAACCTTCACAAACTGTTACTTTGAAGATTTGATCAAAAAATCTTGTATCATGAAAATACATTCACTTTGCATCATTATTGCTTATGATGCATTAATATATATGGCAAGTTAACATTCACAAAGAGAACACTAATGTTACAATAGTAAGCAATGCTTATGCTGTAACTCACCAGCTGGTTTATATTCAGTTGCTCTAAATGATATTTTTCACCCATCTGTGAAAGGTGGGTGGGTGGCAAATTTCCAATCACTGCCAAATACTTTTAAAAATTGGTATAATAATAATAGTAGAAATACCTTATATGATTTTATCAGTGTGTCCTTGACAAGGATTTGATGTAGGGAGAAAAAGAGTAAGTAGCTTTGATCATTTTGATGTTTCCAGGGAGATGATAAATCTGGAGTACACCATCAACCCCACCTGACTCCTAAAACACAGAGGAGTACTATGGTTCTGCCACAGCGCAGTATATATTATATACATTATTATATATATTATTATGTATATTATATATATTTTATATATATATACTATGGGAACACGTGTAAGAAGACATAACTTTAAGCAAAGGCCTAGCACAAAGCTCCCCAGGGTCACCAACTCAGGGGTGTCCGATTAAACGGTAGGGATGACGTTGCTGCCTGTTCTTCTGCATGTCCTGCCCTGACCTGCCCCTTCAGAGGGCTGCTTGAAGCACCAGCAACACCAGAGTAGCCAGGCTGGATCCTGCCATCAGTGTGGCAGGAGCAGAAGGTCCCTTGTTTCTGCAACTGCAGCCTCAGAAGAGCAGCAAGGTGCTCTGGGAGGGGACACAGCCATATATCAGCAATTTGTGCTCTCTCCTTGGACTCATTGGGGGTTGCCAATGTGCTACCAAATGCTAGCAAAAAGAAGGCAAGAAAAGAAAATAAATTAAGTCTGAGCCCTGTCATTGTCTCCTCAAATCTCCAGGTTCATCTCAAATCTTACTGAGCACTTCCAACTTCCCCCTAATTCTCCATTACTTACCAGAACCTGTACAGGCCTGATGTGACTGCAGGTATCCTGCTACAGTGGTGGGATGTGCTGCACACACTCAGCAATGCATCTAATCTGGGCATGAACCAGCCTGTGTCTATGACACTTAAAAATCCCCCATGGCCCAGACCCACCTTGGGGCCCGGCTGGACTGTGTCTGCTCTCAGCCATTTAAAAGAAATTGCAAAACACGTCAGAAGCAAATACAAACAGCTAAAATACTCAGAGAAGGAAATGTCAGGTCATGGGGGGACACGGACAGGCATAAACTATAGTAAGCCTTTATATGGGAAACAGCTATCACTGAAGTAAGTTAAGCTATAGCATGTTATATCAGCTAATGATCTCCATACAGATACTTTGGGTTTGATTTTCATTGCAGCGTTTCTCTGGTGCCTAATACCAGTGTCTCTGGTGCAGTAATTCCTGATCAATGCTAATGCAAATGAAAGGTCATACTAATGTGTAAAATGGAACCTCGAGCTTCTTTGGAAGAATAACCATAGTACTGACTCTTAAGAAAATAAAATTTGAAAAAGAGGCAATTATAATTGTCTTGGAAAAAGGATTCTCATCTTCTTTTACTGCCCTCTTAATGTAACCAACAATTCAAAAAACTTGAGCTATGCCAATTCCACTAAAAGTAAAAGAATCCCATGTTATTCCAGAACAAAGATAATGGAAAAATAAAGACATTTACAGAAAGTCCAAGGAAAACAGAAAGTGACAATATATGGCATTTCTTTCCTATTTGTAGTATCTACTAATGCTTTAAGAAACCATAGTCATTAAAGCATCTCTCTGGCCTGTTGGAGAAAACAGTACAAAAGGATTGCCATTTGCAGAGGAAGCTCACCCTGTGGTAACAAAACCATCTTAACAAACAAGTAAGCTTGTAGACCTCATCCTGCCAAACATCTCTCTCTCCACCCAAAGATTTCTGAAAATCAAGAGTTGGGGCCTTAGGGCAAGGTATTACTGGGATGATAGATAAATCCTTATGTCTAGAGATAAACACTACACACCTACACATACACTGCTAAACCGCTCTGGAGAACAGGATACTGAATAAACAAATACTCCCAATTTATCTCCAAAATAGTGAATGGGACTCCCCTGAAATAGTTTATAAATTTGTTCTCAGGAGGTGCCACCAGTAACTCCCGCTCCAGCTGGAGTTCCCTGCATAGGGCCCTGCAGGATCAGTGCCATGTGGTGGTTTGGCCAGCTCATCCAGTGGGTAGGCAAGGTGCCAAAGGGAGCCTCACAGCCCCAGATTCTCCCTTATTGCACCATGAGCTACAGCACCTGCCAATCAATCAGTGCCACTTCACATCTGCATAGAGAGCTGACAGCTAACAACAGCCGAAACAGAGCCACTGCTGCTAGAAGTCATTCCTTTCCCTGAAAAAGGATGACTATTAGCAGCACCCCTTGTTTCACCCTTGTGGGCTTCCTAAGGGCAAACATAAGAATATAAGGAGGAAGGGGGAAAGGGAATTGGTCTGCTCTACTCACAGATCCAACCTCATCTCAGCCTGGAGGGTGACAGGGAGAAGGGAGGAGAAGCAAAGCCCAGACTTGGTGCTTTCTGCATAAACAGAAATGCCCCTGCGCCACACACGGTGTTGCTGAATATTAAGGATGCCTGCACACTGCCCCGGGCCTGCCCCTGCTCCTCCAGCACAGGAAGGCAGCTATTTATTATTTCTAGTTTATTGAAGGATTTACTGGATTTATGAAATTGGCTGAAACAGAGAAGGAAAAGATTCCATGTTTTGGGGATTTAATGGCCTTTGAAGTGATTCATATAGGAAAGAAACTGAGCAAATATCAACCTGTTCAATTTCTTCACTCTAAGGAAATTAATGCTTTTATATGTCACATTAGCACAGTGATGTATAAAAATATCTCCCTTGCTTTTTAATCTGAGAGTTCGGGTCGGAATAAGGTAGGTGCATTTTATGTGAATGCAAATAAATCTCTGAGGTATCTGTTATGGCAATATTTGTGTCTTCAGGCATATGACATTTTCAATTCAGAACTTCCTTTATGGGGAACAAGCAAGCAACAATAAGATAGAACAAGATATGCCCTGGGTCTGTACAATGCCAAGGGTGAGCAGTGAGAGACACCACTTTCTTAATCCCAGAAGGGAATTTATTTTCTTACAACACATGTCCAGTTGGCTTTGCAGTAGACCTAAGACAATCTGAGACTTTGCAAAAGAAAGTACCAGAATGTAACCCTTGCTCATTCCCATTAAATCACTTGCAAATTATTTTAATATCTGATCTAAATATATGTTTAAATATCTTACACTGATTTTATTTATTATAATATTTTATCCTAACCTTTAAGGAGTTCTTTGCAAGAATTTTAAATGTCAGCTTTTAAGTGGAACCTTTGCTAACTACTAGCAATGGGACTTCTCAGAAGAAACATTAACTTGATGTTTTCTCCCAGGACCTTAACTGGCTAGACAGAGGCTGAATATATTCCCATGTATTGGTCATGGAATGTGCCTTACTGGTTAGCACTGAAATTTTCAATACTGAGCTGCACAACAAGGACACAAATGCATGGGAGATATTCCATTGCAAGAAAAAGATTAAGTATGAATTCCTTTAAAAAGACACATTGTGGTTTTCCCCTAATGAAAGTCAGGCATCTATTAATAGACATAGATGTTCTCTGGCTCATTGTGTAAACAAAGCTGTTTTTTCCATTTTCTATTCTTCAGTTGTCTTGGTCTACACTTAAAAATACTGCCTGCTCTTTGTTTAAGGCCAGCATTGTGCACTGCCCCTGCCATATGTAAGCATAGTCCGCACTAGTATGCAGATGCCCTCATTTGTGGGACATGCTTTATAAAGTTTCTCAGTCTGAATAACTGCAAAGCTCAGTTTTGACCCCCAGTGCACTGCTGATTGTGAGAATCTAACACAGGATCTTCCATTAGAGGGAGGGAGATTCAGACTGGATATTAGGAAAAAGTTCTTTACTGTAAGAGTGGTGGAGCACTGGAACAGGTTGCCCAGGGAGGTGGTGGATGCCCCATCCCTGGAGACATTCAAGGCCAGGTTGGATGAGGCCCTGAGCAACCTGATCTAGTTGGGGGTGTCCCTGCTTCTTGCAGGGGGGTTGGACTGGATGACCTCTGGGAGTCGCTTCTAACCCTAATCATTCTATGATTCTATGATTATTTGACACGATCCCACAAACAGCCTCTTTATGCCCCACTCTACTCTCACACCAACCTCGTGCCATGATCCCTGTGAAAACAGCTCTTGTTTCAAGCGTCACAGGTGCAGTTTGGCTTTCCAGCCCCCATCCTCCCATCTTACAACACATGTAGTTTTTAGACTACGCCGTTCAGTTTATGCAGCACGCAGCAACCTTGAGAACTCCTTATTTTTAAACAAAGTGGAAGACAGCTGAACACATTTGAGCTGTAATATGAAGAAAAAAAATCAAATATACTTAAATTACAGCATTTCCCTCAGCCAATATTGAATGTTTAATTCTCTTCTGAGCACAAACAGAAATCAGCATAAAGTTGGATTAAAATATTTTTTAAATCTCTTGCTTCTGACTTTTAAACTGTTACAGCGGCTCATATCACACTTTTAAGCTTTTCTTCAAAAACCTGACTAGAACAATTCATTAATAAGCTAACCTAAGATTCTCAAGTGGCTACATGACCTTAGAATTAATGAAAACCAAACATCTAATTGAAAATTTATGACATCATACTTCAACTTTTGGTTAAGCTTACCTCATTTAAGCTGTTAAACTGCTCTGTTGCTTCCTTTGGTGAAATGCATGTCTTCTGATCTGTTCTGCAAAACAGAACCAGAATTTTCACTCAATAGATCAATGCAAATATTTCAAACTTTTCATAATGTCTGTACGTAACTTATAAGTTATGGAATAAAGTTGTTTTCTTAAAAAAAAAGACGTCATTTCTACCTAAGTTACATCTGTGTTCTTTACTTCATGTAAAAACCAACAGTGATCCTATTGGACTCGTAAATAATACCATTAAGCTGTGAATTAAGTCCTGGAAACTATGACATTAAAATCACTCTGTCACAGAGAATGAGTCCTGCAGAAGTATGATTCGTTCTCAGTATCTTGGAGAGCTATTAGGGTTAAAGCCAAGAAAAAGCTCAAACATGTTTAAATCTAAGCACAATTTGTTCCACATGCTTTAGGTCAGGAACAAGAGTTTTCCTGTATCAGAGCCATAGAGAATAAATCTTTCCATATTTAAACTTGATGGTATTTCAGGTTCCCAATCTTCAACTTCCTGCTGAAGTTCTGCTTTGCAAATTTCACAAAGACCCAAGGGGCTCTTGTGAGGAGCTGGAAATGCTTTGAGTAGGAGAGATTTACACATTTTCTCATGAATGTCACTGCTGCCATCAGAGGTGTCCATACTTTGCTTCTCCCTCAGTGTATCACTGCTTCTCCCCATGGAAATAAGAAAGGAAGGTCCCACATTGGCAAGGTGAATATCTCTTCCCTCAGACTATGGCCAATGAGACAACTGTGCCCCATCCAGGCAGACATGGCTGTGACTAGGGCTCCAAACACCTGCCAGCTCACAAATTCGCTCTACCAGGGAATCAAACTGCAGGTAAAAAAAACCTCCTGATTAGCTGAGAACAGCCTCATACTGCCTCTCTGTCCTTCTCCACAGCCAACAGGGTTTCCTCACTCCACTTCATAGCCCGACACGGGTCTATCACAAATTGTCTCTCAACTCAGCTGAAGCAAGAAAACAATTGCTCTCTCAGCAAATGATATTTCTCATTGCTGAAGAGGTGGCAATGTTTGCTGGCCCCTGTGAAGCTCACTCACAGACATGATCAAAACTAGCACAAACCCCAGATTCTTTTGAACAGAATAATTCATATTTGACAATCTTTTGCGCTCAGAGTCATCACAACAAAACAAAATAGTTTCAGAAGTCTCTAGAGAGCTCCAGAACAGAAGAGACAGATGTGCAGGCCTTTACTGTAGCTCTTCACGGATTTCTGAGGCATTTGAAGACTGAAATGACAGGCATGTCATTTCCCTTACCAGTGTGGACATGTTAGATAGCTACACCAGGGTGAATGACCACTTGCCTCCAAACAGGATCCAAGGTGTGCAATTTGCACAGGAGCAGAAATGACTCATTTGGTGCTGGTACATCTAGAACCAGATTTGGAGGTCTTGTGGGCCAGCCAGCCTGCACCTCCCTCAGTACAGACAGGCACATGATCAGAAGCGAGGGATCTCTGGAGATACTTAAGCAGCAAGTTGCCTTGGCTGACCGTTGTGCGAGTACCTGTCTACATCTCTGTGCAGATATATGTCCCCATATATATAATTTCTGCTCTCTCACCAAGCAATGAACAGGAAACATCATCATAATGTGAAGAGAACAGAAGGAAAATGAAATCAGAGAGGAGAAAAGGGTAATGCTTAACTAACGCCTTGTGTTAGGCAGAGAGGACAGTCTGAGGCAGCAGAAGAGAGCTAAAGAAAACTGAGAAAAAGCATAGGGAGAGCAAAAGGACTAATTTAACATCAAAATGTGAAAATTAATTGACTAAAAAAAAAAAGAGATTTATTGCCTTGAACTAGAGGTAGACATGAAAGAAAAGAAGAAAACAACTTGTGTCAGAATACCAGATACACTTCTGGTATTCATTTGGATGACTCCTTTCAGGGTGCATAACACACAGCAAATTTAAACTCTCCTTAAAATAAATGACCCAACCAAAACCTAAAGAGCAGCAACAGTTCTTACAGGGACAATACAAACTTGTACATAATTTACAGTTGGATTACTCATGAAGTCTTGCACTCTGGAGAGGTAAAAAGCTTACAGCACCCCTGAGTTACCACCACTTTCTCATTTGGCATGATTTTCTTGTGGGCTGTTTTAGGGATGCAGAAGTCTTGCATTGTACTGCTTCTTTTTCAATAAAAATACTAGGGGAAGATACTCTCATTTTTGCCTTCTTTGGATTTGGGAGATACTGAAATCACTAAGGGGAATAACCATTTCTGTGTTTAAAGACCATTTACATTAACAGTCACATATGTACGCTGAGCTGATCTTACTGTATAGACAGAGTTTGGGGATGTGCTTTTTTCTTTTTGCTTTCACCAAGACTAACTGCTCTGCTAGGCAAATGCAGGTTATCTGATTGTCACCAGGCAACAAAGGGCTTACAATTTAATAACTATGGGTTGGATCCTGCTCTCATTAAAAGTCAATCACAAAATATCCATTAACTTCAAAAGCAGCAGGAACAAGACCTAATTTTCCATCTGGGCTGAGTACTTTAAAATTATTTTAAGCCTCATTTGAAATTTTGAATAATTGCAGACAACCCTTATTTTGTACAATTTACACCATCTAAAATAACAAAAATGGAATTCTCTCTGTGGCAACTACCCAAGTATATGTTATATTATTCTTTATAAAATAAGAAGGACCTAATCTCTCACCCTCCCTACAGGGACTGGTGACTCTGGCTTTGGCAGAATTATCCTGTTCTGCATGGCACAGACGACAAAGATGCAACCCAGTAACGTGGATATAACAACAACAACATCTAAATACTAATTATCATAACAGAGCTCCTACCAAGCTTCAAGGGAAAGAGCAATTTGCATGAGCAGTGAGCTTTTAAAAAACAGACCAGAACATGTGAATTATTGAATTATGCATTATATCACTTCTAAACTCACATAAAATTCAAATAAAACCACATAACTTTAAAAACTAGGAAAAATGTTTAAAGATAACTCAAGCAAACGCACTTCTTACTTCCCAGACTAAACCCAGAAAGAAGCATTACATACCATGATTTTCAAGCCTCAATACAGTCCAGTCCGACCCTGGATTACACTAACTCCATCTTCAGGAGACCCACCACAACGCCACACGTGCTTGGTGTCTTGGGCCAATTAATGAGTTAGTTATACCAGAGTCCTGGCAAGCAAACCTCACACTGTGTAGGATGAAATCCATTTTCTGGATTCACTTTCTGTCTATCCTGGTGCAATATTCCTTCATTGTCTTCAGCCCTGCAATCAACTGTACCCTTCCCACGGTGAGGATGGCCTACCCAGGGAGCAGCTCAGAAAGGGTACCCTCAGTACGGCATCAAAAGATCGACTCAGCTTTTCCAGAGGTTACATCCCACAAGCTCACAGAAAGGCAGACCCCACAACCAACACACCTCAGGGCCAGGACAAGAAATTCCTACCTGAGGCCTCCCCAAATGGCAGGAAACATTATGAAATTCAGATTCATCACCTTATTGAAGGGCTTCTGGGGAATGTTTCAAAAGCCTGCTTATAAATCCCCACAATGCAATTCAGAGCTGCAACAGGCTTTTGGATTAACATGAAGTGCACATGGCTGTGAAAGAAACACTACCATGTGCCCAAGGCTGTTAGGATACATCGTAGGCTACTCCTTGGGCAGTCCCTGAATGCTGGAATAAGCCAGCGTAGCCAGTGCCTGTCTCATCAATCACAGCAGTTACATAAAGGCTGGCTGTGGATAAGCACCCTCATTTTTCTTAATATCAGCAGCTCTCATGCTCACCAGCCACAGTCCTTACTTGGGCTGCAGTAAGATGCTCCTTTTGGGTTTTTTTGCCCCTCTGTCCTTTCCCCACCGTTTTTGTTTTTGGGTTTTTTTTTTTTCTTTTAGAATCATAGAATCACTTTGGGTCAAAGAGACCTTCAAGATCATTGGGTCCAACCACAGGCTAACTCTACATAGTCCACCTCTAGATCCTGTCCTCAAGTATAATATCTACATGCTTGTTAAATACCTCCAGGCATAGTGACTCCACCACGTCCCTGGGTAGCCCATTCTAATGCCTGACAGCTCTTTCAGTAAAGAATTTTTTCCTGATCTCCAACCTAAATCTGCCCTGATGCAGTTTGTAACCATTTACTCTCCTCCTACCACTTGCTACCTGAGAGAAGAGACCAACTCCCACATCTCTACACCCTCCTTGCAGGTACTTGTAGAGAGCGATAAGATCTCCCCTCAGCCTCCTTTTCTCTAGAGTAAAAAGCCCCAGCTCCCTCAGCTGCTCCACACAGGACTTGTGCTCCAGACCCTTCACCAGCTCCCTCAGCTGCTCCACACAGGACTTGTGCTCCAGACCCTTCCCCAGCTCTGTCATCCTCTGGACACACTCCAGCATCTCAACGTCCTTCCTGTAGTGAGGGGCCCAAAACTGCACTCAGCACTTGAGGTGCGGCCTCACCAGAGCTGAGAAAAACGGGAGAATC
Organism: Heliornis fulica; assembly: GCA_013399135.1. NCBI lineage: Eukaryota > Metazoa > Chordata > Aves > Gruiformes > Heliornithidae > Heliornis > Heliornis fulica. The sequence goes on along the minus strand of VXBZ01012761.1, from coordinate 557,645 downwards.
CCTTCCCTACTCCTGCTGTGTTTTATGTGTAGTGCAACCCAAGATCTTGCTCAAGGACTTTCCATGTCTTACAGTATCACTTGAGCCATAAACACCAATAGAGTAATATCAAGACTCCTGAAGAAACTGTTCTTAGGAACTGCTCTATCACTTCCCAACAAAGCAATGTTTCATCAGCAAATCCTGATTTGCTGACAGAGACCTATTTGCAGACACATACTGATTGTAATGACTTTTCACCAGGTTGAGGCAGGACCTGGAAGAATCTGGTCAAGTTTTCTCCCTGCTCACCTGCTGCCTGTGCAGGAGTACAGCCTCACAAGATCTGCCTCACTGGTGCAGGTCCACTGTATGGTGTGGGAACATCAGCACTCCTGCAGATTCCCCAGGCATTTTGAGCTGAAGCTGTTCAGCAGAAAGTCTGAAAACTATGACAGTTCCTACCTGAACTGCACTTAAAACCAAGGCATAGTTTTTGGAACTCAACCTCCTCTGATACACTGAGATTTCAGCTGCGCAGGAGTCCCACATTTCAATACCTTCTCTGTGTAACAGGCATCTGAAGAAAACACTGTCCTCTCTTCAGGTTGCAGCGTACACAGCTCAGCAATCCACATCAGTTTTGCTGATTGCCTTTGAGAGGGCAATCACTAAGAGCAGCTTTTTAAAATCATGTATATTGTTCCATGCTAACTTTTCTATTCTCCATTTTAAAAAAAGGCAATTCTCTTTATTGTAACATTTATTCCTGGTGCCTGCATAGAACTTTTATCTCCCAAAGGCACAGATTATATTACACACTTATCCAAACCCAACTACAATGACTAGAGCAGTATTCAATGTAATCACTAGCAAGAGTATTAGAATTTCAAGTTCTTGTAATAAAATGTAAAGATTTCCTTACATGTGGATAGAATTTCAAATTCTAAAGTGATGCTGTTTTTTGTAAATCATGTGTGATAAATATTTTTTGAAATTAAAATCCTTGTTTCACCATTTCCCTTTAATCTCACTAAATTTTTCCCTTCATTCTTCCAGTGGTTATCGTAAAATGAAAGTACCTTCCCAAAACCCAATCAATGCATATACTTATGAGTGGAATTTCTGTAGATTTTTTTTTATTTTCTTCTGCCTGTGTTCTCTGTCATGTAACTGTTTATGAACATCTCTTGTTAGGTTACCCTGAATTTAGATTGCTCTGTTTAACAGGACATGTACTGAAAAGTTGTTCATATCTCAGTAGTTTTTAATCCATACGTAGACAAAGTAAAACTACTCTGTTTTTATCTGCCCCACACCGACTTCAACAGATTTTTTAAAAAACTGTACAGTTCAGAGGCATCTACACCTTTAAACTCCAGTGAGAGTGCTGGCAGAACGATAGCATTCTGCAGAAATTAAATTAAAGCCAAATAACAAGCTGCACTAGGAATAATCAAGGAGGCAGAAATAAATCCTTCTCCTCCTATCCTGCATACACACACACTTGCCAGAGAGAGGAGCCTGCCCAGTGGCACCCCTGATGCAGAGTGGCCACCTCCTCTTCTCCAAAAGAGCAGAAAGCTTTTGGCTTGCGAGTTCAGGATCCCAGATAGATGCAGTGTTCCAAAGCACTGCTAATTTTAGAAATAACCTAGCAAAACTAGAGTGGAAGAGAACGAAACTCAATTTTATGGGCCTAGCAGATGTGGTCTGTCAATCTTGCTGTGATTGTTGACTGCTGCCAAGACAGAATACTTAACCTTTGACATGTCCCAGAGCAGAGAAGACAGAAAACAAGGCAGGACGTCATACCCTGGCAGCTATGTCTCACAGCCTGTTGCACGAGCCAGTTCCACGAGCCTGATGCAGAGCGACAGGAGCTGAGACAGGCATGGAATTGTCCCGGCCTTGTCAAAGCTGACTGATGACAGAGGGAAGGGGTGAGCTACTGGTGACCCTTAAGAGGAGTCACCAGACACAGCGACCCTCAAACTGAAAGTGCTAACTTCAGCATATGGAATTCAGAGTGCCCTGCCCCAGTTGGGTGATGGGAATGTTTTTTCCATGGGCAGTCAAAACAGTTAAAGCAAATTAAGTGTGTGTGTGTGAGGCCAGGGACCCTGCATTAATGCTTACTTACTCCATGTTTGCAGTTCCTTATTTGAGCCTAAAGTTGCCTCCACTTTTGCTGTAATGTAATCAAACTAAGACATGTCCAGAGTTGAGATGTGATCATCATGCTTTCATGGCTTTTAGCATGGAAAATCCAGGTACCATTACTTAACAGATTTAGCACTTATGGACAGCAGGCTTCCTAATAGCTACCCCAGTGCTAAACAGGAATAAATAGCCTCGTGAACAACAGTGTAATACCAGACAAATTAAAAAGGCCAAACTATTGAAGTGAGCAGAGGAACTTTGCTATGATTGTTGGGTTTGGTTTTTTTTTTCATGCACACTCCACTCTGGTTCATACCTTTAAATTTAATGGGTTTTTTCATTATCATTGTCCACCCATACACAGACCTCCTACCAGTAGAGACACTATGTAGGTCTAACTCTGTGATGCCCAGCTGGCTATGTTCCTTTTTACAAGAAATTCATGTGATTTTTTCCTAGCAAAAAGAATGACAGAAAATGAGAAGGCAAGATTTGTTGGCAGGGGCTAATTAGAAACACTTTCTGAGATGTAGGACTTTGCTGTCTCAGTTGCAGATATGCGCATTAGAAGGCGAAAGCAGTTCTTTGAGAAAGCTAATTAAATGCTTGGTCATTCTGTAGAAGCTTCCTCTGAGAGCAGAAATTAATGTAATTTACAATGTTTCCTACTAAAAGCTGTGGTGAAGGCAATCAGTTCTATTTCACATAAATCACCAAACCACCATTGGGTGGCAACTATCCCTACTGACCAAGTAGAAACAGACCTTGGAGGTGATGAGCTCTGTATGCCTGCTGGATGTGCCCTGACCCCCTTGGCATCCTTGGGACATTCAACTGCTGCTGTGGTCCCTCCACAAGAGACAAGGGCCATCATGCACCTTGAGGCAGAGAGCAGAGATCTGGCAAGTGAGTGAGGCAAGTCTGCATGATGGGGGGTGGGGCGGGGAAAGAGAAGAAGTGCCAAGATATTTATGAAACTTGGCACAGAGGAATTGAAGTTCTCGAAGTGAGGATGTTCTTCCTACTTGAAATGTAAGGGGTTTAAAAAATGATGAAATTTGCATTCTTATCTTCATCCCTTTCACTTGTTCCAAACAGTTCTAGGCATATAAATACAGAATACAACTGCCAATGAGAGCCAGGAATCTGAATATTTTATACAAAAGGCAGCAAATGAATTAGCCTTTCCTGCAGTTAATCAGAAGTGAAATGTGCTGTCTTATCCCAAGGCTTACCTTGGTTGAAGTCTCACAATTGCTTCCTGGCGCCTGGAAGCCGCATTCTGTGCACAGTCACCAGGTGACGAGACAGCCTTCCCCTGCCACTCCGAAAGGCCCGGACATGGCAACGCATTTTCCAGCTCCTGCATGAAGGAGGAACAAAATGTTGAATGCCTTGACAGTAGCAATCAGGCTTATCTGAATATTTTGCTTTAACAAAGAGAGCCCCATGAGACTGGATTATGGATGCTGTTCTTTGTTATTTTTTTAGCAATAATATAGAAACAACTGGAAAATACAGACTATAAAAGGTTCTAACCAAAGCAGCATCTTCTTTCACTGCAAAACATTTTTTGAAACCAGAGTAGACTGACTCGTTTGGTGTTCATTAGTTAGACAAGAGATCTCAGCTTCTGAGCTAAGAGGTGCTATTTATAGAGATCAAATTTTTTTTTGTCTTATACACACATCCACATTTCATAGGAAATTATTTACTGACATGTTAGCAGTATTTAGTATTTGGGCACCAGAAAATTTTTTACAAATGTTTGTCTGAAGCAAATACAGTTCACTTACTTAAATAAGATTTGTAAGGCTTAAGTAGTTTCCTTTTGTTCTCTCCCTTCCCTAGCATATGCGTAACTTTACAAATAATGTATTGCTGCAGGAGAAGTGAAAGGCACTGAGGAAAAAAAAAAAAAGCCACAGCCTGCCACACAGAAAATTAAAAAGCCAATTTAGTCCAACAAATTGAGGCAGGGAATAGAAGTCCATTTTAGTCCAAGCTTTTGAAAACCAGTTGTAGGAGGAAACCATTTGGGCAGCTTTCTTAAATTTCATATTTTATAAAATATTAGCAATTTTATAAAAGTGTAATGTAATGTTATTTAAGTACAATGTATCTCCATTCATAATCCATAAAGATGGAGCAAACTAAGAAGGAGGGAAACACAGTCGCTGTTTGTATGAATGTAGAATGACCTCAGCCCTCCAAGTTCCCAGGCGAATAACCCTATCCAAACTTCCAACTTCCATGCTTTCAACTGAGCTTTGAAACTGGAGCAAAATCAACCACATTGCTTTACTAGGGGAAGGGAGCATTATTGTTATGCAAAGCACACTGCATTTTGATTTTGTAAATTATTAGAATAATGTATTGGATGATAAAAGCTGATAAAGAAGCAGGAAAAAGCCACACTTTGATTATTGCACTTTCAAAGGACTTCCTTAACTTACCCCTTTGCAATGCAAGGGAAGTACTATAACACATTTCATAGATAGGAAATTAAGATGTGCTGAACACATCACAGTTGCTGTATTTTTGCAGCTGTGCTAGGTTTTCTATCTTACCACTTTTTTCCCCTGGTTATTAAAAAAAATATCATATTAGGGTCTAAACAGGTCAACACAATAGTTTTCATTAAAAAGGTAGAAGTGGATTGAACCAGTTCATCACATTTTATTTGCCCAGATATCTTCAGTGGTTTGACAGTCTCCAGGTAGAACAGGCATTTTCCTCATTTGTGCTTAGGATCTTGTGTAAGGACTGGGTTACATTTTGCTAGAAATGGGACACGGCAGAGAGTAGAAAGAAAAACACTCTATTCTCCAAAAGTTAAAGTTTCAACAGCAAAGCTGGAAGAAGGAATTCTGCATCATCACTGTGATGCATAAGGAAAATATTCTTTCTTGAGGGCCTTTAATGACAGACACACACAAGAAGACTACAAGTCTGTGAAAAACCTCTGGGAAGGAAGCTGGGAATTAGTGTTATTTTTAAAGCTGAGGGATGTAGACTGGGGGTACAGACTGAGACACTGGAGTTCAGGAGATGACTTTCTTATGACTGTAATAGCATCATTAGGGGATATTTCTAGTCAGGATTTGAATCCTAGCTTTTTATGCTATCATATGACAACACGGATTTTCAGAGTACAACAAAATACCCAGAGGCAACATCCATTGTTTTTTACCAGTTGCAGACCTGTGTAGAGTGGTTGCAACAGCCTCAACCTGTATGGTTAGATGGGCTTAGCTTCAAAAGTTGACCGCAAAAAGTGTTACTGCAGGTAAAACAAAAACTTTGGGTGCTATGCAAATGAGTGAAACAAACGTATCTCACGTTAAACAAGTGTATCTTAAGGTTGGAGCCTTCCTGGTTTTGAACTATTTTAGTTTATCAAATAAAGTCAGTCCAGTTAAGGTGCAAAACCAAACCTGCTTTAAAGTGGTAAAATTGCTTCAGCAGAAGCTTCTTTTGCAATACCTCTTTGCAGTTTCAGCAGAGAGAACACATCAATTCTACATGCTTTCTGCAAGATGAAAGGGAAAGCTGAGGACAAGAATATACGCTGGTAAATAATGCTCGCTTTCAGGTTTGATGTCTGAGGATACAGGTGGGGTTTGGTTGGGTATTTTGTTGTTTATCTTTTGCTATTGTTATTCTTCATTAGTAATGTTAGGGTTTTAAAGATTAACTCTGGGATATTGGTAATAAACTGCTGATAATAACTGCTCACCTGCAGGCTTGATGTTTGAGGATTTGGGTGGGATTTGGTTGTGTTTGATTTGGGTTTTCATATTTGTTTGGGTTTTTTTTCTTTGTTGTTGTTCATAAGTTATTTCATTAGGACAGTAAAGAATAACCTTAGGGAAACACCCTTGACAGACCAATGAAATCCGATCCTGATGTATCAAAGGCATCCAACAGTATAGTCCTGTCTTCTTTGTATTTTTGTTTCTTCTACTTCACTACAGAGAGTGAAACTCCTAGAATGAGGCTGCATCTGGTAAGCAGTCTGTGAAGAGGGAAATCTCCAGGCATTGCCAAGGAGACTCAATGCTGTATAATCACTACCATGATATTTCATAGAATCACAGAATTTCAGGGGTTGGAAGGAACCTCCAGAGATCGAGTCTAACCCCCCTGCCAAAGCAGGTTCCCTAGAGCAGGTCACACAGGTTGGAGTGAAAAAGAAAAAAAATACACAGTGTGTCATAACCTATGTCTGTCAGAGGATCTGAATTACAGTACAGTCATATACAAATCTTTGTTGTGTTTATGCAGAGGTTTAATCTGCTCCTGAACACTAGAAAGTGCCTTATATCCTTCATGCGCTATATCCATCACACAAACACTTCTGTGTTTCTCCAAATGCAAGTGCCATGCAAATATTGTATCAGCATTTGGGATCACAGCCCTGGCATACCTCACAGTGCTGTGTCACTATAGAAAATATAATTTCCTCCTATCCCTCCTGAAAATGCCAGTCCATACAAGAAAACAAGCAAATTTAATGGACAGCAAGTTGAACAGATTTAATCCATGATGAGAGGTATAGCTCAAAAATAAACAGAGTATAACTGAAAACCGAAGTGGAACTGCCATGTTCATATGTTTGTCTAGCTAATGTATTAACTTTCAGATTTTTTTTCAGTGCATTTAAACCCACACTTTAAATGTCAAATTACTGGAAGTTCTTTGAAATCCATGCAATTTTCCCTCTTAATTTATACCTGAAATATAAAATTTCACACAGCAGTTTTCAGGATTTCCATCTCTAGGCCACCATTTCATTTTTATAGCCATTTACCTTGACAACATGACTTCAAAACTGAATTGTTACTGCCTCTACCTATTAGCTAGGATGTTTAGTGCCATTTTATACGTCTCAGTATGAATAAGGAATTCAAGAAGGATTCATTTGAGAATCCATATTCATGACTGTGCATCAAAGGTGAGTGACAGGAGAAAGGATTAGGGAAGGAAAGCAGACTTTCCATTCCTCAACATCTGTTCTCACACTGACTTCCCGGAGTATATTCTGAGCATATGCTTCCTCACCTCTTGAAGTCAAATAATTACTAATTAATTTGATTTCCTACAGATTAACATTGCAGAATTGCTAAAGAAGCTCATGAAACTATAGGAAAGATGAAATCAAGTAGCTAGAGCACAGCAGTGTAATCACATTCTAGCAGCCTGCCTCTTTTCCCATACCTTGGAAAGGTCACAGCTCTCCTCCATACCCAGCTCCTGCCCCCAAAGAAATAACTGCATGCAATATCCAAGGTACATCTTTACTTGAAGCAATGCTTTAGCAGTTCATTTGGTACTGCATTTTTATTAGACTTGGTCCTGTTAATCATCACTGTAATTTTAATAACCTTTTCTTCATCAAGACCAAGGGCACATGGCCACAGTACTACCCTTGTTTAAAAGTAACCAGAGGCCCAGGAATCACACTTCAGCAGACTGAGAGCCTCATGAAGCTCAAAATCCCCAAGTCAGACATCTTTCCTCTCCTTGAACCTGGTGGTCTGTTCTCCTCAGTGACCTTGCTACATCGGAAATTCCTGGATTCTCACTAGAGGAAAGGCACACAAAATTGGTTCCCATATGAACAGACTTCTTGCATGCAGCAAACTTATCTGTCTTACAATAGCATGTTCTGATTTTAAAGGGAAAATTTTATTAAAAAGTAACTCATAAGTTTGTAACACGCAGCAGTGAGTAGAAAACATTTCCTTGGCTTATCAGAGCAACACCTTTAAAAGATACACTGGCACTGTAATACTGTCACTTACTGATGCCACACAGAAGTCAGGTTGGGGAACTGGAAAAGCACTCCCTCAAGCTCAGGAAACTGAGAGTGAACAGCTTAATCTCCATGTGCAGTACACCATTCCTTTCTTTTGTAAAAGCATATACTCAGATACTGGTGTTTGTGAGCTCAGCATCAGCTGCCTGTAAGTACATCACTTATCCCAAAGTGGCTTGGCAGCGAGGTATTTCACAAAAGGAAGGTATATGCAGTCACACAGTGTTTCAAAGCATCAGCCCAGCACATTTTCTCAATAATAATAACCTGCCATATACTATGAACAGCAGCTACTAGAAACAACACAGCAGCACTTTGCTTTCAGCTTCAAAACAGAGAGAAGCAACTTCTACCAGTTCATGACTAGAGCTGCACACAGAGACAGCTGCAAGAGGGTTTGGGAAGCCATCAGAGATCCCAATGAGAAACCACACAGAGAAACAAACCCTTTGCAAAGCTCTTCTGCAAGCAGAGCCTTTTCAGAGGCACCTTTCACAAAGCCAGGAGTCAGAGGCTTGTTTAAGAACCAGAATCCTTGAGGTAGTTGAAGGTGCAGCAAACAAGATCTTGGAGTCAAGGAGTGTGCATATCCTCATGAAGGAGAGGGAAAGCTGTGCAAAACAAAGAGCTTGGGAAATGCTTTCTCCAAGACAGCTTCCTTCTGCAAATAGTTCTAAGAGACAAACTGTTTCCTCTACAGCAATCATCACTGAACTCAGTGTGGATATAGAACACCCATTAACAAGTGCTTCACAGCACTGGGATATGATGCCCTGTATGAACGAGTGGAGTTCCTGTTACTAAGGGATGTTTGCTTTGTGCTGTGTTATCTTATGCTCAAAGCCCAAAATGAACTCTCATCTCTCAAGTACTGCCTTTAAATTGGAGGTGAGACCAAATACTGGCTACACATCTTACCTCTTCCAGTATGTCAGAGGTGGGAGCAATGGGTAGAGAGTGGGGGCCCTATTTTCTCTTCCAATTCAAAGCCCTGGGTCACAGGACAATTATCTGCCTGACACTGTTTTGCCTTCCAGAGGCTGCATATCTAAGTTGCATTTTATGGTATTTTATGGCAGTGTAATTATATACTCAAAAAGTTTCCCATGAAACAATATCAACACTTTCAGTTAGCTGTTTCAGGACACATAATACATAGAGCAGCAAATCTGTGCTGTGTTAGCTTTGGTTGGGTGAGAAATACATGCACAACATATGCAGGGAGCAGGCAAACAGGAGACTCAGAAGTTGCTGAAAGAGGAACAGATGATCTATGAGACAGATCTTGCCCTGTTTCTGACTTCTTCATGACCCATCTTCCTAATATGCTTCCACTTGCCCGTCATAGGGAAATTTTTTTTATAATTTTTCTTATCAGCTGATAAACACACACACCTCATCTCTCTGCAGCCCTAAATAACATTTCCTAGTAACACAATGCAGTTACAAAACCAAAATATCAGCAGTTATTACTTCATCTCAGGGATGAACTCCAGAAAAAAAGCATGCAAGACTTATTAGTGCAAGAGTTGATACTGATATTCTGAAAGAGACTGTGGTGGCACCACTGGGGTGCTATTTACTTTTACTTTTTCTTCTGGGACTCAAAAGGATATTCATGACTTAGAAGGTAAGACATACCATCCAAAATGATTAATTCCCAGTCTAAATTTGTAAAAATGAGTAAAAATCGTTCCTGGTCTATGATGGGTTTGAAGCACATCGGAAGGAAGAGACAAGAGGCAGAAAATAACCAAATATGTTATAAATTAAAGAAGATACATAAATACAGACATCTCACACAGCTTGTGGCTTCCAGAAGCCAACAAGCTAACAACATTGACATCTACTCTTATGGTTATAATAATATTTCTAGCTGAGGAGCTAAACCAGAGCTCTAACCTTTACACTGTGCATGAAACATGACCTGAGAACCAGTGCCAAAATCTGCACTGGGGTAGAATTATTACTTAAAGTTGAGAAGAAAGCAGGAAGTAAGATTAAGGAAAAGTACAAAATCTCCATTGGCAGCCAATATACCAGTACAAGACACACCAGTCTAACCAAAAAAAAAAAAAAACAACCCAACAAAAACAACAAAAAAACCCCACAGAAGTCCAAGTGCTGCATCTACCAAGATCTACCAATCTACAGAGAGATATATGTAAATCTTTAGCTATGCTCCCCACTCACTTCTGACAGAAGCTGCAACACCTCTCTGCAATACCTTAGCTGGAAGAAATTGTCTCTTGTGACAAGAGGCTTCCAGGACTCCAGGTCTCTGAAAATCAGGGTAGATTATTGTGGTCTCTGAGTCACATCATGGCCTAGCAGAGAGTCTCCCTTTGCATTTCAAAAAGGTATGGTTGCTCACACACTGTGCCAGAAACACACCCTTGGTAAGTTAAGTCCTTTACCTGACTTTCTTCAAGGCTTTTCCCATTTTCTAGCTTTGCAACAGGCTTAGGTTTTCTTAGCTTTAAGTTGCCCATTTCAGGCTTTACAGAGTAGTCAATGACAGCCTGCTGCTTGTGCTGCTGTGTATCTTGCAGAGGCAGCTGCCTTTCCTCTAAGGCAGCAGCGTTGTCCGGATAATTTTCTTTGTTATCATCATCTCTGTAAGAAAATGAAATTGAAATGCATCAGGCAGGATTTCAGACACCTGTCAAAACATTATGGAGGAAGAACAGCAACAAGTTCTTAGTTATTCATGGCATTTTAATTTTACCAAATTGAGTAGTCTACACACCAAACCCTGCATATGATAGTAAAAGGAATCTGAGGCTACTGTTCATTGTCAAATCACAAGCTAAACTACTGTAGCATTATTACACATTCAACTAGGGAGCCATTGAAATAAGACCAGTTTTAGAGTCACTCTTTACCTTCAGCCCTATGGTTCATATTCCACAAATAAAATCTGAAACTGCCTTATCCATGCAGCAGACCTTGCCCTGTTCAGTGAGTCACGCCGGGTTATAATCTCACAAAAATCTCATTTTGTACAATAATCCCTCTCTATAGTCACACTTTCTTTCTGCTGGTCTGTTTATGAGGGCTTTTGGACAAAGTGAGGGAGGTAGGCATACAAAGTAGGGTTTGAACAGCCAGAGATGTGTTTGAGTGGAAGAGAAAAGTGCTCACAGTTTGGAGAAAGGACCCTCCTGTGTAACAGCACTTCTGGTGCTTTAAACAGACACCGTTGCTCACGGATGCTCAGTGAACCACTGAATCTGGGACAGATATTTTCCATCTTCACCTAGCCTACAGAGTGCCAGGTCTCCTTGCTAGTCTTTTCCCCACCAAACCAATCCAACCTTGGGCTGGTCTAATGACTCCCACTGGGAGCATCTCCCCAGCACCATTAAGAAAGCTGCTGCAATGCAGAATGTGAAATGCAGAAATACTGCCTGCTTGGATGGCAGGATGAGCAGATCGGCATCACTGCTCTGAAATCCCTGGCTGTTGCTTAGTTTACAGGCAAATATCAGATGTTAGCTTCAGCTGGTGAGATCCTAATGGTTAGTGGAGAGATGAACTCTTTCCTGGTGTGAATATTCCACAACCAAGAGAGTCAAGGGCTGTTGAATTTACTCCCCTACAGTCCCGGAGAATTTTTTTAGAGAGCATAACTTGCTAATTCAATGTTTTCTCCCAAGGATTCTAAGCTGCCAAATTCACTTGCCATCTGTGGCCCATCAGCCTCCAGATGGATGCTCACAGGGTGCCTATGGAGTTAAACACCATTGCTGCCCATGTCTTCTGCAAGTGCGCTCCAAGGCAGTTGTTATAGTTACAGGGTAAGTTGCTTTATATCCTATGGGCATTTCGAGAATGTGCGAAGTGTTCCTAATTTTAAGGTATCATCTGATTTAAAATCTTTCTGAAAGGCTAAGTTGCATTCTTTAGCAATCAACATATACTAAGATAGCAGGAGAGACACATGCCTCAAGAATACTTCAGTTAAATTACATTTTGAAGTATTTTTTTTTTTTTTTCACAGAAACACATGGATGAGTACATCCTTTAGCAGCTGCAAAACTCTGCTTACTATTACTTTGAACCAGATGCTGTACAGTAAAATTCAATGTACTGGCATCAGAGCTGCATCTGAATGAAAGTAAATATGCTGCGAAGTTAACAACATAGATCATAATACATTTACTTCTACGGTAACAACGGTAATTAATCTTAGTGTTGTTTATATATTAGTATTCAAGATGAATATGCATTTCCTAGAATAACCTCAGCAGCTAACACCCCCCAAATTCCGCATTCCCTTAAGAATAACAGTTTCTTTCTAATGGTTTAACAGAAGCACTCTGACAGCTTTAGTTAGTTGTTGCCAAAGGATTTCAGACAAAATTTGCGATACAATACCTGGGGCTAGAACTGGCTGCTTGATCTTCAAGTACAGAATCCAAATCCCTGTCACACCTTGAAAATAGATAGAAAATAATTGCTGATTTTCTGCCAGATGCATAAATTTAGTTTTCAATACCATGACAGTGCAGCTCAAAGTATAAACACATTTCTCCTCCTCACACCTTAGCTTGGGTCATTTAATGCCATAGTTGCTCCATGATAGATTAAATCCCAGAGGAAGAAGAATATTTGAGATGTTCAGTGTACACCTTAGCTAGGTGGAAATAATGTTGAGAAAGGAATAAGTTCTTACCATAAAAAATTACAGGAAACTCTGTGTTTTAATTGTTTATAGTATACTTCACATAAAAAAAAAAGAGACATTAGAAACACTTAGCTAATGGTGGTTTTTCTCCTAGACTCACAAAAATATTAACTATGGGACAGCAGTTATTCTTTGCACAGCAGAAAAAAGAATCACAAAATAAAAGTGACTGATAGTCTTAAAAAGCGAAGCAGCAGCATTTTAAGGTGCCCAAAGAATCCCAATCAATTGCATCCCCTGAAGTTAAAAGGACAGAATTGTCACAAGGCTGCCTAATCAAGAGAGACATCTGTATAAACACATTAACCACTCCACTCTGAACACTATATACCGTGCAGCATGGCTGAACCTGGAGGAATGATAGGACTTCAAACTCTAAGAGCAGCCTTTCTTCAAATGAGCATACACAGCTAAGCAGAAACTCCTAACAAATATGCATGCACCCTCTCTAGGCATTATTTTTGAGGGAAGGTTGGGCCCTCTCCTCACCCTCAGTTCATACTCACAGGGCACAGACACTAAGCAGGCCTGGATCTCTTGAAGTTTGCTGGCAGAGGAATCTCTTCATTATGGGGGAAGCAGCCTTTACTCCAGCTTACTTGCTAGGTTTTCAGAAGGGATGCCCCGCTTAGGATGGACCCCATTAAGTGACAAATCCACAGCTCTGCATGGCAATTTTATGGCAAGGCTTTTAATATATTCCACTTTCCCACCAGTCTTCTGCTAGTATCTTTATCAAAAGCCCGACTGCAGCAGAAAATATTTAAAGGGACACTCGAGTGTTTACACTTCCTGAATACATTAGCATATGGATGGAAGCATTTGCTGCTCACAACTGGAACAGATTAGTACAGTTGCAGATCCCCCCAGTTACACAATATTCCTGCAATGGCTGTAATGAAGACAGCAGCTGAAGTACAAAAAGGATAAATTCACTACCGATAACTGGTTGCCTTTGCCTTCAGATGCCAACCACACCTTCTTCCCCTTTGGTCTATCACTAATTACCTTAGTGGTCTCTGACACCAGCAAGGTGTGAGGATAGGACAGACTAGGGGTATGAAGAAAGAATCCCAGTACAAAAGGAACCAGGAACCTGGATAGAAAACACAATGACAAATTTCAGAGGCAGAAAAACATAGCAAGGAAATACACTGCGAGGAGACAGTGCCAAGGTCAGAGCTGGGTGAGCAGAGCTCCCAGCCACCACCATGAGTAGAGTGAAAATGCCATCTGTCTTGCTGTGCACATGGGCCAAGCCACAGTTTACAAAGCATGAGGACCCTCTAAAACAAAGGGGACAAACTCTCTCTCCTGCATGTGCCCCAGGAAGAGGAGGTGGAAGGAAGCAGCTCTGCTAATTGCTTAACTCACTGCCTTGTCTCGCCAGCTGCCACACTTCACTGCTTTCAGTCCTGAAATACCATTTTGGTGACCAGGAGGATTCTCTAGAGGGATGACAGATGACTGAGAACAGGTCCATCAGCCAGGTCTATGTGTGCATACTCCTTAACTTGGGGAAGTGCCCTGGGATTGTCTACCCTGGGTGGACTGTAAAACAATCCTGAGAAGTAGGGATCCTAACCTAGCATCCAGCAACGCATCAAAGGCACAAAGCAAGACAGGACTTATTAACAACATAATTAAGCATGACAAAATGTATTTGAATAATCACAGAGAAGTAGACAGGAAAGATAAGCAATAATGAATCAGAGAAGCCCACATCCATCATATTGTAAAAAGATTGTGAGGAAGTTCAGAAGCAACACACAGAAGTTTTCCTGTTTGTAAGACTACGTATTAACCAAGAAAGTTGACTCACACAAGACAGTGCTTAAGGCTAAGACTATAGTAGGTCCTTTAAAACATGAATCCATGATACAAGTAAATATCCATCATTAAAACACAGACTGTTTTTACCTTGGCTGCTTTGAGAAATGCAGCTTACGCGTTCATGCCACTTGTCTACATCTATCACACAGACATACATAACACTCCTCTCACCAGTAACTTGAAAATCTTGTTGCCCAACTTTAGCTATATTTAACAGATAAAGAGAGAGTTTGGAAAGTTTTGTGAAAACTTATAGTGACGTAGTAGAGAGATTTCCCACTGACCCAGAAACTGGAGAAGCATCTCACTCATTCCTAAAATATCAAAGAATATCCCAAGACAGCTTCAAGTCATAAACCTGTATTGGTTGAAACTTATATTGGGCGGGAAATAAGTCTTTTAACAAACCTAGTGAGGTGAATCCTTCTCCTTCAGTACCAATCAAACTACTGATTGATGGATATGTCTCTTTGAAGCACATCCATTATTTGCAGTACTGGCCAGAGTGAGGACAGAGCTGTGATCCCAGTCTGCATGGACAGCTGCTCTCTTTATAATAGTCTTCTTCAGTAGGTTTAGCCTTTTAACTTCCTTCCATTTTCACCTTTCTATAGGAGCCATTTCGGTACAACTTGAAAACTGCTCCCTTTTGCTGACTTGACCTTTAAGATGTTCACATGAACAACTTCTAAACCAGGCTGCACGCATGGCTTGCTGGAAGCTTAGCAGCCCTGGGCACTTTCCTTGTCTGGAGAAATGCTTCTGAAAGTATTGTATCACTGATTTAATAGCATTGGGGAAGCCCCACTTTTGCCTTTGCTACAAGACAGAAATTGTCAAGTGAAGATGTCTAAAGTTGCAGGGCAAGCTCACTCTTTTTTCTGCTAAATAAAAGTAACCTATTTTCAGATCTGGCCAGCACAAACAGCTAGTGCTGAAACCAGTAAAACTTATGTATCCTCAGCAGTTCTCCAAAACAGGCTTTGAGGGGAGGATCTAAACAGGGTTTAGGGAAATTGACTCTGGAAACCAAGTTTGTTCATTTGGACAATGCTTTTCATTGTCCAAATTGTCATTGTTTGCTTGGATTTCCAGAAGCATGTTTCAACTTCTACGTTTGGGAAGAGAAGATTAAAAATTGCAGCCCCTGAAACACAACAAACAATAGCTTAAATGAGGGAAGAGTCACCCTTTGGGCAATGCCTGACCCGGCCACAGATCTGCCACACTGCTGTGGCTTCAGCATCACCCTCATCCCTCTCCCTCTCCCAGGGACAGTGCTGACACTACACAGCCAGCTTTTATGCTTCCTGACCCTTGTCTTAATGGTCACATGAAGGACCACAGAGAAAGGCCGTCACCTTTAAGTGCCAGAAACCTGGTGGTGAGTCAGACACAGGGATCATCCCCGGGGAATCTCTGTGGGAAACAAGGGATGTACTTAGGGACAGAGAAAAAGGGGGGGAGAAAAAATATGAAAAATATACTATCTGTAACCTAGTTATTCTTCTGAGAAAGAACATCCTGAATTTTACAAACCACTTAACTAATAGGGACACAAGAAAATTAAAAAAAAAAAAATTAATGATTTATTAGCTTCTGCCACAATCAGACAAAAAGAGTGACTATGATAAAATATTAAATAAAGCAAGGCAGTGTAAGCAAATAAAGTGAAGCAAATAAAGAGGCAAATTATTTGTATTTCTCTGAAGTGTTACTTTTTTTGTAGTGGTTTTGACAATACTCAGGGGCGGCTCAGACGACTACAACTTGGCCTGCTTTCAAAATATATCCTGTCCCCACAACACTTAGGCAAAGAGCTCACCATCCAGCTAGGGATTTTTAAATTATGAGTATTTTAGCAGTTTAAGGCTTACCTCAATCAAAAACAGATCTATAAATCATTTCCTTCCTGAGAAACTGCTTGGCACACTACTTCCAAAGAATCTTCCCTAAAGGCTTTTGAAACAATCAAAAGCATGCAAAATAACAACACAGGGAACACCAAAATCGGTTTAGAGTGAAATAAAACAAAGATCATTTCATTTGTAATAGCTCCTAAAGCCTTTGCCTTTCTAACTTACTAATGTTGTTCCTTGTGCTGTTGTCTCTGTGAAACAACAAAAAATCAACATACATATCTCTGTAATAATTATATATATATAAGAAAGGCCCTCGAGTTTATGGAATTGATTACAAAGACATTATGTATTTGGCACATGGCATGCCTGAATAATGTATAGGCAATTTTTTCTTCAAAATATTTGCAAAGAATTCTTTTTTCTAATAATGCTTGCAGGAAGCACAGACCATGTGTTCTTAGAAAACTGACATACTTGTGTTTATCAAGATCATCAGTTCCAGAAACGAGCAATATTTCCACACAAGATTTATCCTCCACTGAAAATCATGCATTTAAACCTTTGTGACATGCATCAAACATATATTCTCTGAGAGGTATTTCACTGCTAAATGGTTGCAGAGCATGTATAAAGGCAGTTTTGCACGCAGTCCTCCTCTCACAGTCATAAATAGATTACAGAAAAATGAAACAAAATACATGACAGATACCTTGGGACTTTTCACTTAAATCATTCTCTACAATAACTAAACTGAAATAAGGACATCTTTAAAGTGTTCACTTACTCTGCTAAAGCTGTCGTGTTGAAGGAATTATCCTGAATGCTGAAACAGAAACAAGAGAACATCAGACAATTCAGCAAGGCAGGCAGGCTCCCTGCATCCTTCTCAGTTGCAGGAAAACATGTACAAACATGGCATTGCAAGGCAAGTCTCTGTGCCTCAGCTCTGCACGACTGTACCTTCAGCTGCTCTGCACATGCTCGTAATCAAGGAACCTCAGGGATTAGTCCTACAACGCTCACAAAGCCCATCCAGCAGTGCTGGGAACTAAGACAGGGACACAGGTAATCTGTAAGTCTCAGAAAGGGATCATATTCCTTTATAACTGTAACAGTGCTGCTAATCAAGGCTTGGAGCCACAAACAAGCATTTGGCACCCTGTCCTTTAAACGTTTGCTTTATGGTATTGGCTCATCACACACAGTTGTTTTTATTACTTAAATAGGACTGCCTGGCTAAGATCTCTGGAGGGTTTTTTCTTCTTGTTTAGTGGTCTCTTACACACTCAGCTCATGGACAAATCCCCAGGGAAGCTATGAAAAAAATAATCTGACAGAAAGGACAATTCAAGTAGCAAAAGGTTATTAAGCTAACAGCAAGCAATAGATGAAACCATTCCTATGAAAGCAATAGGCTGCTGTGCTCCTACAAGAAAATGTTTCAGACCTGATGTAAGGGTCAACTCAGGATACCCTACGCTGCCAGTTTTGAGGCAGCAGTGAAATTCTCCCTCAAACGACACCTCTCAAATCCAGTAAATAGACTGCTGGGTCATCCTGAAATCTTACAGAAGCAGAGAAAACCTCCAGAATAAAAATCCCTGCTACATAGCAGAGCTGGGATTTCTTGTTTGTTTGGGGAGGAGAAGGCAATGCAGACAGCAGCACTCTATGAGCACTCCTGTTTGTGATGATGGCACCTCGTAAATGACAGCACCAAGCAGAGCAGGCACATAGAGAGGTGTCATGTCCACCTCCCCACAGCAGCCTGTGCTGCTGCGTGGTGTTGACACACATTTTCCCAGCAGCAGCCAGGAGCCACAGCTATGGCAACCTCCCTTCTCATGTAACTCATCCTCACCTCTTCGCAGACTTCCTACCTGCTTCTGCACACTGCTCTGCTCTTTCCTTTCCCATACTTGCATACAGGTGTCAGTTATAAACTGCACAAATTACCTGGGGATCAGAATATCACAGCCCGTCTACAGGGCTTTCTGTCCTGCAGAGAAGCAGGTTTTGTCAAAGAAGGGTGAACAGAAAAGCTAAACTTAACAGCATTTAAGTCTTGCCTAATTCTTCTCCTCCTGTTTGCAGTTTCTTAGGTCTGACCATACAAATATAAATTTCCTTTTTGTTTTCCTATTTGCGGTAGAGCACCTGAAGAAAAGGTATCCTTCTAGTAGTTGTGACAATCAAAAACTCAAGCTACATGCTTAAAAAGTAGAGGAACATAAAGAAAAATCTGATATTACTTTTAATAAATTTATTTCATAATGCTTAGCTGCTTGGCTCTTAATATTTTAATAGTTAGGCTAGGTTTACAGCAAGCAATTCAAGTGTGTAATGGAGGAATCATAACTTTTCATCACAAAGTGACATTGATAAGCATCACAGCATGGTTAGAAGTAGAGCCTACATTCACCAACACAAAAAAGGGAGTGAACACAGAATGCTTTAGTAAACATAACTGCTCCATTTCCCACTGCAAAAGTTACAGTCTGCTAATTCATGTCCTCTGCAAATGTATGGCAGAGCTTTGTTGCTATTACTAGTGTAAGAACAGGACTGGAGATCAGTTTGTAAACCAGGGGTGCTTTGGATTGAGGCAAAGATTAAAATGTCATCTCTTTTCCACTGTCTGCCTGAACTTCAGTGCCGTAGACCTGTTGCTAAAGCTCCTCTAGATAAGCTCGTTACATTGATTTCAGGTCACTCACAAACTTCCATTTGTTTTAAAGATGGTACTTGACCAGAGTTACTGGATAGACATCTGTTCTTGCAAGGATGTGAAATCATTCAATACAAAACAAATTTTGTGTCAAACAGAACAGTGCTAAGAAATGCATGAAAGCAAAGGTCAACTAAGCCCAGAATCCTGTTTCTGATCTAATCAGATGGCATATCATACAGATGATGCCATCCTGTTGGTGGGCTAAGTAGCTACAGTAGATGCACAGTAACTTGTTTTTTTCACATAAAGAAGTAATTTCTCTTCAGGAGCAAAAATTATTTCACCAACAATGTTGGCTTTTGCCTATTGGGTGACTCCAGTTCCTTTCACCTGTTTCCTATCCCTGTATCTAAGGGATACTGGAACAGTCAAGAGGCCTCACCCTGACTTACAAGAGACAGCCAAAGATGCTTGAACCTACATCTCTTGTCACCTCCTAACCAGGAAAAACGTAATACTGCTGTGATCTCCACATTCTCAATAATGATATTAAAGTCAGTTAGGTCTGTAAAGCTGTAAAACCTTGGTCTTCCACACACTGATATTCTCAGTGCTTGATTTATTTCATCACATCCAGGTGACATGTCAGATCTCCCATCATCCTGATAAACATGTAACAGGCACTATCTGGCACTATAAACACATACCAGGCAGCAGACACTTTACAAAGACAGAATGGTCTGGTTGCAGAAGACTGCAAAAGAGAGAGGTAGAGAGACAAAAGTGGGCAGAACTAGTTCTGGCTTCAGGAGAAAGAAGAGAGTGCAACAATTAAGGTTGAAAGGCTAAAACAGAAGGAAGGATGGTAAAGCTTTCCAAGCTACAGCTGTTGAAGAAGTCAGAAACTCACCCACACGCCCCTGCAGACTTTGTGGCAGTTTGGTTTCACCTGCAGAACAGAACCTTTGCCCAATTTCCAGCATTTACTCATCTCAGGAAAGGACCGTGTTGTCCTGACTCAAGTAAATGATGAGCCCTTTCAGCCTTAACTACAGAATAATGAAGAATTTGTATTGGGAAACAGACTGCATGTTGAGAGGGAGAATTACATATTTACAAAGAACTCTAAACTCTCCGAGGTTTGGGGAAAGTTAGTATTTCTGCAGTTAATATCTACTATCTAATGACAAATACAGTGCAAACCTTTAGGGTATGATTAGCATTTATTGAAAGGCTATCCTATTATTATTTGTTATTCCACCGAGTCCAAAGTGCTTGTGCTGAAATTGCTGCATCAGAGGCCATTAGCTATTGCACCATGGTTAGGCTATCCAAGAGACCTGCACTAGACGTTATGGAGGGACACAAGAGACAATAGGACATGCTGTGTGTGACAAGGAGCCCAAGGCAACTCCCTCCATCTCTGGGAAGAAGTTACTCACGTTCTACAACCCAAATAAAGGGAAAGTTGGAATGATCTTCCCACTACTGCTTTTCTGGATGGAGTCAAGTCATCCCTGCCAGATCCTGCTGAGCTCAGAGACTCATAAAAATATTGAGCAAATTTGTTTGCCTTGGAGTATGTGTGTTCCTGCCAAGTAGCAATACCCTGAAGTGCTCAAACAGTCCTTCATCTCCCTCTCAAATTGTACCAACAAGGAGGTGGACTCCTGCCTGTATGCATACACAGCACATGCTTTTATGGACTGCAGCTCTGCTATGGAGCAGATTAAATATGCTTGCTTGTTAAGTCACACTGCTATTTCTGACGTCACACGTAAGACAGAACAGAAACCAGAGGGACTCTGTGGTAATTCATCTCTGCCTTCACCAAGTCTGTTCTCTTCCAACACAGAGGACTTTCTCATGGGGTAAGAGCAGGGGTCATTCTGCAGGAAAATGTTAGCACTGGAGATGGTTTCGGTGCCTTGCCCTTTCTTCAAAAGCAATCCTGCAGGATACTTTTGCTTTTTTTTCCAGTCAGGAAGGCACAAACCAAGGAGCTGCCATGTGAGAGAGAAGTCACATGCCTTTCCTGTAGCAATAAATGCTGAATGCTACACACTGTGGCTCAAAATATTAATGTGTTCACTGACTTGCTTCCTTGATGTGCAGTCTGCCTTTTTATGGGTAACATGCTCAGAGACATCAGAAAACATCTTCAGACAAATTAAACTAAAATACAGCAATTACATGCAGGAGCCGGTTGGTGAGCACTCAATCCAGTTTCTATGTCTTTGATTTTCTCAGTGACCCAATTAGCACATCATCTGAGTGAATGGACCTGGGGGGAAAAAGCATTCAGCTGATCTTGTTGTATGCCTTAAAATGCACAGACAAGCTCATGCAGGAAGAGACTCGAGCTGAGTGTTGGTGCAGACACAGTTATCATCATCCAATCCAGGGCAATCCCATAAGGCATGTACATACTGAGTTGGGTAAAGCTTTGTACAACTTCAGAGAACTCCAAGATTATAATTTATGAAGATATTTCAGTGAGCAATCAAACTGCATATACATCCTTACTTAAGCTTTGTAAGCACTGGGTCCATGAATCCCATGTATATTCCCAAAGTACAGCCAAGCCTGTAGCTCAAAAAGCAGACCATATAGCAGTCAGATCCTCGCTCTTTTAAAAGGAAAAATATCATGGAAATGCACAATTTTGTGCAGTGCAGAATTTCTGATTTTCAACCACTTCAGTCCCACCACTAGGGTTACATCTCTGAAGATCAGGTGCATGCACCTGAACAAGCACTAAGCTAGCCAAGGAGGAAGCCTCCCAACTGGAATGCTGCACTGCTCCTGGTGCCCTGGTTAGTTAGCATACTCCTACTTTATAAAGGTCTGCTGAGTAAGTGTGCAGAGCTGGAGGTACAGAACTGTGCCTCTAATTTTGTTATTAAAGAACAAGCTGCTTTTTGAAGTCACATCAGCTCTGCTGAGAAATCCCTGTAGAGATGCCCAAAAATCATTGTCCAGCATGTACTAGGCTACATGATCAATCCAACTATACCAGTCAAGCTGGTGTCAGTGACTAAGCCATTGGAGGCACTAAAACTTGATTGACTGCTGTCATACACTGTAATACCACCACAGATGACAAAACTAGTTCCAGCAAGTTTACACCAAAGTAAGGTAATAGAATCAACCCAGCACTAACTCAAATCCAGTTTTTCTTCTGAGTATTGTAATACAGTTAAAAGACACACACAGCGCTAATTTTACTGAGGTGCCCAGAATGCTTCAACCGATCATTACGCTTTATATCAGACACCTTGATCTTCACCACTACTAAAGAAAACATCAAACTTGCAAGAATGATCTCTCTGAATTACGTGCCTGAAGCACCTGCAAGCTCACCATGTTCCTTTTGCTTGAGATAGTAGGAAGAAAGGCAAAGATACTGTACAAAATAATCGTTCTTCCCTGGAGCAGAGCATATGTGGAGAATCTCTTTAGTTAGCGGCAACAGTAGGGGGGGTAGGGATTGTCTTGTTTTGTAGTTTTGTTTTGGTTACTGGTGTTTTTATAAAACAGAGTTCTCTCTTTTTAGTTTGAGCTATCTAATAATTGGGACTGCTGCAGGTTCATATACACTCAAAGTTTGATTATTTTAAAGGCCTACTAAAACCATCAGAAAACCTTAACAGTATTAATTAGTATTATATATAGTAAAGTTATTAAGAGGAATCAGCATCTTGTGGAAATCAAAATCAGGGAAAGATAGAATTAGAAAACTCTAACATTTGTGGTTTTGCATCTGAAGACAATCACAAAGAACTAGATGGCTCAGCCAGGAATGGATTTCACTCTCAAACATTCAAGAATTTCCTTTTCTTTCTAAGAGTGCAGATCATAGAATCATAGAATCACTTGAGTTGGAAGAGACCTTCAGGATCATCGAGTCCAACCACAACACACAAAACTGGTGAACAATTTGAATGTGATCATATAGGTAGAGATCAGACTGCAATTTTTGAGCAAGAATGATGAATTCAGGCTTAAATGCAACTTTCCCAGCATTTTCCAATACAAAATTAAGTGGAAAGATGAACTTGAGCTTAACTACACTGCCAAAAAGTTGAGTATTTGAAAGTAAAGGGAAAAAGAAAGAACTGCTCATATATTCAGAAAACATTAATACCTTTTCTTTTTGGTCTGTAGGTTACTGGAGCCCCACAATGTGTTTCTTGTTAAGCCCAGATACATAAGAGACATATGTATTATATGTATTCTGTATTACAGTTCCATAAACTTAAAAGACTTCAGGATTTGCTGTTTTCCATGTCTGTCTGTCTGTAGTGTGCCTATGAGGTACTTTGCAAGTCTTCCTCACTACCTTCTTTGTAACTGGCAGCATAGTACTACCTTAGTAGTAGCTTTACACCAGTAGCTTTATCTTCACAGAAGCACAGAAGCCAGAATGCTTTCAACAGTATCTGTACCATTACAAAACTCACATAATAAAACCAACTTTCAGCAATTGCCACTAAGTGTCAGAGCCCATTCTCAGCAACATATAGGCAACACCTCTTTAATTAGCGTTGTCAAAATAGCACTAGCAGCAACTATGTATTTTCAAAGGGCACCTGTCCTTCTACCCAAGCATGCACCATGCATGACATGGCAACCACTGGTAACTCCTATTGATGTCTGAGGGACAGTTCAGGTAACTTTAAAAACAGATTCAGACCAGATCCCCTCTGAACCTCTTCCTAGTTTACCAAATGTGTGTATTTCCACTCTTCGGCTGCAGAAAACACCAACAGAGTTGGTGGGCAGCTGTACCATGGGTCCACTGTGCTAGTTTACACCACTCAAGTACATTACCCATAATATTTATAGCCCAGCAGGGCTGATCCCTCTGATCTGATGCGCCTGACTATTTTTTAGGTATAAAGCCAGACAGACCCAGCAAGTCCTTGAATATTTCTTTTTCATAACTTGCTTCCTACTTTCATATCTTGCTTCCTACTTTCTATTTCTGCTGCACTGCAGAAATAATGTCTGATACAGACAGATTATGAAGTATTAACGTATAAACTAGTCAGAGAGATGAAACATAATACTACACCATTATATGACACTAAGCTTCAACAGAATCTACATTCTATTTATGAATTTAGATCATATTCAGAGAATTCTGAATAACCACTACTGTTGATGTTACATTAAGAGTGTCAGAGAGAATAAAATTCAGAGAGAGTATAGTAATAAATGCAGCTACAAAAGTGTAAACTGTAAATTAAGAAACTACAAGCACAATAAACATGCTTCTCATTGGGAAACAAAAGAAAACACATAGAGTAACACACAAATGTTTGAGTGAGTTTAGCTTTGCAGTGCATTACTCGGCACATGCGAATTCTCTGAAAACCTGAAGTAACATTACTTCTTACATATGAAAAAAACAAGGAACCCCCATCTGCACAAACAAGATACAACTGTGTGAGACATGGGATCTCACAAAGAGCTTTTCAACCCCATTCACTGCTGTCACTATCTTAATACATTGCAAACAATTTTGGACAGAGAGAAAAGACAGAAAATGTGATAGGCAAAATGAAACTGATGTGGAGGACACAACAGGAAGAGACTAACAAAATCCAGAATAAATACAATCAACAACATAAGCAAACAAACACAAAGTAAAATGCAGTGATGGGAAGCTGAGAGAGGTCTCTGTTCTGGACATTAGCTCATTTATGCTTGTGAGGGTTTGTGAAGCTCCCATTGCTCATTCTTATTTCCACTACGGGAAATGTGTGATAATGAATCCCATCTTTTTTTTTTTTTGTATGCTTTCCTGAATGTTTATTCACTATAACATACAGTCAATGACATTTGAAACCCACTGATTCAGACCATTAACTTCTCCAAAATCATGATCATTGACAACAAAGAAGTCTCAACAGCTATGGATTATTCCTCTGCACTTGTATTTCACTGAAATGCTGTAAAGAAGCCATTCAATATTAGCAGCCACAGTCAGGGGTTAACTCCTGCTCAGCTTCTACCTTGCTGATTTAATTTCTTCTCATAGCAAGTAGCCCTCCTGTATTTGGCTGCTATTTCTATCCAGACTTGTGGTCTGTGCTAGTGTCCTACCACCTACTATTTTAACTTATCAAAAGGACAATGCATCACTTCCCAGCACAGATAAGTTTGTTCTTCCCAAGTTTGGGAAAATGTTTAGTTCTCAAGGCATTTTGGTTTGCTTTTCTTGGTAAGCAAAATAATTTTGGGTTTTTTTTCTCTTAGATTGAAGGAAAGATGGAACAAGATTCTATTTCACCGAAACATAAATTACCAGCAGATTCTATCTTTCAATACAGAAAAAGGGCAGGACACAGCAGTCCACAGAAATTAAATAATACAATCCTGTTACATAATATTCAGCTCTGTGGCATGAAACCATAAGCCTACAGAAAATCATAGAATCAGAGTGCTTTGGGTTGGAAGGGACCTCAAAGAGCATCTAGTTCCAACCCCCCTGCCACGGGCAGGGACACACTTCATTAGATCAGGTTTCCCTAAATCTCATCCAACCTGGCTTTAAATGGCTTATACATGTCTTATACACATCTTATACACATTGGAATTTACCTTCTTATTACTTAAAAGCATTTTCTTTCTCATAATGGTTATTTGGGGAAGAGATAAACCTGTGGCAGGCACTGAAACACAGGAAAGACAGGAGCTAATTTCTTTACAAAGCTGAGGAAATATCCACATAACCACACACCATCTGTACTTTTGGCTTTTTATTCTCCTGCCGCACTGCGTACTGCTTAAGTGTGTGTGTTTTTATCTTGTGAGCTGGCTTGGCTCCCTTGCTGTGCAAGAAATATCCTGAGATAGAACTGAGCTCAAGCACGTCTGTAGACATGCCCTGTACCAGGGCCACTGGGGCATCTCCATCTCTAAGGTAACAGAGTTTCTTACCCCAAATACGAAGATCTCAGCTCTGACATAGCCAGACCACAGGTGATCTACCACCTATGGCACCACAGAAATACAACAGCCTGTGAATTTCATGGGGCTCAGCTTTGCAGCACTTTCCAACTCCTAAGGGGAGGTCCTCTTCCTAGGACCAAGACACAACTCAATGAGAGCAAAAGGGCTGTGTTTTCATTCTGACTTAGAATGTCTCACAGAGGTCTCCAGAACTAGTTCAGCGAACTGCTGTAGCAAACACAGAGGACAGCAGTCAGTCCATTGGTTGTAAAACATATTCTGTATTCTCTTTTTAAGTTGGTTATTCATTTCAATACGTTCTCAACCCAGGTTAGCAACAGCTTTCAAGGCTCAAAAAGAATTGGAAAGCGAGAATTTTCACTGGGATGACCTTGTGCAGCTTTACAACTGATGGCACTGAACAAATGATCCCTTATCCCATAACTTTGGTACCACTGAAAACGATTTGTGACTCGAGTATGTCCTGTATAGATGTGCTGAAAGGAAGCAGAAACATATGGGAAAGACTTTTTTGCAGGAAGCAGCTTTATCACTTTTCTATCTATTGCAATTACTTTGCTACAAAAGGGCAGGGAAAAGTACTTTTCCCTTTTGAGGCATTTAAATCCTTTGTTGTAAAGCACATTGAGTACTCTTTGTGACATCACCACATTTTCAAACTCAAATTGTCTGTCCTCTG
Organism: Heliornis fulica; assembly: GCA_013399135.1. Taxonomy (NCBI): domain Eukaryota; kingdom Metazoa; phylum Chordata; class Aves; order Gruiformes; family Heliornithidae; genus Heliornis; species Heliornis fulica. The sequence continues at coordinate 530,966 of VXBZ01012761.1, read as the reverse complement.
ACCTCTTCTGTAAACTGGAGAAAAAAGTATTGATTTTTATATTGTTCAGCAGAGAAGTAAATATAAGAAAGATGCTTTCATTCTAATTTTAATAATATTCTTCATCTAACAGTTATGCAGCACCAGTCATAGAAGAAGTCTTTATTTCTAAGTGAGCTATACGTTTTTGGAGAGAATAAGTGTCTATAGAAAATTTCTCAGAAGCAGGGCCAGTGAAAAATAATAAATAATCCTTGAAACCATGACCACAATATTTTTTTTTCCCTGTAAAGATTACAATGAAATGATTACTTGCCTTCATATTAACAAAGTGCTGACAGCACTTATTAAAAAATAGCAGTGACTATTGTGGTCTAAATGCAGACATATTAAAGAATATTCAGAGCTACAGTAACTTCTCTATCTCTGCTGATGCTTGAAGAACAGCGACCTACATTTTCCAGCCCAAATCCAGGCTTCCAAACCCACATGTAGGCACCTACACAGTTTCAGACTAATTTTAGGTGGCCACCAAGCTGAAAATATTTAGCCAATACATATTGTGCTAATTTTCTGTCTAGAATGATAGTTGTAATGGCTCTGGGATTATGCCTAACACAATAGCTGTAGTGATGCATGTTCACTACAAATATAGAAGGGGAAAACCCCGCACATCCAAACCTACCTTCAACAGTTATTAAGCCATCAATCTAGTTATTATCTCAGAACATATCTGTTCTCCTCCTTCCCCTTTTCTTTTTCCCGTATAACTACCCCAAAGCTCCTATGTCAGCCATGGTAGGTGTCAAAAGGGCTAATGTAAACCAGGGTGACTATTAGTATCTCCTTCTAACCCCAATGAGAATGGTGCAAATCATGGATTGATAGTGAGGTCCCTTCCTTGCTTGTCTCTCTCCTTGACTGAACACTTCGCACATATTTAATTGCTTACTTTATGCAACCATCCACTCAAGAGTTTTGACAGAAAAGAACAGATAATGACACTGTGATCTGCCCAATACAAAAAAGAATTCAGACAGGGCATCACACAGAGTTGGGAAAAGCCACTCTCCAAAGAGGTAATAGTTCTTAATACAGCATTACTCATAGCTGCGTGGAGAAACAGGAGAACCAGATAAACTATAGCTACCAAAAAGTAAGCATGACTCAATCCAAATGACTCACGGTTGTGACTAACCTGTTTAATAGCTCTCTTCTTAAAAAGTCAGCCTTTAAATCATTTCTGCCTGTTCTTTCTCAATTGCCTTGCTGTAATTGAAAAATGATTACTAAAGCACAATCATGCAGTAGATACAAGCGAATCAGAGGGATATACGAATGTATCTTGAAGCTTTAAATAAAACATAGAGAAACTAAGTGTTAGGAAAATGTATTTGTCTAGAGTCTAGCAGATTGTTTTAGTCAAACATAAGGCAAACACAACTAATGCCAGACTGCAGGGATAGAGGGTTGAGTCATCCTGCTATCAGGTGCCTCCACCCTGCCTGCAGGTGCTCTACAGCTCATTGCTCAATCCCATTATGATTTTGCACAGTGAATTTCAAGAAGAATAAAAAAGTAGCTGAGTCCTTTCTTAGAAGCCAACACAGCTAAGGTGAAGAACAACAATGTTTTTATAGAGAGATTGAGGAACTGTCTGGGAATTTTTATTTTTTTGTTTTTAAATCAATTGGGATATTAAATCTGTTAAAAAGGAGGAAACTTTAGGTTTCATTCATTATTAGCCCACTCTTCAAAACAGGGTAAATGCAACCCCACTTTTTAAAAACATTTATAGACCATAAATAATGTTTGGACCTGTGATATAGAGTAGGCAAATTGTTTTTACAAATAGTCATACGCCAAAGTCAAACAGCAAGTAGGCAGGAGACAGTGAACTGAATTGAACCTATTCTCCAAGTGCATCACCAAAGAAAGCTTTTTAATTTCAACTCTTACCACAAAGTCTTCTGTCACTCTGCAGAAAATGATGTTCATATCCAGCCAATGCAGCCAGCACTAACTTAAAAGGCTGTGAAATCAACTGAAGAGACGTACTGAAATTGTCCCTTATATGGTGTTGTAATTCATCTGCTCTTCTACTCTATCATTTGGTGAATCTATACAGGTATGACATTTCAAAATTACACTTACTTACACCTAAAACTACACTTACAATAAATCATCTGTGTAACATTTCTCAAGAGTCTCTAAGTGGGTTTATCTGACCTTGCCACTAATGGGAAAGAGGATTAATGTGCTTTCTCACTCTTTATTACCCTCCCCTTGACTGTAGAAAATCCAGTTGCTTTCCCCAAGCAGTTGCTATAGGCCTTGATCTGAATTCCTACTTACAGTCTTAGGTGGGAGAAGCATAAGAATGGGAAAGGCCTGTGCTGTCACTTGGGGAGACCACTGACATACTGTAGGGACCATTTGGTCCCAACAGGTCCCAACTGCTGTAGACCAGCCAAACATCTCTCTCTGCTATCTGGGAGAACATTTCCAGGTAATTTCTGGGAAAATGTTTACTTATGCGTGCTGATGAACTCCTGAGTTCCTCTGTTCTCAGCATCCTCCTTTCTTCCTTGTACACTGGACATTTTTCAATAAATCTGAAACTGTTTCATACTCAAAAGTATGATAAAGTGATTGCAATTAATGCAGCAGTCATTGTGATAAACCCTATAAACCTTCAGGAATCTCATTTTATGCATCAAAGCTGCAGAGGCTCTGTAAATAACAACTATGCCAAAGCACACATATTCCATCTCTCACCCAAACACCCTTTGGCTTACAGCAAAATAAGAATATTTCTTCCATTTATTTTAGGAGGTGGTCATTTAATTTTCTGGGAAAAATTACATTATGCAAAAACTACATTATGCAATCCCTCATTTAATTAATATTTTGTTTGTTGGCAGAAGCCTGTTCTCATTTTCAAAATCCATTATGAATGTAGGGAATGATGCCCATGAAAAGGGTGAGTCATAACACTGCTGCAACTCGAAATAAATAATCAACATTTTTCATAATGGCCTCTGATCCCTGCAAAAAATAACTTTCCGGTTTAGTAGGAAAACTTTGAGAAACAGTAAAGCTGGAAAGACATATCTCAGATTTAGTCTTGAAAAATAGTGAAACTTCCCCATGTTGTTTACTCTGTAGCCTTTACAGCATGAAATACATATCAGCAGCAGTCTGTTCACATGGCAATACAAAGCACACAAGCAGAATAACATCCAGACATATAACCTTCTCATGGCAGTGAAACCACTTGTGAATCTTTACATACATATATATATACATACAAGAGAATTAGTAAGAATTTCAGAGAGATAGTGGGGAATTCCTGCAGATCTAAACTATCTGGACAGGCTTTTTTTTCACCTGTCTGTAATGTAAGAGTCTGCAATACCTGGAAATGAAAAGTCACAGTAGCTACCCTTGAGCTTCTCAATCTCTCCACATAGTGAGGCACACGGGACTTCATCAGTCACAGTCCAGTTTCCCTCCTCCAGAAGCATGGGCCCAAGATGTGCATAATAACCAAAGCATGCAGCAACCATCTTCTCCAACCTCATGTATTTTCCTGGAAAGCTACCAAGTTGTTAGCATGTTAGATGGGAGACTCCTCACTGTGGAGCTCCTTAGGAGATGAGCAGCTAGATTAGCCTCATGCTACGGGAAGTTCTGGTTTGCTGTACAGATACAGAATCACAAGAATTGTAGGGGTTGGAAGGAACCTCGAGAGATCATCAAGTCCAACCCCCCCTGCCAAAGCAGGTTCAGAATACCCATAAAATTACCTTGATATCTCCTATATTTTTGTTATATTCTCTTCACCTGCCTCAGCTCCATCTTGCAAAGCTGCTGGTCTCCTCAGGCTCTCAGGAGGACAATAAGTTGTTACTTAAGGTGTGTCTAAAGCAATGAAACATTTTAAGGCAATAACTTCAAAACTTCTCACACATAAGCAGACCCCCTTGTTCTTCCATAAGTCACAAGGATGCAAGTGGCATGTTTCCTTCCAACTTGGGACCATTGCCATTATGGTGAAGCATGGTTATGGCATTAATGCAAGAAGCACCATTATTTGGTGCACAGCAGCAACCTAAGGCATGAAACATCCCAATAATCTTACAAATCACATCATTCCTGTAACTCAAAGCATCATGCAGCCATCTGGGTTTCTAAATATGTCCCCACAGTGCACAGTTTTCAGAATATAATTTCTGCTATTGCTTAGGTCAACAGGACATATTCCTCAGTGAGAAGTAGTCACCCAATTGCAAGACTAAAAACAGACAGACAATTTTGAGAATATGAAAACCCATCATTAATCCAGTAAAACATTCTTGTTAATTTGTTTCAGTACACGCATAGGCAACATCTACACAACAAAGTACCTTCCTACTACCACTCACACAAATCAGAAATCTATCAGCACCATTTGAATGGACCTTTGCATTATTTATTTTGAGATGGTTTTAACATTATTTTGTTAAATCCCTAGACATTGAATATGAGCTTGAATATTCTTTTCCAATTGCTATTCAAAGAACGATAAAATCTGAAAAGATCTGGAGCTACAAACAAAGAGATGAAAAAGCGTTGTTGCTTCCTTAAATATCAGTCTCAGAATTGAGTGGGACAAAAACGTTAGTGCCTGGCAGGGCTGTGCTGATGCTTTTGAGTTTACTGACACTATCAGCAACCTGCTAAAGCCCCTTGTTCCACCCATCCGTGTATGCTAAAAAGCCTTTGGCTTGTTGGATCAAAACCTGATTCAGGGAAGGTTAAAAAAGGTAGAAATGGAACAGCACTTACACCCAAAAAAATAAAAGTTAATGCATCGTTGAGGGTGAGGAGAAATAAAACCTGATAAAGGAGTGAAAAGAGTAGAAGTATCTCATTTCATGGCTTTCAAGAATGCTGACAAAATCTGATTTGTTCAAGTGGGTTGTGAAAGTGCACTGAAAGAAAACAGAGGAGGGGGAATCAGTCTCAGGTTGAACTTGAAAAGGACAGAGCACTGAAAAGACTGAATCTCAGTAAGGTTTCTGTAAGTACAAAAAGAATTCGTTATAAAAAATAGAAGACAAGGCACTGATAAGACCCAAGTTTTAATTTATCATTCCTATAGACACACACAAATCCTCCCTTTTGTTTTTAAAAAAAAAAATACCAAAAACAGACCCTGCAAACCAAAGTGTTTAGATGAGCCATCTTGTGACTATTCTTAAAGTGCATTGTAAAGACACTGTCACACTCAATATCTTTTCCAGCTGTACCAAAAAATAGGCTGTATGATCTCTGAAAATTTGCAAATCTAATTAATCCATGGCAGAGGTTTGGGTTTGCTTGCTTTATTTTGCATTCCAAAAAAAAAAAAAATCCTTTTCATTGTATTAATGCTTGGAAACGTGCATGACCATCAAAAGCTCTCAGTAATTCTAGCCATGGAATCAAGTCCCATAACTGCTCTTGAACCTTGGCACCGCCGACAGTTAGGATTCAATGTTTAGGAAATACATAATAGATAGACAGTAACATATGCAAACAGGAAAAGACAATCTGTATTTCTCCTTTGTTCATATATTCATTAAACTGGATTTCTGCATGTGCAAATGATTATTTGGTTGCATTAGAATGTGTGCAATACTTATTTGCATTACATCATGACAAAATAAATGCAAATAATATGGGAAACAGGCATTTTTCATATGGCTTATTTTAATCTTCTGGGAGTTTGCTAATGCTCTGGGGTTTGGAATATTCACAGTTTATAACTTAACCTCTGTGAGCTTGGAACAATTAGAAATAATTACAGAAGTGACTGATAAGAACTTGGATTAAAATTAAAACTAGAATTACCTTAAAATTAAAAAGAAATGTTTTGGACCCATTTTCCTTTCTAGATGAGATAAAAGCTAGTTTGACTGTAAAAAAAAACTAATCTATCAAAAGACATGTATGAATCTTTTTTCTTATACAGCTACTTCAGAAGAGTATACTATTTATATCAGCCAGATTTACATTTTAATTCATTCTCTCCTAATTCGCAGATGTTGTGGACATGGGCTTTCACTCTAAAACAGAAGCAGACATTCTGACATGTTCCATATTTGGAGACATTCATATCTGCAAAGATACAGGCTAAACAGATAGGACAGATGGGCAGATGAAACTGGAGGACAGAAATAAATTAGAGCTTGGTGTTACCTGAGTATATTTGGAAGCTGGTATGATTTCCACAGCACAGCATAAAGGAGTCATTTTCTCTAGTTAGCATACTCCCATCCAGCTTCATTAAAATAACTCTTTTAACACCCTTTATGGATTTCTTTCTTTCTTTACAAATGTTTGATTCCTGTCAAATGCTAATGTATGAAATCTCAATGTGCTCAGCTAAGTCATACAGTGCCTGGGAGCAGCCCTTGTATGGATTTCTAGGACTAAACTAAAACCACACTTGTTCAGAACTCTGCCAGTTAGTCATCAGTGACAAACTGAAAGAAGTGAAAAGTACCAACACAGTACCCATTTTTATCCTAAATAAAACATTTCTATTTGCAGATTTTGAAAGAAAGAAACCTGAAAATTAAACAGTCCCATAAAAAAAAATGTAAGGGAAGTGAGGCTTACCCTCTCCCTATTCTTTTTTTCCTCAGTCTCTCAACCTCCTTCCATTCCCATAATAGTGAACAAATGGTACCAGGACTTACAGCTCAGTGTGCCTGTCCTGGACTGTTCCCACAAACTTTGACTGTTCATCTCCAGACAGTTTGTCCCAAACTGTGGCCTCCAGCGAATTGATGTCTCCTGATCTCTCCTGTTAAACTGTTCCAGTTTGTACCACAACTCAATGCGAGGGATGACTATGACTCTGGATGCATCTCTCAGTTTAGTAACACCCAATTGTCCCTGTGAATCCCATTCCCCAAACTTAAACATTACAGAAATGTGTCAATCCACTGAGAGAAGGAAAATTAATTGGAAAGTTAGGGACTAAACACTTCATCAAAAGTGATCCACATAACACTGCCCTTTTTAGTCAGCATATTTACAAGGCACTAAAAAGCACTGACTAAAATATATGTTGCTGAGGAGAAACACAGCCAAGTCAGCCTCTGGCTGCAGATGACCTGAAATCAATTGAAATATCCTAGCACAAAATACATCTCACTTGGAACGTAATGCCAGCCAACACAAGAGTGGTTCAGATGCTCATTGCCATTCCTGCTTCCTGAATGCATCCTCACATATGACCATGTTCAATGAATCTGCCCATGGCTTCTGATGAGGGAGGCCACCCCCTGGGCTCTTGCACTGGTTTCACCACCCAATGAAACAAGTGGATCATTTTCTAGAGAAGGAGGCAAAGACGTGTCAACCTTTTTCCACAGCAGCTTTGTCAGACAAAATTAAAAGTCCATTTCCATTCACTAGAGATGCTACAAGGCAGGCAATGTCCTCACTCAGCAGGCTGCTAAACAGGCATTTAGACAGTATTTTGCAGAGAACTCCTAGATTATACATACTTTGTCATCTGAGCTAGCTAAAAATCTTTTCTTTAGAGTTGTGTGACATAGAGAGAAGTAATAAGCGCAACTTAAAAGTGCAATTGCATTGCTTCCAGTCAGTTCATGGCACGGGCAAAAAAAAAGGACTGTCACAAAAATTAGCATGCATATAGATACATGCAGTTTTAGTTTCTAATATTCACCATTAAAGGCATCAGAGAGTTAAAATTGGCACCATAACTCAGATATTTTAGTGGCATTGAGTTCAATATTATTAGCACTTGCAATAACTTTCAGGACCAAAATTTTATAAGCATTTATAAAGGTGACATTTTATAAGCAATGGTATTAGTTAGAATACTAGTGGTGCTGAGTTGCACCAAAGAGAACAGTGTGCATAAAGCTGTTTTAAGATCAAATGCAGCATGTAGTCACAAACAAAAACAGAAGGGCCATAAAGTGATAACCAACTCAAGATAGAAGTTTAGTTTTGACTGACACACATCAGAGGTGTGGGTTAATGAATTATTCACAGTGAATTAAATAAATGAGATGTTCTCCCTGCCTGGTGTACTGTAGGCATCTTTCCTTTTTATTTCACATCAGATGGATGAATCACATGTGTCTTGATCTTTCCTCATGGAAAACATTGACTCATCTTCCCAGCCACTACTAAAAACTTCAGCATAATGCTCATAAGCAACAAGCACAGGGTAACATAAAAATCATTTGCTTATCAACAGTTATAAATATTTTTAACTGAATATCTGTTTAAAAAGGTGAAAACAGAAGCAATATGCTCTGAAGCCATTTAATGTTACAGCAAGCTATGCTCGAAACACCACCTCAGCAGGACATGACAGGGGTGATAAGATCTGTCACTGAGTCTTGCATGGCCTCAAACCACCTCAGGCCAACTGACACTGTGTTCAGGTGCCCAAAGCTGTACAGGTCTTTGCATACAACGATTATATCCAATATAACTAGAGCAGAATTGCTGTTAAGCCACTTGGCTCTAATGTGCCCAGCATACTCCAGCCTACTCGATGCTGCAATGCAGACTTGTTTTGCCCATCTACATGTTCTCTAAGAAATTGATCTAGCTAATTTATGGCCACTACACTGTCAGAGCATCATAAACTACTTTCTCAAGTCCTAGTGATGGGCTCCATCAATTTTATTAAAACACAAATTTCGCAGAAGATTTTTGATCTGTTATTTTGATAGAACGACTAATGCTTGGACAGATAATTATTCAGCAGTATTTCCTGCTAGGATACAAAATATATTCTAATCCAAATTACATAAAGCCTCTGTGCAAGCTAATGATATATTATTCCCTGTGATACCTTTATGTACAATAAACAGTCCCAGAGTCCCTAAATTATTCAGCATGATGTGCTTCAGAAGCAGAATGTGTTCATATTTCTTTAGATGAACTGTACCTGGAAGCCAAGTTGTTCTATTTAACCCATTTCCCAGCCAAGCAGGGCTCATTTGCTTAATTTTAAGCAAAATAAATGTATCTATTTCTTTGGTTTTCACCTTCATATTTTAAAGTAATCTAAGAGGTCTGACTCACCCTATTTTACCTCAAGTTCAAGCCTCGTAAATAAGTACATCACAAAAGCTTAGGAGCTATGACAGCTGACAAAAAGCCCTGTGTAGTTGAAGATAAAGACCAGAGAGACAAATTAGTTCAGTGCTGAAGTAAATCGTCCAGGGAAGTTACTCCATCTCCATCTCTAGTGGAGAGATCAGGTTAGACAAATATCTTTAAGGAATGCTTTAAGTGGAGTTTGCGTTGCCTTTGGGCAGAAGTATGGATTATAAGACCTCCTGAGGTTTCTTTCAGACCTGTGTGTCAATGCATATAGCAGCATTAATCACTGCCTGTCTTTGGAATGGCCTTCATGGCCTTGCAACTCTCAGAATGACACTCCACAACTGCAGCTACTATAGCAACATCACAGAGCTACTTCACCTTCTTCTACGGGGGAAAATGAAGACATTCAGTAGTTCTAAGACTTCCTATAACACGTGCATTTTTTCCTTCGGCTGACTGTATCTTAGCAGATAAGACAAAGCATTTTAAAGGATTTCTAGTTGGACAGCAAAACCTTCATAAATCATTGGACAAGAAGTAAAAAGCAATGTAGTTCCAGGGTTCAATGAGCTGAGAGTTTGAGAGCGACCTGAAGGGAAAAAGGACCAGGAAGGGAAGGCCTTTTGCCCCTGTAGCTTCCTGGTACTGCCCCAAAGCTCTCTGTGCAAAAACCTGGGGAAAATACAGCTTTACCCATTCAAGGTACTAAATCTTTGGGGTTTGGGTTTTTTCCTATTCCTTTCTACTTCGGTGCACTTACACTTCTCCAAACCCTGTCATCTTTAAAAACAGCTACTGCAAACTAAAATCATGCTTTCCATTTTAAAGTTTCCAGAATAGGAGCTAAAGAATGGTAACAACAACATGAAAACTGGGCATACGTTTTTATTCCTTCCTCGCTGCCCAGCAGCTCCAGACAAGACACAGATTTTCAATTTCTTCTTTGGCATCCACAGCAGACCTGTTTCAGGAACACACGGTTCTGCACAAGCAAGAAACCCAGACATACAGACAGTGTCTTCATAGAGCAGTCTGACAGAAACTGGTACTGTCATCCTGTGGGTTTTGGGGAAAAAATGGGAAAGTTTTTAACTAAAATAATTATTTCTTACCCTGAAACTACCTAAAACATGGTCTGAAGTGTAACAGACAAACTGCAGGAGAGTTTAGATTTTCTTTTTTTCATCATACACCTCAAAGTAAACGACAGATGATAAAGCAGAAATATAGCCTGATACACTGAGAGAAGTAACCAGAGAGCAATTCAGAGAAAATTAAACAAGTCTGTACTTACATTTTATTCTTTTGGCTTTAAAGTGAGCACCTGGTTGAAACATTATGAACTGTCATAACAGAACAGTAGCCTATATTTCCTTTGCATTATTAGATTTTTGTTTCTGTTTTTAAGGGTTGATTAGTCCCAAATGTTGAAGGAAGAACAGCACATACTGCATTAAGGAAATTGTTGCCATGCTTCACAGTGAGAGATGGAGGTCAAAGCAGCAGCTCCTTTGTCAAAGTAATAGATGCAAAATCTATTGTGGTTTATATTTTTCATTAACATTAATATTATAAGTACTTTCTTAGTGTAAAAACAATCAATACTCAGGTCCATACCAAGAATTTCAAAGCTTTCTAAAACTTCATGGGAATTTCCCCTCCCCTCTTCCCCCCAGTAAATTTGCTTGCCAAGTTTCATCCGTAATCAGTACCACATCTAGACAGTCACTATTGCTATAAATATAATAAAAGATAAAAATGGTTTGATGGTATTTTTGGCCTTTTTTACATGAGAAACTTTATTACTAAAATGTACTATGATTAAATTCCTCTACTTATTTTTTAAAGGCACTAATTAAACCTAAGATCGCTACTACTAATGTTCAAAATTCTGGTAAATGTTCAGGAATATTTTTGTTGACAGTGGACAGCTTGGTTCTCAGCAATACTTAAGATACCTCACATCTGAAGAAACACATACAAAGTAGAATATATACTGTTGTAAAGGAATAAAGATGACATTCAAACAGATACTAGTATAAAGCAAGTCTTTCAACAACAGGGAATAAAATAGCTAAAAGCAGAATGCCAAATGAAGAACACAATGCAAGTTCTTATGAATCTGCCAGAAAATGATCAAAATTGCTTCACTATTCTGGAACTTCACCACAGTATCTTTCACACCCTACCAAATTAAGAGAAATAAAATTCCTTTTTATATATGCATACACAGAGATATATAAATATGTTTCTCACATATATATATATATATACTCTCTGCTTTTTGATGTTTATGTTCTAACCCCATTGATGAAACAGAAGTTCAGAGTTCTGCTCTGCTTAGTTATTACCTAACCTTTCATTAAAAGCCATTGTGATCACTAGGAGGACCCATGCTACATTACTCCAGTTGGAATAAACCACATTTCTTACTGAGTTTTGCATGACTAGAGCAAGTAACAGACTTCAGAAGTGAAAATTATGCAAGTGCTGAATACCTTTAGCATGGTATGAAATATTCGTAGCTGATAAGTAAGCTAGATGTTCATAACTATTGATCTATTGAGATTTTGGCTCTTAAATACCTATGTAATTTTCTACAGTAGTGCTTGGAAAACACTGAAAGAAATTTCTTGTAGAATTTGTCAACATGAACACCAGAGCCCTAAATCATCCTGAGAATGGACATAGACCCACATCACCACAGTGCTATGCTGCAGACTAAATTGTAGCACCACCATTATTCCTAATGGAAATGTCAAGGGCTCTGTAGGTAGGTCATCTCACTGCCCAGGCCAGCTCATTGCTCAGCTTGCCTTTGGAAGGGTTCACAGCACTTCACTGCTGTTGTAAAGCATGGCAAAACTTTCTTTAAATACAGCATGTGCTGTTCTCTTCTTCATTCAGCATTTGGGACTAATCAGTTCTTACTAACAGAAAAAAATGTGATAACATAAATGAAACATAACCTCACAATTGACAACATCTGGCAGGCCATCATGTTCTCAATAAAAAAGGGTCATTTTAATGGAGCATTTGAAATGCAGCAAGGGTTTTTTTGTTATGATATGGTGTTGTATTTGTTGGGTTTTTTCCTATTATCTTCAATTTAAAAAGAAGTATTGACATCTTGAGACCATTGCATTATGCTGTCTGGCTGTCCTAATACAATCTACTTTTCATCAGTTCTGGGTGATAGTCTTGCATATCCCCCTGATGCAAGAGCCTGTTAATGGGCATATTTGTTCTAGAGACCTTGAAATGTAGTACTAGAAATAAATCACTTCTGTAGAAAATAAAATTCAGTACTATATTTAAAGTGTGAAAACATTTCAAAAAGCATTTCATTTTCCATTACCAGTAACTTGAAAAAAGTAAATTTTTTGTGCCTTAAGTGGAAGCCAGATTGGTGACTGTCACACAACTACAGTCCCAATGAAATTCTTCTGAGCACAAAAAATAAGCACACTAGAAACCAAATCTCTCTGCTAAACAAACTTAACCTTACATAGCTGCTTGAGAAATGTCTTCCCTGCAGTTTCTGGAAATTGGCATTTTCTGAATTTGACTTTTACATATTCACATTCGGGACCTTAATAGGTTTCATTTTTTATATAAACACAGACATGTCGGAGAACACATGCAATATGTTTATACCAATTATAGTAGCATTTTTTGGTAAACAGTTTGTATTCCATTTGGTCTTTGTGCAAAAGTACCACCTACAGATAGAACTTCCTACAGCAGTATTGTGGTTTAACCCCAATTGGTAACTAAGCACCTCACAGACACTCACATCTCTTCCCCAAAGTGATGAGGGGGAGAATGGGAAAAAAACTCATGGGTTGAGATAAAGACAGTTCATAATAAATATAATCAAGTGATGTACAAGTGCAATTTTCACCATGTTTGGGATAAAACCCCCAACAGCCAGTCTGTTTCTGAACAGTAATTCCAGCTCTCAGCTCACTTCTCCCTTATATGCACAGCACGATGCTCCGCGGCAGGGAATGTCCCTTTGGGCCAGCCTGGGTCAGCTGTCCTGGCCCTGCTCTCCCAGCTCCTGTGCACCTGGCGGGGCGTGGGGAGCTGGAAAGCCCTTTACTTAGTGTAGGCATTACATCTACCCAGCAGCAACTAAAGACATCAGTGTCTTAACAACATTCTTCTCAAACCAGATTCAAACCACAGCACTATACCAGCTACTAGAAAAAATAAATAAATAAATAAAATTACTCTGTCAAGACAAAAACAGGAGAAGCACTTGGAACCTTGTGTCTCCATGGAAAAGACAGACCCACTCCATCACTGCCACTCTCGATTTTTCCATTAGTGCTCTGCACAGATTACTGTATTCATGTGAGAAATACACCTAGCAAGGCACTGATGTGTTTAAAAAACAATAGAAAAGGAAAAAATGGGTTATTGTTCAGTTCCAGCACTTGGGTTTCTCAGTATCATTCTCCCATGCCCTGACATTATTTTAGAAACAAGTTTTACCAAAACTAGAAATCATGCATTTTCCAAAGACAAGCCAGAACAATATGTGCACAGGTGTACTTTTCTTCCCTTATCTTATATTTATTACATATATATTTCAAGTCCTCAGATATTTTTTTTATTTCATCCAAATACTGAAGAATCAATTTATAGGTTGTTAATTTTATGGCTAATTAAATTGGGATTCAGCCAACTTGTATCTGTTTAAGATCAAGAAAGAGTGAGATTTAAAGCAAACTTTGCCTATAAAAAACTCTCACCAATTACCAAGGCAGTACTGGGAAACGGTCCAAGGAAAGAAGACTAGAGAAGAGGTACTTCTCTAAGAGGAGTAAGTAAGAGGAAATTAGTCATAAGCCTGTAATTCTACTTGCCTAATTTTCAAATAAAGCAGTCAAATAGAAGCAACAACTGAATTCATATACACACACAATATTCTGTACCCTAAAGTTACTCTCAAGGATTTTTTTTCCATCTCAGTGATTTGGCAAACAGTGTAATCTGGACTTTCTCTGAAGAAGTCAGCTCTGACCTTGCTCACTGTAAGAATCACCATGTAAATGGCCTGTCAACTATTGCCCAGCCTCTTGAAAGGCCAGCTGTTGAAAAACACAGGTTTCCCCCAAAACCTGAGCAAAAAACCACAGATCTTTCTGGTATCAGGTGTCCAGCCTGTTACCCAAAGTTGGAAAATAAATTAATGAGCTGCAGAATTGGGAACCGGAGTTGCGGGACATTGTTGTGAGCAACAGCAGGTGGCTGGTGTCCTTGCTTTACACCAGTTTTTCAGTTGATGTGCACCTGAAGCTGGCTGAAGCAAAAATATGATAACAAAAATATGATAATTGCCTTATTATTAAGACATTAAGCTAAATCTTAATGTCTTAATACATTCCACACAAAATATTGAAGTATACCTAGAATGTGTTAAAGCATTCTGATTTTTGCTGTATGGGAAATATACAAAGTCACCTTTGTTTCTTCTTTCTTCTGAGAATCTTTTTTAGTTATTACCTTATTTAACATTATAGAAAAAAAGATAAACAAATAACTTCATATGATAATTTTTCCTTTAAAGAAAGGAATCCCACAAGTTTATCACAGTGTTTTGTGGAATATCTAATGGTAAGTACACAGCATTTTATATTTCTGTGAAAAGCTTCAAATTTTCAATTGCTAATCTATTTCTCATAGCCTGTTCACAGGAACTGAGTGTTGCACATTTTAGTAACACTATGCCTGTCATATAAAAAATAGTATAATCTCTGATAAAATTCAGACCCAAGTGAAAGGGCAAGTGAACTAGAATACTGCAATGAAGAAAAAAATGGAAAACTATATTAAAAGAAAAACAAAACCAAAAACTCAGTGCAAGCTTCCATTTTACTTTGCCTGGAGAGCAAAGTAATGCAGCAGCAACCTTTTCCTCTAGTCCCCTCCTTAAATTCATTAATCTTAGGAACATAAAGGCTTTGAACTAAATACATTTCTGCTAACTGTTTAGTTCTACCTTTTGGAATTGGATGAAGTTTTTCTGTCATGTGTTACCACTGGAGAACTGCAAGTGTTAGCCTATGTTATCCTCTCTCAAAGAAGAGTTCAAAATTAACTAAAGCACTTGGCTTTCCTTATAAAAGAGCGTTAGATGAAAATTCTCTGAACATTCTCTCCAATTTTTTTTTTTTTCTCCTGTGATTTCTCTTCCAAAGTAACCTTTTTTCCCCTTTAACTCTCTTTCCATTGTGGAAAAGATTAATTGCAATGAATTCCTCAAGAATTAAGCTTTTAAAGACAGGCAGACTGGAGGCAAAAATCACCGTTTCAGGTGTCCTGGCTCAAAGAAGTACATACAAGTGCCTAACCCAGATGGACAGATATTTGGAGTCATGGCACACTGACAGATATTACCCCAACCAGTGCAGCTGGAGCATCTCACTGCTTCTGCAAAGCAGGTCATGTCTGACTCTGGGTTATTGGATCCCTTTTTGCTGGCCCATCTGAAAGTGTTGACACTCTCAGTGAAATCAGCCTCTTGTTTTGGGGTTTTTTTTTATTTATTTGCAAGCTAGGATATAAGTTTCATTTCTTGTCATGAGCAATCCATAGGCCAAATTAAGATTGCATCTGTACTTTCTTCGTAAGCAAGACAGAAATACAATAATTCATAGCATATCTGAAACATTTGTGAAAATTGCTTTGGCAGAAATTCATAGAATACTGTGCATGGTATCTCCACTTAAAAATAGGTAAATTATGATTTTTTTTCCTTTTCTCTTTTACGATTCTCATACTAGTGACCATCTCCCAGCAGAAACACGCACGAGTCTCTGGGAGACCTCAGTTTCTGGAAAGCAGGAAAGAAAACCCCTCAAAGCCTTGTCTCCAAAGCTTTTATTTCCTGCATTATCCAACTAGTTCAAAATACAACAACTAGAAGTAAACCATCCTTCCTATCCCCCCACCCATTACCTTGGATCCTCCCTGATATGCAATGGTCAATCAAAAAGGACATTGATCACAGTAGAAAACATAAGTGTTGTTTGCCCCTTAGTACCTACTTATGTGGTCCATTAGTATTAATGGCATTTATGCATGTGTTTCAGCATGGCAATTATCTACCCAAGAGTCTCATTCTGTGCCAGGCTGAATTGGAACTTCATCTAACCACAATAATGTTAATGCTATTAGAAAAGATATTACAGTAAAATATGGCTCAAGCAATTAAACAAGCATTTAAGGTTTTGCTGAAAGATGAAACTATCTCCCTTACCATACAGAAGAAAAAGGTGGAAATACATTAAGGGTATTGAACTATGTCTAAATACTGAAATTTACCATAAAGAATCATAGTATAGCAAATGTCAGAACTGATCAGTGTCCAAACATGTCATCTCTCAAACTATGCAAAAGAGACAGTGGAACCACCTCACCCCTTAATGGTTAGGACACCATTCCTTCCTTGTCATCAGGAACATGTGGAACAGACTCTCTAACAAAAAGATTTTGTCCTGACTAGCAAAATTTAACACCATAAAGAACACACAAAAAAAAGAAACCCAAGACAGACATAGATGGATAAATCTATCCTGATGCTCTATGTCACAATATGAAAGGGAGAATGTAGAAGTATCCCAAAGCTTTCCCACAGTCAAAAGAAAAAACTTTAGTTAAATCTTGGATCATCTGGCTATTGAGTACCAAAAAAGCCATCTCCTCATGACAAATTAATTTTTTCCTGAACATCCTTATTTGAAGCAGAGATGGAGATGAGCCCCAGGCAATAGCCAGTGGCCAGCTCAGCTGTCTGTGCTAACCAGGTTGGTCAGCTGGAGGGAAGAGGTATTCCAGTAGCATTCTGAATGACAGTAAACAGCAGAGGCACCAAAATTGATCTCAAACATCTACCCTAAAATTTAGCAAAAATGTCAGCCTTTTCATAAAAAATATTTATCTAGTTGTGGATACTGCATATCTAGCAGCATTCACTTTAAGATAAACATGGTTATCTCAGTCTGATAAACAGGCGGGAAGAGAGTCAATAATTATTTTGCCAATTTAAAATTGAGCTGGGAAAGATTTCTAATAAAATAAACCACATAAAATTAATGAGCTTTCTCCAAAAGAAACTTTGCCACCTCACAAGTATTGCCAGTGACCTGCTTTCAAATTTAATATTAGCTTTGTGAGGCAGATTAAATTACATTACTGGTACATGTTTGGTTTTACACTTGATATGAAAATATTTGTACTCTAAAACAAAAAGTCAATTTGCACAGAAAAGTACAAAAACTAAACATATAGGTTTATAATTTGGTTATGTTCAAATATTTCTAGAATAATTTTCCTGGAAACATGCAACCACATTTGCTGTGGTCACTGCTGCAAGTGTAATAGTGTGTAGACAAAGCCAAGTTAATGTTAAACTATTTAGCTCAACTATGGGCACTTCTTACTTGGCCATAGTGACGCCTGAGCTCAGCTCAGGCTCCTTTCTCTCAGTATTAACCCAGCCACCTACTTGATTCTATACCTTACATACATCTTTACAGACTCACTGATTTCGTTCAGCTAACTCAAGTCAGCTAAGCCAAAACTGTCCTTTTGCCTGCACTTCAGCTACCGGACTGTGGCAGACAAGTAAACACATGGAACAGAAACCTTTAGGGAAAAAAAAATCCCATGTAAATCAACCCACTGATGTACTCTATACATACATAATAAAATAAATGTTTTGCTGCTTTAAAATTGCATTGGAAAAATGAAGCTGGTTTTGGCATCAACCTGACCAAAATGTATTCAAAAGAGACAAAGTGGTCAGATGAAGTTATTTCAAAAGGGAATGAAGTAGGATGTTGATGTAACATTTGTAAGAAACCCATGTTTGCCTAACCCCTCACACACACACACACACACACACACACACACACACACACACACCCCTTTCAGCTTCACTGAAGTGAGACTAAACAAACTGTCCACCACATATTACATAGCTGGATAAGGGTGCCTTCTCCCACCCTGAAGCTCAGAGAGTACACACACTTGCTACATCTCTGGCTCATGCAATGCTTCCTGACAACATCACAGCCTTGGCATGAGCAAGGTGTAAATTTACCTGCTACCTGGCAGCCAAAGATATGTATCAGCATCACTGCAAAACCACACTATTTTCTCTTGGGTTTCGTGACACCTGAGACTGTATGCTTTAGATGGATATTATCCAGGAGTCCACCCACACTGTACTTGCACCATCTGCTTTCCCAGCATGGCCATATTACACTTTCACAAGTCTCATAAAATCTTCTATGATCTTTCTAGGTGCTCAGATGTGACCAGGCTGAGGGCTTAAAATGTTCTCAAAAAAACAACATTCCACAATATTTTCCAATTTACCATTTAAATTATGCACAGCTTATTTAAAATCCTGTTACCACCTCTCAGGGCAGTCCTTGTTCTTCTGAACAACTCTCTTAAAAATAAAGCACACAAGAAAAACAAGAAACCGTTACACAAACCATTCTCGCAGTATGTTATGGGCCACAAAGGGACACAGTTGTCTTAACAGATGAGAAAAGTGAAGGACTTTTTATACAAAATTGTGATTTAAAAAACAAATTAAAAAACCAAACGATCTAAACTTTCTGCATTAAAGAATTAAGAAAAAATACAATGTACAGAATTCAAAAGACAACTTGGCAGGGAGAAGGGCATTCTGTCTACTGCCCTGAAATCCTCTATCAATATGCTTCTCTTCAGAGCAGATGGTGAAGGAGTTGTTGATTTCATTTTCTAAAGTGGGGGGAGTATGGAAGAAAATGCAGTATTTTGGCACATTGAAGATTTTACTAGAAAGACATTTATCCACAAGGAAACATCTGCAGCATGCAGTTTTAATGATATTCTCTATCTGCATTGCTAAATTACATTTTTAATCTGCAATTGGTAAAGGATGAAAGCTGACAATCGTAAAGGCTTAGCTAAAACTTTTTCTTAGATTATTTTTGGTGAAGGAAGAATGCATAGTCATAAGACGAAAAAAACCTCTATGGTCTGAATTTCAGTCAGGATATTGCCTTTCCTCTTACAGTTTTACATAGTCTCCAGAGTTATCAAGTTGAAAATGTAAGCAGGAGACTTCTCAGTGCTTTCTCTGAAAAAAAGCTAGCTTTTTTCATGCTGAATCTAAAACCTAACAAGATTATATCGTGGGTTTTTTGCTTCATAGAACTGACAAGATAAAAAATATCTAAGATATTTGTTCATTTGTGCTTATATTAAAAGAGCAAATGAACCACATATCATCCTTCTCAATGCCATAAAAATATTTCTTAAAATTGTCAAACAAGTCGAACAAATTATATATCACAAACAATTTAAAAAAAAACATTTCAGTAGTGTGATTGGAGGTTTGCCTGCCTTCAATGTAATCTGCTTCTTTTCCCTTTAATATCTGAAGTCTTTCACCTGCAGGCTATTAGCTTTAGCTCTTTGTAAGGGAAGTCAGAACTGATAAATAGAAAATGCCAGATATTTTTGTCAGCCAACAGAAACATCAGAGGTGACATGCAAAGCTAGCCAATATGAAATAGCTCAATATGAATTTTCCATTAACTCAGGAATATGCTATTTGTATGGAAAAACTACTTCAAATCTAGGAAGAGAAAATATTTCTGCTGACATATCCATTTCAACATATTACAACAAAAAAAAACGCAGAAATTCAAAGAGTTAGATTTTTTATGAAGGCTACTGTGTGAAGAAGCAAGAAGAATACTTGTTGTTTGTTTAAAAAATGTTATTGCTTTTGAAGCCATTGTAATAGGACAAAGAAAACAAATAATCATTGTTTTTGAGAGATACTCTTGGTTCATTATATCCCTGTATGACCTAGGAAGATGTTATATATGTGACATACAGGATGCAAAATTGTCAAAGCTTTGACAAGCCCTGAATAAAAATTGAAAATACTTTGGAAAACTAAGTAGGATATTAGTGTGTTTCATACAAAAATATCACTATAAAAGAAAAAAAAAAAGCAGTCACTGAAAAAAGCAACAAACCTTAACTATTAAATTGCAGATTGACCATGATATATTACCCACACATTCACATGTACACCTGCCTGAGCCAGGTGTAGCAGCTGGATGAGTTCTACTGCCCACATCACTGGATCACAATAATTACACCAAGTTAGCAATCCTCTACTAAGTCAGTGTGTGCCTCGAGTAGGTGAGAAAGCAGCATTCACTACTGACACATTGCATGTGGCCTCAGAAGGAAATGAAACATAGCTACCTTTAAAAGGATGAGAACACAACAGGAAACCTACTGGTGTAAAGTCACTATGCTGCTTCAGTTTGCAAAGGGCCTTAATAAAACTCACACAGCTGCCCTGCCTGTGCAGTACTATTGCCCATGGGCACAGGGTAGAAATCAGCAGCAAGCTCAGGAGACTGAACACAGGCCCCAAAACACCACTAGGTGTTAAACCAAACCCCAGCTCCAGGCATTAGGGAAATGTTTTGAACTCCCACAGTGGTGTTCCTGAGCACTGGTGGTTTTTGATGCTGACCATCATGGTGCTACCCAACAAAGCATACTTCTAGCATGGCCATGAACCTGGTGCATCTCCTGCCATGACAAGGCCTAAACACAGCATCCACATGTCCAGTATCTTCATTTGCCACAGACGGATTGCATGAAATTTGTCTGACTTCGTTCAACAAGAAAAGTGCATGTGCCATTCTTGAGGCCTGACGTCCAAGTCAGTAGAAGACTGAAACATCCAGAGCCTCCATCCCTTCTGTAAAACAGCAAAAAGCACCACACTGAAAACCAGGGAAGGTACATTTTAATTTCTTTCTCCAGCAGTGGAGGTTTTCTCTGGAAGACTGCAGCCAAACCAAGATTGGGCTTTCTATTCTCAGTAGAAACAGGGCTTAAGAACAGACCAGTGAGTGCAAACCTGTTTAGAATCCAAACACAAGCAGTACACAAATCTGCACTTCTAAAACAAAACCCAGTTTTTCCATTTGCCAATAGCCTCATATGGAAAGAATATCTAAAAGTATATTAATCTGTCACTGAAGGTCTATGCTGGTATAACTATAAAAGCAAGCTCTAATTAGAGTAACACAGGCATGACTCAGATGTTATATGGCATCTAACTATACAGTCAGTAATTAATTCTGACACTGACCATATACAAGAAAAGATTCTCAGCCAACTAAAATATTAGCAGTAGTATTTGAAAAAAAACTGTGCTCTAGCAAAGAGTTAATATACTTTTCATTCTAAACTCAATAAAGTGTCAACAAAACATCTCATACCATCAGAAAATGAACACTTTGGAGAGACATATGGGTCTTAAGAAAATTTTTGGTGAGTAATATTTTTGGATTAAAAACTCTGGTATAATGTGTCAAGAGAATGACCCAAAGTGATCTGAAAATAAAAGATTCCACCATGAGACATAGTATAAAACAGTCAATAAAACAGAGTAAGTGAAGCTCTTTGAGAACTAAGAATTGACTACAAGGCAGTGAAGCAGCTTCTATCTTGAGAAGGAAAATCAACAGAGGAAGAAATAGTTATTATTTTTTAAATATAAAGAATAAGCACAGAAGCAGAGCTCAAATCAGAGAAAAGTATGAGAGGAGGGAGAGGAGAAAGGATCATTTGTGAGGAATGCTGCCTGCAAGTTGTGCTGAAGGAACCTGCCCGCAAAGGTCAGATGAAAGTCTCTCATCCAGATACAAAGCTGTGCCTTTGAAAAACAGGATGAGAGGAAGAGTCTTAGGTTCCTTTTGCCTGTCAGAGCTCAAGAAGCATCTGGATGATACTCTAAGTCATATGATTTAGATTAGGTCATTCTGTGAGGAGCAGGGAGATGGAATCGATGATCATTATGTGCCTTCCAGACTGAGTTATTCTATGATTCAAGGATCAAGGAACTCAAATAGGACATAGAGAAAGTTTATTACCACTATATCTGCCTAAAAGAAAAAATATTTAAGAATTCTTTGAGACCTTCTTCAGCTGTTCCCTTCAGAGAGCACACATTCCTGAGCCAAGAACAAGCATCCAGGTTCCCCTAGGCTACCTGGAAAGGTTGGAGGTGCAGCATTGATCCAGATTGCAGAAAAGCAATGCAAAAGGATACCAAGGAGGGACATTGGATGTCCAAGTGAGTTACAGACAACCTAAAGAGACCAAAACTGGAAGCTCCTGTACACACAAGGACCTGGCATGAGGCAAGGTGACCCACAAGTCAAGCCTGTACTGTTGAGCCCTCTATTCAACAGCAAAAGAAGATTTAAACGCATTATCACAGCTCAAACCCTACTCTGTTGCCCACAGCTGTGCCACCTGCACAGAAGTCTTACAGCATGGATCACAACACATATTGAAAGAGCTCCCTCATCCTCACTCTGAGAGTCTGAACTTTTACTAATATTTTCCTTTATTCCTTCCAGGCAAAAGCCTGTGCCATTTGACAAGAGGGTACTGGGACACTTAGTAACACAAGTTCTCAGAGCCTTCTCAGCAGAATAAAAGCATTGCTTTCAAACCATCCAACTGGTAAAAGAGAAACATTGCCCTGTTAATTAGAAGGAGCTTCCAGAGCATTTCCCATGGGTCATATCAAAACATTATACACTTCATCCTTTCAACATGTTATCAAAAGTGTTCAGGACTGCATAGTGAAAAGCAGCACTAAATAATATTTTTGTTAGCCACCAAAGTTATTTCACTACTTCATAAAGAGAAAAAAAACACTTAATTTAGCTACTTCATTGAAACTAATCATAATTGAATCTTCAGATCACAAGGAAGTCAAAGCAAACCACAGAGCATTTCAAGCCAATATGCTAGGGATGCAAATTAATAATTGTTTAATGAAATACAAGGCAAAATCAGAGGCTTTGTATATCACTAGTGGTTTAGAAGTGCCTTTGAAGTCCAGGTTCAGAATATTTCATTAAACCTGACAATTAACTAGTGGTTTAATGACCCCCTCTTTGTCAATCAGAGAAATGAACAGGATCATCTTTTCTGGCCATGTCCCTCTTTGGAAATGTTTTGCAATATGCTGCAATAAATAACTAGCATTCCTGCTCTCCTGTGCAAAAAGGGGATTTTCAGACATTTGTGCCATTACTCTCAATTACTACATTACTCCAAAATAATTAAATAGAATTAAACAGCTAAATGGTTTGTGGTATCATAGAAAGCATCAAGGAGTATAAGGGAATTTCTTTCACAACCCACTGAGTTTCTGTTCTCAGTAAAAAAGTAAGAAAGCAAGATCTGATCCAGAGTTACATCATGGACCAGTAGTCATGGAAAATAATATTATCACTGTTTTTATGATGATTCATATCCTCTAATTTTCAAATTCTCTTGACAGTCCTGCTGTGCCACAAACAGCATTAGTGTCAGAATCAAAGAAAACCACAGATCTTAAGTGCCATTTCTGAGAAAGGGCTTCATAAAATTCAAAATCTGTTATTTTCCAGGCTCAGACATTGTCAAAGATATATCTGCAGAACCATAACAATGTCAATGGACAATACAGGTCTTCAATATTTCTCAAAAAAACCCAGACCACATAAAGCACAAAATATATTTGATCATAACAATAAAAATAAGACCTAAAACATTCCATATTGACAGTGCTCATTTTATGAGAAATCTTTTCATACCACCTTTCTTGTGCAGTTTGAATCATGAAAAATGTAAGATGTTGAAGCTAGGGCAGGAAGCTAAGAAAAAATTAATTAGTTACAGAGTTCCACTCTAACTTTGTTTCAACAGCAAATAAAATAATCTCTAAAACACCTTATTTCATACCCATCCTGGGTGAAAAAAAAATGTACCCATGAACTCCCTCTAAAGTTAAGGAACTGATCCAAAGCAGAGCCCAGTGCCAGGCTGCATGGCCAACGCTGCTTACCCTGGCAGGAATGATGCATAAAGAACTAGGCATCCAGCCTTCCCTCCCCACTGCTCCACTGGGCCTTTGTACTACCCATTAACACCAGAATGACCCTGTACCTGAAGCCAAGAGCTGGTCCACAGATAGGAACAGTACATGCAGAAAGAGTTGATTATTTGTATATTTTGCATATGCTTTAAATACACTATCACTACAGCACACAACAGCAACATGCTTCATAAAGGACTGACAAATTTTATGGTAATTAAAAAGCCTAATTAGTAATTCTCACACCATGGGTAGATTTTGTTTGAATCAGCAACAGTTGAAGAGAGAAAAATTCAGAAGAAAAAAAGGCTTAAAGGTATTTGAAGTTACAGACAGTGAAGTCTAATTTAAAGTATATTTAACACATGTTTGAAATCTGTTCTTTTCAACAAGGTCTCTGATGTGCTGCTCGACTCAGTTCTGCAGCATCTTTCCCTGACATAACTGGTTTATAGCTTCTCTGGAAAAGACTTGTATCCCATAAGAACAACTATCAAGACAAGAGCAAATGCAACTTTAACTTAAGTCACACACTATCATAAAACATTTCTCAACAGAAATGCAACAGACAGACTAGCATAGGTAACACTCAACCAAGAGACAGTTACCAATTACCTCAAGTTAGGAAAAAAACCCCAGTTTTATAGCCCAAAATGGTTATACATCTTGTGCTCTTAAAGCATCTACTGCCCAAGGTGATCTTATTAATTTCCTAGTTAAGATACATCACCAGCTGGATCAGAAATTCATCCCTGTTATTCCAGAGCAGTTTAGAAAAGTGCCCAGGTATGCCAGCACTGAAATGTTACTCTTTGATATAAGATGTGGATGGTTTAAGTAAATCAAGCTCAGCCTCAGACTTAGAAGGAATTCTGGATTTTGTAGCTCAATACTGTCCCTAGTGAACAACTGGAGTGACTTTTTACATAGAATCCCAAAGTTCTTAAGTTAAATCAATTCTATTTTCATAAGAAATCAAGAGGGAAACAATTCATGTAATCCTCTTTCTTCAGCTCCACCCACACAGCTGCTATGACTCATGATCCTCAAAGTTGTTTCAGCTTTCAGGGGTATTAGGACTTGCCTCTTTCAATTTACTGTAGCACTAGTTATACTGGGATACAGGCACCTGCTTTACAGCTGTGAGAAAAATAAGCTACTTGACAGCAATTAAGGTAAAAACTTTGCTTTGGCATAAATTCTGGAAAGCTGCTATTTCCTCGGTCTGTCAGGCTCACTGAAGAAGGGGTGAAATGTTAGCAAATTTTAATGACTGCTTTTAAGGGGAAATGAGGGAAATTCAGAGAATTATACTTGCAGATTAAAATGTGGTAACTTAAAACTTCTGTAGAATTATACTGTCAAACCCCCAATGCTGTAAATGAACCCACTGTACTACAATTTATGATGATTGCCAACGCACTTCCCAGGAATTTTGCACACATCAGTTGTTATTGGATTTAATTTTATTGGAGTCTGAATGAGAACTATTCTCTTTCATTTGGAAAATGCTAGAAAATACCTTGCTTTTTTTTTCCCCCAACTGTGGAAGTTAAAAATTAAAGTTTGACACTTGGTACAATACCTACTTAGAGCAGTTCCATAATTTATGTCTGCATCCTCATCAAAACTATCTGAAATAGTCCCTTCTGCATACCCTACACTGAAATAGAGGACTCAGAAGTGCACATACATAGACAGACATGGCAGAACTGAGCTGACTGGCACGTGGATCACATTAGCTATAACAATTCATTATGATCTATTAGAGAAGCTGTACCTGCATCTGCTTAGTCCAGATCCATCCCTAGGTGCCTACAGGCAATACCCAAACTAAGATAAAGCAAGTCCTGTCAACCAGCTTGACTGCATAAATAGAAAGAATTAGTGCTAACAATATTATTGTATAAAAACAAATAGTCTAAACAGTGGAGTAGCTGTAACAGCAATGAAAAGAGGTCTTTAATTTAGCTTTTAAAGGAAAAAAAGCTACAAAAACCCCCAACACAACAAAGCCCAACAAGACAAATCTGCTGTAATTAATTGTTTCCAAAGAAAAATATCCTGTGGCATTTCTAGAATCCTATATATGATAGTATATAGTGTCTGTCTCAAGACAGAGACTTTTATCTGCCCTTAATAACACACTTAATTTAAAGGGATTAAAATTGCCTAGCTAAGAATACTGATAGACATCTATCAAACACATTTCTGTGTATCAGATTCCCAAGGCGACAGATTTCTATATGCAATCAAGTTAAGCCTCTCTAAAACAAAATAGAAATCAGTTAATTGGTATCTCGTGGTAGCATACTGGCTTACTTTAAAAGGGCATAACACTAAACCAGCTGAATGAAAGTCAGCTTCTGTTACACAAAATTGAGGTAACAGAAGTCCTTGTTAACCAAAAGTGTGAGATATTCTCACTTTTCCATGATAAAAGGAATTTCATAAATTTAAATTATTAGGGCAAGTTTTGGTTTCAGAATGTAAGAGCAAAGCATAGAGAAAAATGCAGCAAGTAACTGAAAAAGGGAACCACCACCCTGTGCTTATCTGAGAATGCTTATATTATAAAATAAACTAGAAACACCATATAGGTGTAACAAAACCACAAATTACATATTTAACATTAGTGGCATGAAGGCAGGTACATGGCAATTCGTCTTGCACTCAGTTCAGAGCTAGCCATGAATTTTCTGAAAGATTGTTCTTTCCCAGTCACATACACTTGATAATGCCTTTCTCTACTGATTTATTTACTGAGAAACTGCCCAGCGCTGAAATGTGCTCAGACTTTACAAAAAGGTGATTTTATGGTCACTGGCTATCAACACTTTGGCTCTCAACCAGCACACTTCATAGTACCTTCAGCAGGTTTATCAATTACAATACTGATTCCCATCACAGAAGACTGAGGCTATGGCTCTCTCTTCTATGTATTTATTTCATCAGTATTTGTCTTGGTACAGTACACATCTTTTGGGTGGCAGACCATCACATCTAAGAGCTGATTTCAGAAGCAACCTTCTTGCAGCACTGGATAATGCTTACCAACAATGTTGCTCAATGCCCAGTAGCATCCCTGTTTACTAGAGGTCGGGAGGCTTCATTTGGACACTCCATTCTCTGTTCAGATAAGAATGTGCCATGCTAACTGGAACTAAATGGTCAAAGAGTTAATTCATTCGGTTTCACCAGAGAGAAATTACAGTGTATGTTCACTGTAACAGGGTGGCAGTAACAAACAGCTGGGGTTACAGCTCTGACTGGCCTGCCAGTTTGCAAAGTGAGTATTTACCAACAAAATTTGCTTTTCTGTTGATAATGAAAAAACATTACCAGAGTTCACATCAACAATCCACCCACTTGCTAATACTTAAACGAAAAATAACCAGTGTTTAAAAGACAAGCTAATTCAAAGTATTTCCTGAAAAAAATGCCTTTTGCTGATCTTCACCAGACTTTGGTTGTAAAAGAATGAAGACCAGTGAACATGAAATTCTGAGAAACGTGAATCTGGCTTTCCCAAGGATATATGAATCAGATTTCCATTTTCTGCAGAAATTTCAGTTAACAGAACAAAATTAGAGCAGATGGATTCACAAAAAAACCACTATTTGAGAGACACTTTTTTATGAGACACTTTTTTTTTGTAAATCCAAAATTTATAGCACAAACTCAAGATAAAAAACTTGGCCTTAATTCTGCTCTGTGCCCAAAAGGATTTGAACTTAAATCCTTGAGAAGAGTGTCCTAATTCCAGTTGGGTTGAAGCTGAGCATATCCAATCTCCCTGATAATATGCTCCATCATTTATAAAATACATTCACACATGCGCTTTTTTTTTTCCCACTGCAGCTACTGAAGTTTATCTGTTTCATAACCCTGATGAAGATCCAAACCATAACTCACTAATTGTGTAAGACAGGTGGGACTTAAATTCAGTGTGATCAGAAAAAGAACAATTGCCAGTTGTTTCATTATAATAAAAAGTGTAGTAAGTATTCCCGGAATGTCTATTACCTACTGAACCCAGTAGTGCACCTCAGATCCAGAGATGAGTTAGGACTACATGCAGGTCCTTCACCAGACCTAAACAATCAGTATGATGTAGAAGATAACTTCTCACAGAATGGAAAATTATTTCAACAGCGCTCAATAACTTCTATAGAGATAAAGACTCACCATTGGAAGGGACTATCTACTGGCAAATAGAGATTGTACCTTTTGAAATTTTCTCCCTTGACTTTTGTCTCCCAAAAGATGTATTATACTCCCTTATTGCTCCACTAGCATTTGATTAGCTTTTGGGAAATGCCAGCTTGTCTCTGTTTCAATAGCTTTGTCTAAAACCTTGAATCATCCTTCCTAGTTCTCTCAGAAAGCTATTTCCTAGCTAATGCAGCTTATTAATCTGCTGCATTTCTGGCAAAGCAAGCAGAATATTAAGTGGGATACTTCAGCAGTGTCTGGCATTACAAAATATCTGGGAAATACTTGAAGTTATTCTGAATTATTTCCTGGTCTTTTTCACTGCAGAGCACAAGAAACTTGGCCTCCATTACAGTGTTTCACTGGAATCTCTGCACAGAATCCACAAAACCCAAGACTGGAACATGTACCATGACTTTACAGTGGTTGTTAGGATAGTCCATGTATTTCTACTCCACAATGCAAACAGGGTTGGTAACACATTACTGTATTCTTATGGGTAAAAATATTCCCTTAAGAATTATTTGCCTAAGTTATAGTCCTGTGGTCACACAAGTCAAATGCTGGAGAAATAATGCAAAGAAATCTAGTCTTGGGGCATAACATAATACTGTTTGCTTACATAAACACAAGTCTCCTAAAAGCCAAATCTTTCTGACAGCAATACAGTAAAAGATTTTGGCTTTGTTTAGACATCATCTTTTCTCTCCAGAAGGTTTAGCTGTCTGCATAAAGTGCAGTCACTGCACACTCCAACCCTCTCCAAAAAGAAGCCTTCAAGATGCTGACTTCCCTGCCAGCGCCCCCCCTTTCCCCCGAGTAAGGAAGTGCACCTTCCCCCAAGGTGCACACAGTTATTGATATGTTTATTCAGGTTGTATCTCTGTCTACTGATGCAATACCACATGCACAAGCTCAGGAAACACTTCCTGGAACTAGGTAGTTTATCCCTGCAGCTTAGGAAAGACCAACACATGGCCCATGACATAAGCGTGCATAAGTAGAATGTAAAATTACACAAATGCTGAAAAAAATAAAAAACCTAACACAAATAACACACTCAAGAATTAAGAATACATTTTCAGGGGGTCAGCTGGTGACATTGGCCTTCTAGGTTTCCATTCATCTGTCTATGGTTGATACATATCATCATTAAGGCTTTAAGAAGTTCCACTTTTTAGGTTATTCCTCCAACAAGCCAACTGTCATTACATTATAGAAGTAGATTGCTAGTGAGACATGAAAACTTTATGTGAAGCCATTAAATAACAAGTGTTTCCATCCTACCTTAAAGCCACAAGGCTGCGTGTTTCTTTATCTTCTGTGTTGTTTTCCTGTGCAGAGAAAAGAAACAAAATGTACAAGGCTGGATTTCAATTCAAGACCTGCTTGGCCTACTGTTCTGTTGGGCTGCTCTTGTCTAATTTTAGGAGGATAAACACTTCTTGTTCATTTAGATGTTTTTAATTTTTTCTCATAGTCAAGATCACACCATATCATTTTCCTAGCTCACAGCCTTGTGAGGAAGCAGAAAACTCATTAACACAATCATAATAAATAACAGCTCAGAAAAAAAAAATTAGAATGTTAAAATATTATTTTAATAGCCACTAAATTAGTTGCACCTTTCTACATAAGATAAAGCAGTAAATCAGTATAAACAAAAATAAAAGTGTATTAAAAAATATCCAGACCATAAAGCACACCTGTACACAGCTCTTTTCAAAGGAAGAAAAGGAAAAAATGAGGTGGGGGGGAGGACAGAAAAAACAAAATGGTAAAATAACCTGTTTGGTCAGTAATGTGTTGGTTTCCATTTTCAGTTTACTATTATACAATGGTAATAAATTCAAAGTAAAAAAATGAGGTGGGGGGGATGCTCAGCTTGAATTTACAATGCTTTCTCAAGCCCAAACTTTCTGACATTGGTGGAGTCTGAGTGCAGTCATCTCTCTTTTGCAAGAAAACTTGTCACTACAGCTTTTCACATTGATGTCATACATTCTGTATGTTAAATTCCCTTATGCACAGGGTACCTGTGATTTGACACAATTTAAGAGCTGCAATAACCCTGTAAATGGTAAATATTGTGGAAAATGGGAGATGACAATAACATCTTTCAGTTGAGTATGGGAGGCATCTATAAAAAATACCAAAGTAGCTAAGTAGGATTTTAGAAGACTCTCCCCAAAGCAGCTGGAACTCTTGCTATTTAGGACTGAAGTAAGCTTTGGAAGACATCAGTGGTACTATTTCAATTTAAGAGATAATAAAGTTTTGAATCAGATCTTATGTTATCTGGACCCCAAACAGTTAGCATTGTAACTGGAAATTGGAAAAATTAGTTTTGCTACCCTTTTCACTTTTTATCTTTTCATTCCTCACAATTTTTCCTGCCTTTGTGCCATATCCTGATCTAGAAAATTAGGACATGGCAGATATTCACTATTTTGTAGTACAGTCAGAAAACGATTATCGTAATTATATCTGTCATATAGTTATCATGCACTAATGAAACAGTCACTACATACCTAATGAGAGATACCTCAAGCAACCTTGCAATAATTATCATAAAAATGGAAAATCAGGCAAACACTTAAGCATGTGCTTAACTTTAGGAACTTAAATATGCTAAGCACTTGCTAAGTAGATTGGCAGGCACTGAAATGCCTTGTTAAATAAAGCAAGACCTAAATCTTACACACACACACAGAGCAGTCAGGCCTGCCAAGAGGAATTTCATGCATAGCACTGAACTACACAATTTCCATTAATTTACATTACTAATACTAACAGTGCTCAGGTGAAAAGGAAGATGATGAGCTCACCAGCTCTTAGATATAGCTCTTTAGTATGTGAGAAAGCTAACCGGGTTCTCCAAGACTTTTCACTTTCTTTCTTTGCTCTCCTCCCCTCGTACACACACAGAGTTTCCAGTTTCACCATGAACTTCCCTGACTGTAAATAAGGATTTGCAGGTTTTTAATCTATCCCCAAATGTACTGGGGTCTCACTTTTCAGCCCCAGAGTGCGCTCGATTTACCAACCTGAACACACACCTGGACACCTCAGACACTTTGGCCCAAAGCGACTACTGGCGGGCAGATGGTTAGGACCTCCTGCTATCTGTTCTGTTTTGAGCTGTTCTACAGTCCTAAACAAGTGGGTTCCCACAGCTCAGTGGCTGCAATACTCACTCAGGATGGGAAAGCTAAATGCAGTTCTCTCATCTCCTCAGGACCATGCCCCAACCACTGCAAGCTCCAGTGGGCCAGTACATTTCACACTCTTCTCCTGGCCATATTCCAATATTTTGTTAAACACATGGGGACTGAACTTGGGCCTTCCTCTTCCTCTGCAATGCCTACAGTTCCCCTAGCCACCATTATTTTGGTTCAAATTCCCTCTAGGATCATCAGCTTTTAATTATTGCATGGTCTTCCCTGTAACCTTTTCAACAAGGGGTATTAAGTGCTTCCTTCCTGAAGATTTACAACCTGAGCAAAGAAAATAAACTCTTTTTAGAAGTGGAACAGCTATGAACAACACAGAGCACACACAGCTTCATTGTTTACTTCACTGTACCTTAAATATACATTACTGGTTTTTAATTGCACATGGATTTCTGCATAAGAACAAGGATTTCTCCAGGGATCTTTGCAGTTAGTTAGTGTAAGAAATTGCTCTAATTAACAACTCTTTCAACAATTTAAAAATGCATCCCTTGCAGCTAAGGAGTCTGGAGCAGCAGAAAAGGAAAACAGCTCTGCAAAATAAACATGTATCTGACAAAGGCACATAATACATTGGAAATATATTTGTGGGGGGGAGGGAAGGGATGTTCCAATTTAAAGTTAGGCTTTGGCTTGAGATATTTGGCTTTCTTCCACTAATAGCTAAACCACTGTGGGACGTTTCACAAAGCTACTGCATTCTGTAATTGACCAAGTTGATATTACAGTAGAGGCTAAAATATGCCAAAGAGAATTCATTCCTTTGACAGTACCTCAGGCCATTTCAAGTAAAAAAACTGCAATGCAAAAGGTTAATTTCAATCAGGACACTGAGGCAGTCCATAAAAAGAGTCAATAACAGTCACATTTTCTATAATCATAGCTTTTCTAGAGAAGGTGAGATTTCCAACCTCTTATGAGAATGCAAGTCACTAAATAAATACCACGGGTAATTTTTGATCTGAAGATTGTATACAAAGGACTTTACCTACCCCTGTCCAATCACAATGAAAGAAATATTATAAGGTGTCAGGAATTTTAATTCTGAAGAGGTTCGGGGAAGTCTACTGTAAAGTAAAGGGTCTCTCTTCAGCAGTTCTGTATGTCTCATACCACTGGTCATATGTAAAAGTTTCCTTTATCCATGCACCTTTTCCCAAGAAGCATCTCCCTATTCTGCCAATGTGGCAGAAGACCAGCAGAGAACACGCTACTCCTTTGAACACTGCCACTGAGGACACATTTCTCCAAAATACACACCAAAAAAAAAAAACCCAAAACCAAACCAAAAAGTAGCCCCAAACTCATCCTTCCACATTGTCAGGAATACTCAAAGACATAACACTCCCTTATAACCCAGCATCTTCCCCATGGTGTTTCGGGCATGACACCTTGAATGTGTTCTGCTAAACTTTGCTAAGACAAATATTTTTCTGGATTCCAGTTAAAAGAAAGCAATTGTAAGAGCACTGTAGGGAGAAAAGATATGATGCAAAGACTCAAAGAAAGGTTGCACACACCATAGAATACAATATCACAAAATTCATAGCAGAATGACATGCTGTGAGGAATCCATGTCACAATTTATTAAAATGTAACTTTTGAGAGACCATTTGCTACAGGAAGAAAACAAAATGGGCTTCTTATAGGTACAGTAAACGTGCATCAGCTTGTGACATTGCTTGGTTCAGCTACTCCCAAGAGTTAGGATCTAGACTTTACATTAATGATATAAACAAAGATCAACAATATATGTATTAATGTAGATAATCCTTTAACATAGGCATCTTCTCTGAGGATGTAATGTACAAGAATCACTATAAACTGCAGTTTCCTTTTTCTTTTACTGAAATGATACCATAATACTCAGTAACACTGTTGTAGATGTTAAATTTTAGTACTCTCTTTCAAAGCTATTTCATTATTGTGCTTGATCACCATTTAATGATCTCAAATCATATAAACTCAAGAATGTACTAAATAAATCAGTCATGGTAATACCTCCTTCACCAACAAGAATTTTTTTAACAGAATTAATATAGTAGCCTAAATACACTACTATTCAGTTGTGGTATTCTATATGCATTTTACTCAGGATGCAATATTAGCATTTGCTATTGAGAATTCATCTTTTTAACAGAACTTAGGAGATTTTTTATGAGATAGCCATGATTTTACCCCTAAGTAATATAATTAATCTTGAAATGTAAAATATTACAAAAATAATACTATGAAAAAAACAAATGTGTACCAATATCTCTTGCAATGAAAGATATTTAGGTATTCACTGTCATAATCAGTGAAGTCTTCAACTCTAATATCAAAAACTATTAATGGATCTTCTGCACAGAATACTAGAAACTAGTAGGGGCAGAGAAAACAGAAACAGTAATTTTCAACCTTAAAAACCTCAGAGAGTTTGTAAAAATCGGGAATCATCCATTCCACTAGCAAGTAAGTCTTGAATCTGATCTGTGAATTCGACATTTCTCTACACTGATGCATATGAGCTACATGCCTAGAACACTTTTCGAGGGTTCATTTTCCCTGGTAAGATTCACTGACTGTATCATCCTAGCACCACTAGCTCTTCATAGACTTGTAATGAGCAGCTTTCAAAAGCCTGCTGCACTATTGCTCCATAATAAAACCCATACAGGGAGGAATCACAGAATTGTAGGGGTTGGAAGGAACCTCCAGAGATCATCGAGTCCAATCCCCCTGCCAAAGCAGGTTCCTCAGAGCAGGTCACATAGGTCAGAATTCAGATAGGTCTTGAATATCTCCAGAGGAGATTCCACAGCCCCCCTGGGCAGCCTGTTCCAGGGATCCATCACCCTTACCGTGAAGAAGATCTCATATTGGTGTGGAACCTCCTGTGCTCCACCTTGTGACCATTGCCCCTTGACTGTCCTCACAGGTCACTGAGAAGAGATTGGCCATC
Source organism: Heliornis fulica (assembly GCA_013399135.1). Classification (NCBI taxonomy): domain Eukaryota; kingdom Metazoa; phylum Chordata; class Aves; order Gruiformes; family Heliornithidae; genus Heliornis; species Heliornis fulica. The sequence continues at coordinate 496,477 of VXBZ01012761.1, read as the reverse complement.
TCCCTTTGTCTCCTACACTTCAGATATTTATAAACATTGATGACATCCCCTCTCACTCTGTTCTTCTCCAGGCTGAACAACACCAGCTCACTCAGCCTTTCCTCACAGGGGCGATGCTCCAGGCCCTCAATCATCTTTCTGGACACCACTGGACTATCTCCAGGAGATCCCTGTCTGTTTTGTGCCAGGGAGCCCAGAACTGGCCACAGGACTCCAGGTGAGGCCTGACCAGGGCAGAGTAGAGGGGGGAGTCATCTCCTTCAACCTACTGGACTATGCTCCTCTTAATTCACCCCAGGATCCCCTTGGCCTTCTTGTTCACCAGGGCACACTGCTGGCTCATGACCAACATGTCATCCACCAGGACCCCCAGGTCCTTCTCCACAGAGCTCCTCTCCAGCAGGTCACTCCCCAGCCTGTACTGATAACTGTGGTTGTTCCTTCCCAGGTGCCAGACCCTCCACTTGCTTTTACTGAACCTCACCTGATTCCTCACTGCCCAGCTCTCCAGCCTGGCCAGGTCTCGATGATTGGTAGCACAGCATTCCTGCGTGTCCACCACTCTGGACACACAGGAATGGTGGGAACATCCCGAGCTGGGAACACGCAGAGTGTTCCCAGCTCTGGATCATTGGCTACTTGCTGAGGGTGGACACTATTCCCTCATCAAGGTCATCGATGAAGATGTTAAACAAGACCGGACCGAACACAAACCCCTGGGGAGCAACCCTAGTCACAGGTCTCCAGCCAGACTCTGCCCTCTGGGCCCAGCCTGGTAGCCAGTTCTGGACCCACCTCACTGTCCACTCATCTATCCTACACTTTCTCAGCTTTGTTATCAGGATGTCACGGGAGACAGTATCAAAGGCCTTGCTGAAGTCAAGGTAGATGACATTCTCTGCTCTTCCTCCATCTACCCAGGTGGAGATGATGTCTTAGAAGGCTACAGGGCTGGTCAAGCACAAAGTGTTTGTCCTGTTCAGCTACTGTTTAAGCTGGCCTGGAAATCACATGAAATTTCAACTGACACATTGCCTCACAGGGCACAACTGTCTTGGCATACTGTGAAAGATAGGCAAATATTTTGAAGACACAGGAGTTCTAACACTTCACTTTTTGTCTCATTTTCAGAGTTCTTCCTAATGTCTCAGCTTCAGAACTGATTTGTCTTATCGTGCTCATTAACATAACGTAACTGACTTTTTGGGGCCAAGGAGCAAAAAGAAGATACATTTCCTTACTAGTCTTGTTTTGGGGAATCAGAAACATGAGCAACTGCAATAGTGCAAGGTCTGATTTGGTTCTGAACACCATAAACCACACTGTAATTTGGGAAGACTGTTATGAACTATTAAACCTGCTAGCAATAACCTAGTGCAGCCTAGTTTGGGAAAGTGATGTACAAACACTTTGGAAACAAATTTTATTGCTTAAAAAAATAAACCCTGATGCAGTATTTGGGAGTGGCTATCGTATACAGAAAAGTGTCTGGGATAGGAGCATGCTCCAACCCCATGGAATTTGCAAGGCATTTGCAATATCTGTCAACTTTTCCATCTTTGAGATTCTCTTGAACTAGTTCTGGGAAAAAAAAACCCTAAGTCCTCTCTGATCTCCTTTATATGTCACAGTTAATTACCAAAATACCATGGGAGCCTGTCAGTGCTCTCCATGCAGGTAGGCAATACTACCAAAGTTCCTTCTTTAAAGAAAAGCAGTTTAAATCATTTAAACACCACCATAAATGCCACCTTTATCACTAGACTTCAACTACATAGTTTCATTTACTTGGTCCTTCCCACCCACCTCCTATTTCCTTAACAGTATTTCCACAGTCAAACATCACATCCCTCAGAGGCTCAGGCAATGAGTGCAGTGCCAGTCCAGCAGCTCTCAGAGCAAGTTATCTCAGCAGGCTGACAATCAACGACATTCACATTTTCCAGCACACTTGACCTGATTTGCAGTAGAAAACAGGGGCAAAAAGGGAGCGTGACTAAAGTCAACTCCCAAGAATCATATAAATTCAAATTTTGAAGTTACTCTCGTAACCTCTTTCCATAGCATTAAAGAGTGAGACACACTATTTCATTCCTGCAAAAATGATAGACAACATACTGCACAACACCCTCTTGGAACACATACCATTGCTAGCAGATAAGAGAACATCAGACCTACCTTCACAGCTATTTGTTACTATTGAAGTTATATAACAGGGAGGGAAGAAGAGAGCCAGTCCCAGACGGTGGCATGTAGGGAAAACCATATCACTACGTTAAAGATGTGCTTTTAATTAACTTCTCTCTGAATGATTATAATTACAGATTTTACCACAGGTGTTCTTAGAATAATTACCTTCTATTTCCTTGAACAGTGCACGTTCCCAGGAAATGGGAATTGAGACTATTTCTTAATTTAAATACTTTTTCAATTATTTGAAGATTTATTTGGCTTTAATTGTTCTATTATTGAAAGTTCTTTGAGAGTTGGTTTGGGGTTTTTGACATTTTTCAGATTCCTACAGGCTTTTCCAAGACCTCACAAATGTCTTTCAGGTGGTCAGGTGTAATTCTGAGCAGTTAACAAAACATGGGTTGCATTTTATTATGTTTGGATCAAGAAAAACCCGTTCCTACAAAGAGTTATAAATTTACTTTTGGACTTGGGATTAAATGTCTCATGTTTGTCACTAGTGCTGCACATATGGTACTAATTTCCTTCAATTTTTATGAGATTGATACCTCCTTTACTGTTGCATTTGTATATATGTCTTAGCAGATGACCTTGTTGCATACCAATGATGCAATGTGTACTGAATACAAGAGACTGAGTAGCTATCCCGTTTATTTGAAGACTAATTATGTAAGTCAATGCATTAAGCAGCGGTTCCCTGGTTTCACTGATACTGTAAAAATATATTGTGAAATGTCAGTTAGAAAGCAGGCCAAAAGAAACAGGCTTCTGCTTCATCTGCACTGCAGAGATACGTTGGGTCACGTTTTTCCTGTGAGTTTGAAATTCACAGTTCATTATTTTATCAAACCAGAAAGATAGAGAGGGCTTCATAAAGGATGAAGAAGAATAATGCACAAAGGAAAATAATTTAAGGCAGAGAATCCTGCCCTCTCTTGCATTAGTTCCTGCCAGATCTGCAGCAGTTTTTAGTATGCAAGATTGCATTCCAAAATTATTCTTAACTGTATCTTCCACTTTATGGAAAACAAACATTAATAAGCCAAGAAAAAAACATGATCATTCATCTTTTCCTTATGTTTATCCCTGATGACAATATTTTTATCCTGAAATCATATTCAGCCAGAGGCAGTCTTAAGAAACTGAAGAGACCTTTGAAGTAGCACCTCCTGAGACAAAGCAGCAGCATCAAATGGCATATGTGCTGAGTTCATTTTAACAGAAACTGAGATGCTATTATTACAGCTATCAGTGCTCAGTTCAGATAAGAAGCCAGTGGGGAAGGGAGGTCCCCACTTTCCTCCATTGATGTTCAACAAGGAAGTTAGATAGACAGATGTGTGATGGTGTGGGCTCACTTGCACATGACACACCATTTGAGATACTGACCTTCCAGCCACAGGTTCACATTTAACACATCCATTCAATTTAAGCATACAAAAAAAAATTTAAAGGGCACTATAAAAGTAATGATAATGAAAATCTAAAATAATCTGGCCAGGACAGAGAGGACTTCCCTAAGCAGCCAGCACAGGTGAGCTGAGTTGGCCAGGGCTGGTCTCCATACCACCTAGCATCAATCAAGCCCCTATAAAAGGGGTTGGTAGGGCAGAGGCAGGGCTTGCTTGGTTGCATGGCCCTCGCAGTGGTACAGTGGTCTCTGTTAGCCTCTTGTTGGTAGGTAAAGTACTCTGCATTATCCCCAGGTGTGTCTGTTATTGTTGTCCTCTCAAAGTGTTTATCAGTAAACTGTTTTTATCCCAAGTTTTCTCCCCTTCACAAAGAGCGAGTGAGCAGCTGGCAGCGCTCTGCCTGGGGCTGAACCACAACATCCACAAGCCCCCATTTGGGACTCCAGCTCCTCTTTTCTTTCATTAAAACCCCTCCCCAGATTTGAGTATCTGGCTACAACTAGATAAAAATTAAGCCTTCTTTGAAATAAACTTTGGGATTTATGTGTGTCAGCTTTCAGGGACAAGCAGAAACATTTAGTGTATATTTATTTAAACTCCTGTCCAGAATAAGACCTTGTTACTGTTGGCTCTTACCAAGCAAGCCTCAAGCATAAAGCAGCTTTTGCCAAGAAACACTGAGATTCTTCCTTGTAGAGTAATTCCCAAGCTTCTGAGTGTCTTGTTCCCACAGTGCTTTGTTAGCTGAAGAGCTGGATAAAATGGATTCTGTTTATGTAAGAACTGATATTAATATACTCTGTGCTCATTTCCATTGCATGCCATGCAAGGACATACAAAATGACCAATTTATTTAACACATTGGTGAAACTCTTCTGCTAAGTGACCACTAAAGTGAACAGGATTAAGAGAGAAAATAGAAATTTCACTGGGGATTGATTTTGGAAGCACAAGTAGGGGGTGAAGAGATGGAAATCACATTAAAAGTAATTCCTGGGGTTTTATTTCAAGAATTTTAAACATTTTGCCCTACAGAGCCTACATTCCACACACATTTTATTAGTGTTATCCTCCATCATGCTCAGTGTGTGGCACAGGAAATCTGTATTTAGTACACCAAACAAAAAAAAACATGATATGGAAACTCAAGAGCAGATTTGTGGAACAGCCTGTCCCTACTTGTGCACACCATCCTTTGTGCTTCTCCGTACTTCAGTGGGGATGTCTGCGATATGCAGGAACCATTTCAGCAGTACCCCTGCTCATCCAAAACTCTCTTATGGTCACATTTCACTCCACCATTTCTTTGCTTATACTGAGAAACAAGGGAAGGAGAAGAAATCAAAGCTTAAAGTCAGTTACAAGGTTTAATCTTACCACTGTCCACTGAGCACTTCCATCACAAACATTCCAGACTAGCATTACAACTGGTCCAACAAGAGGGAGGGCACAAAGGCTGTAAAGTAGCATCCCTACTTGCCCCCCACCGCTGTGTAGTGTGCAAGAGCTGGTTGTGAGTCAGTTTGCTCCCACAGGATGGAGAAGGGAAGGAAGGTACCAGAAGACAGGTTTTGGTGAGGCATGACAAACAAAGTACAATGTAAGTGCCCTTTTGCAACAGTGCTGCATTCCCTAACCAGAACTGCATGAGGTAATGTGGCCCCAGATGCACCCTAAACATTCAGCCACCTATAATCTAAAGATGCTACATGCCTGTAGGAACAGCCTACTATCAACATATGAACAGCCATCAACTATGAACTACCCAAAAAAACAGTAAAATACAGACACTGCAAGAGATGCTGACTTCTGACAAAAAACCTTTTGCAATACATTCTACTGTAAACAACCTGCTATAGGCATTTCTCAGACTTTTAAGGAGTCTTTTCTCTTTACTAAGATTACTGGTGACTATATGTTACTCATGTCAAGCCCTCCACACACTCACACATTGGGCTGTCCAGTAGAGAGGCGAGGTCTCTGCTCTGAACACCTACAGAGCCCCCGCAAGCAGCGCTCTCTGTAAGTGAAGTGCTGTCACTGCCTGGAAAACAGCTCATGCAGACAGACAACTTGGAGACATGGCAACTAGCTGGCTTCTCAAGAATGACAAGGAGTCATCAGACAGTACTTATTTTATATTCAAATCCAAATTAATTCCATCCCAAAGTAAGTGTTTTTTAGAATGTTTGAGGAAGGTCTCCAGCACACACATATTTTTAGAATATATGTTGACATTCTGTAGGGCAATCCAGGAAATGTAACTTGAGCTAGAGCTGGCAGGGAAACCCAGCTTGGTTTAACATGCAAGTTTACAGAGACACTAAAAAGGAAAACTGAGATGTGGTGGAAGAGATTTAATTTCTGAGACAGAAAGCCCACTGCGCTTGTGTCAAGAAGTGTAAAACAGGTAGCTAATAGAAAATAAGGGGGGGGGGGGGAAGAGGGAAAATGAATGATAGAAAATCACCTACACTCTGTCAAATTAATCCTGACAATATTGTCATAATGTCTTCCTTTCCTAACTAATCTTTTGTGTGGAAAGAGCTAAAAAATTCACAGTGATACTTGCAGTAAGGCAGAGGCCAGAAAAACTACCTTGGCTTACTTGACTTAATCAAAGATTTGTATTGTGGACCACCAGTACATAATTACAACAATGAGCACATACAGTGAATGACAGAAATAGAAGACCTGTGAACCATATCAGAAACACATAGGGTCAGATTTTAAAGGATATTTGAAAAGTTTGTAAATTGCAATGAGTATACTTGTCTTCAGGCATTCAGTACCCAAAAGCATGAATTAATGTGTACAAACAATTTCAAGTGACATGTTGGTGAAATTCTCACTTTGCCATGTGCCTCATCATCAGTCTGACTTTGTCCATTCACTAGCTGAGGGGTGTATTTAATGTTTCATATGAGGATAAAACTACATCTTTGGGCCAGCATGAACACAAGTATGGAAATATCCCAGGTCTGGGTAGGAAAGTGCTCAGAGGGCATCTGTCCTATTCTCCACCTCCTACCCACTGAGCCCAAGCAAAGCAGAGATGAGACAGAGGGCTTAGCAGAAGATGGAAACACATACATTGCTTGCTCTCTTCCTGCTGTTGTGATACATTTTGTCTCCTCTTTTTGTGCATGAACAGAGCAGCAGGGATTGGGGTTTGTTATTACGAAGTTCTGAACTTACATCCATTGAACATAGAGGAAAATAATATTTACCATTGTTTCTCAATGTTCCTCCACACTGAAAGCAGAATGGCACTGATAACAGCAGTGTATTTGCACTGACAGCATCATCATGCTGAGTACCAAGTGGGAAAGCAGATTAGATGGTACTAGTTCAGTGAGACAGGTTCTCACTCTGGCTTTGAAGAGAAATTCCATTGGGAATATAGTAAATGCTTCCCAGAAAAGCCTTATAGAACCTCACATTCAGCCATACACATTTGCTACTTTGATGAATTGATATCTCCCACTTAAAAAGAGGCCTGGCTGAAAAACTACCTATCTTTGACCCACACTGATCAAGCAGGAAACGGGTGTTAAAGAGCACCGAGTCAGCAAAAACTTACCAGAGCTATTGAGACAGGACAGATGCACTTCCATGGCCACCTTCACAGAGGTGAAGAAGTGTCAGAAAAACCTCAGCAGAGCTAAGGTAGTTCATTAATAATTTGACTTCTTTAAGGAACGAAAAAAGTCTAATGGCTCTTGCAGCTACTCTGATGGCATCAAAGACTGGGAAACATCAAATATAGCGGCAACAAAGAGAGAGAATCCATTTGTGTGGTATCACCACATGTTACAGCGATGTTTAACTAGCTGGTAAAGGAAAATTTGAAAAAGGATATGGAAACATGATATTAAAAAAATGCATGCATCATATTGAACCATTAATTCAAGTCATTCTGCAGCGTGCTTGTCTGCCAGTGCTGTGGTTAATAGAGAGCGCATGAAACTCAGAATGCAATTAAGTCTTGGAGGAAGCACAGTTGGAGGCTGTGGCAGTTTCTATAGCAACCCGAAAGGCTCAAGACTAGTAACGGGAGATTAACTTAAAGGCAAGATAAGTACATAAATATAGCTCTCATTTACCATTTTCTCTGCTTCCAAATGGGCAATGTATTTTTGAATTAAACAATACAGAAATTCAGTCAGATGTCCCACTTGTTATTAACTGGGGCAAAAATAACCATTAAAAACATCCTGTTAAAAAAATTCTGACAATTTCAGAATTGGGGAAATCAGCCAAACTTCACTAATTAATTCAATCAAAAATGGAAAACACTGAACTTGAATGCTGCCAGAAGATTAGAATGAGGCTTTAAGAGGAGAACATGACAGCCATAATAAGAGTTTGCTGATGTCAACACACTACACTTATGAACAAATCCTCTTGACATATTTTCCTGGATTATGCTTCAGATCAGGTTTCTAGTCTTCAGAATGGTGAGGGCAAGACAAAGAAGAGGTTTTGTAAGCACTACTTTCTTTCCTGTTTTTAATACTCTCTTCATTAAGAAAAACAATTTTGAAGAAACATCATCCAATATTTTTCTTGGCTTGGAAGAGCTTTTATTCAAAGATTCTGTTGAGACTGCAGTGACCCTTGTGAAATCCTGTCCACCTTACATACAAATTTTAAAAAAAAGTACCTAAAAGAGATTCCATGGCCTCATCCTCAGTGCAGCCAGTTGCTCTGAACTTGTTTCACTTCATCAGTTAAAATCAATTGATATATGCATAAGACATTCAGGAACATGGTGTCCCTGACTGTCTTTCTGGTTTCTTCCAACCGAAACCTGTCTGTGACTCTGCCTAAGCATCCAGGAAACAAACATGTAATGACTGCTACAACAGGTCCTGAAAGCAGTTACTTTAGCTAAATATCTAGACTGAACGAATTTGCCCACCCAGCCTGCCCAAAAGTGTAGTGCTAGCCCCAGAACCTCCACACTGCACTGCTGGACTGCACAGTGTCTGTTAGAATCAGACTACTAAAGGAAAACAGCACTACCCCTACTGCACTGCTAACCAGTGAATTAACCAAGTGCATGGTTAATTCACAGCATGTTCAAGGATTACTGGAGAATACCTGCCTCATAACACAAACCTCTTGGGCTGAACCAAACACACATGAAAATCTTTGTGTGTTTTTACTTGCATGGTGATCTGTTTTAGATGGATATCAAGTTGACTTGCCTATTTGAGGAAAGATTGAAGATAGCCTGTGAATATGTCAAGAAGTCACTGTTATGCAATTCAAAACATTGTTCCACTTCACCGAATATATTCCAACCTATCCATGATAACGTCTAAGCACCACCTACAGTAATGAGACTGTCATAGCATTATTCAGAGCCCAAGCAAACAATAAGCTGATAGATATTGTCAGGAACATATGACAATCTCTGCCATAAGTAAAATATTTCATCTTGTAAATTACTTAAAAGTACTCCAGTTCAGGAATAATACTCTATTCTCCACGAGATCATTCCAGAATCAAAAGTGGCTTTACCCAGGGAGCCACCCACATCAGCTGCCCAAATCAAGGTAGATATATATTCCAAATACAGGAATAACCTGTTTAGTGGCATAGCTTGGTACTGATCCATTGGGGCTTCTAAAATTTGGACTAATGCCTTCACTCTCAACACAAAGGAGGGAAAAGCCAATGAAAAGCATGAAACACACTAGGATTTTCTCCCAAATTTTCCCCTCCTAGGAAAAAAAACTAGGACTCTCCAATAAGAACTGCAACAGGCCAAGATGCATTGAGGTAGGCAAAAAACCTTGCCACCCCCCTCTATAAGGAGACATTTATGTCACCACTGTCAGTATAATAGATAATTAATAGATAGATGTCTTCTTGCTTTAGCATAACTTGGAGTATTGTGTCCAGTTCTGGGCCCCTCAGTTCCAGAAGGACATACAACTCCTTGAGAGAGCCCAGCACAGGGCCACCAAGATGATTAAGGGAGTGGAATATCTTCCTTATGAGGACAGGCTGAGGGAGCTGGGTCTCTTCAGCTTGGAGAAGAGGAGACTGAGGGGTGACCTCATTAATGTTTATAAATATGTAAAGGGTGAGTGTCAGGAGGATGGATCCAGGCTCTTCTCAATGACGGCCAGTGACAGAACAAGGGGAAATGGTTCCAAACTGGAACATAGAAAGTTCTATCTTAATATAAGGAAGAACTTTTTCACTGTGAGCATGACAGATTACTGGGACAGGCTGCCCAGAGAGGTTGTTGAGTCTCCTTCTCTGGAGACATTTAAGACCATTCTGGCTATGTTCCTATGTGATCTACTCTAGATGATCCTGCTCGGGCAGAGGGGTTGGACTGAGTGATCTTTCGAGGTCTCTTCCCGCTGCTAACATTCTGCGATAACACTAGATGAAGAGTGTCACATGGTTTGGATTAATGAAGATGTTCTCCTATCGATTTTAATTTAACAAGAAACAAAAATAAAGATGCTTTCTAACATTGTTTGTTCTACCTTGTAACAGCAACAGAAAGTTTCAAAGAAACATATAACATTTTTCTCACTTTGAAGGAAAAACTTTGGTAAATGGAGAAAGGGAGAAAAAAGGAAAGGGGGGGAAGGGAAAGAATCTTCTCAAAGGCCTTGTAGCAGTTTCCAGAATTAATTAATGAGTGGTAGACCTGCAACAGGGTGAGATAAGGACAGCACTCTCAACTTCATTATTTTTAACTTGATATCAAAGAATTAATTTATTCTTCTATTTTCCACTACTATTTTTTTCAGCCTGGCAACTAATTGAAAAGCCACAATTGAAGACCACACAGGGACCGCAGCAGCCCCTCATCTTTGAAGTTAATTGTGAGTAAAAAGAAGAAATCCCATGTTATATAAAAAATTCAAAGAAGAGAACTTTACATATTGTAAAATCCATTAGGTAGGAAGAAGTTGAAGAGATACCTCATTCCCCTCGGTATTCTTAGGAGCTGACCTGTCCTTTAAGTTAAATTAGCAAGTTCCACTTTGAAGGGTTTCCTTTCCTCCTCGAGAGTGGCCATGGCAGTACCCAGCTTCTCAAGAGAGACAGCTTATTAAGAACATTAAAAAATGTTGTCCTCCTCTCTGGCATATAGAGGTTTTTGTAGGATTATTTTCTTTAATTTTTATTTTGACTCAATATGAACTTCTCTCCTTTAAAGAAATATCCTTCACTGAAGGAAAATGCAGCAACCGCATTTAGAAATATGTATCTCAGGTATTAGCAAAGGGTTTAAAAACAGAAATCAGAGCAAAGCTTTATAAAGTTATTGCATTGGTTTGTTGTTTTGGGTTTTTTGGGGTTTTTTTGGTGTGGGTTTTTGGTTTTTTGTTTGTTTGTTTCAAATTAGGAGATCCCTAAGCACACTTTTCAGAAACAGCTTATCTGTGAATGTTAAGCACACAAATGAATTGCTCTCCTGCCTGCTTTGCCATGGACTTCAGAAACAGACTTTATAAGGAATAATTACATGGATCTGAATTTGCTATAGACATTAGAAACAAATAGACTTTATAAATAATGACATTTATGTATACCTACATTTTGATTTCAACTATTTATGGTCTATCTGGTCAACAAATCCAATGATTTGGAACACTGGAAAAGAAGTCAATGCTCTGCTGCTAATAAATAACTCAAGGGGCAGGCAGATACAGATTTTTTTTAGTTGACAAATTTGTCTGCAACTAGAAAGTTGCTAGAAGCATCTTTGCAACTTACTAGAACTAAAAAAAAAAACTATTTTATTTGTAACACAAATTATTAAGGGCAGGTGAGAAGAAAAGTACGCACAACTCATTGATTATCTAGAATACAGCACCCTGCTGCTCTGTCAACAGCATTTATCACAAAGCTGCTTATGTTTCTTAGATGAACCATGAACCATAGCTGCAAAGGCTAATTAAATAGATACAACACTTCTGTACATTCTATAGACCACTTAATATTAATTTTGAACACTGCTTATCTTCCTCTTCCTCCACGCACCACCCCAACCACAATGTGGTTAACTATTGAAAGCATTATGGAATATTAAATGGTTAATAAAATAGTTAAGATGTACTAATGTTTAGTCTAACCAACATGAAAGCAAGAGTTAGAACAGTAAAGCAGCAGATCAGATATTTAACCAAGGAAATATTCCATTCATCCATCATTCCTTTCCATTAAGGAGTAGGTGGTTTGCTATACTTTTCTAGTGAAAATATGCAAAAGACAAACAGATTGTAGGAAGTACTGTAAGGTTTTGAGTTACAGTGGGATGCATATATCCAAATTCAGGTCACTGGTTTTTATTGCTCAAAGCTATCTATGCAAATTCCAGAGAGTCTGAAAATAAAATTAAAAGGAAAAGAACTAAAATATCATCAGACTTATAAATCATAATTTTTTTATTTGGCCTCTACCAGAACCATACTAAATCATCATATGGTCACTCAGGTAGACAAAAAAAAATTTTTTTTAAGTAGTTTCTTTTTTTTCCATGTAGTCGTCTTAAGCTTAATGTTTTGGGTGGGGGAAAATTATTACTAAAACACACAAAAAAGTTAAAGCTAAAGAATCAATAAAGGACTCTGTCACCTCCTATCCTTCTGTACTGACACTCACATGCTTTTCTTGTATGGCTTTACCATTCCCTCGTGCAAACCTCACACACAGGGAACAGCCTTTCCCTGCCCCAGTACCCAGGCCAATCTCCCAGCCATGCCAGACAGAGATCCCAGCGGGTCTCTGCTTAGGAAACCCCTGCACCTTTTGACCACAGAATCACAGAATGTCAGGAGTTGGAAGGGACCTTGAAAGACCATGTAGTCCAACCCCCCTGCCTGAGCAAGGTCACCTCGATTAAATCACACAGGAACACAGCTGGGGGTTTACCCTGGGGATTTGGCAAACAGCTCTCCCCTCCACCCTGCTCCCTGGGCATGGATGCTGGGATAATGAGGAGGCCCACAAAGTAATTGAAAGCTGAGTTCCTGCAGCTGCTCTGACATGCAGCCCAGTGACACCAGAATCTCCCAGGCAAAGCTCCAGTGGCATCCTGGAAACAAGGTTGAATCTAACAGCAGTGGCCCCCAAGTATTTCCTTGTCCTCCTAACAGCTTAGAGAAAAATTCAGTCCTGATTAGCATCCTTTACCATGATCATCTCCAAGCGCAGCTGACTCCCTCACTACTTGGCAGAATAGCCTCAGGCACACACTATTATTTCTCTATCAGCTGGAATCTTCATACACACATCTACAGTCCTCTGGGAACAAAGCAACATCTAATCAAAGCAGATGGCCAGGGAAAATTCAAAGGTCAGAATTAATGTTATTGACAGGACCACAGCTTCAAGCCTCCATCTAAATGACCAGCCACACAAGCCAACCCATGCAAGCCAAAACTGCAGACATGCTTGAATTAAAAACAGTCTTTGAACTGGATGGAAAGGTGCTT